>CM062650.1:44040520-44638020 GCA_031772095.1 Zeugodacus tau
CCCATATAACATAATTTTGAATTTTTAAACTGTACGATATACGGAATAAAACTAGAGATAACAAGTAAGGAAAGGCTAAGTTCGGGTGCAACCGAACATTTTATACTCTCGCAATTTATTGATATATTTTCATTAAGATAACACAAATTTGACTCAATTTGAAAATCATAAAATTAGGTATAGGAGAACTAGGGGACTATAAGAAGAAAAATATTTCCTCTAAATTAAATTAAGATACCTGAGAGATTTACCGAAATTTTCGGTGAAAAATTACCATGGACACTGAATTCTTCATATTCGATATTCGGGGCTTTGAAAAGTTATAGTCCGATTTCGACAATTTTTTCACATTATCCGATTATCCGATTTCAACTAATTACATGGTGTGTGGTGGGGTACGTAAGAGAACCGACTGCAGAAAGTTTGGTTTATATAGCTTTATTGGTTTGGGAGATATATACAAATAACCGATTTGGGGGCGGGGCCACGCCCACTTCCCCAAAAAAATTACAGCCAAATATGCCCCTTCCTAGTGTGATCTTTTGTTCCAAATTTTACTTGTATTACTTTATTTATGGCTTAGTTATGATACTTTATGTGTTTTCGGTTTTCGCCATTTTGTGAGCGTGGCAGTAGTCCGATTTTCCCATTTTCGAAAGCACCTCTCTTACGGTCCCAAGGAACATGTGTTCCAAGTTTCATCAAGATATCTTAATTTTTACTCAAGTTATCCTGAGGGCGCCTCGTCGCCCTGATCATTTTGATATATATAACCCTATATCTAACTCGGTTAGTTTTATGACTTACAAACAACCGATGTGTAAACAAAACTATAATACTCTCTAAGCAACTTTGTATAAAAGTATAAGAGAGAGTATAAAAATGTATTAAAGTTTTCCTTCGTTAAAGGCAAATCCGCTAGAGAAATGTTCCGTGAGATTAAAGGTGTTTTTGGGAGTACCATCCTCTATCACTTTGAACTGCGGAAGAATTGTTTCGCCGATTCAGAGCGGGTGAAAACGACACCATGTATAAGCCAGCCGGCGGAAGACCTGCGACGACGGCATGTGATATCTCGTGACACCGCCCAGGAGATGGGAGTTAGTCACCAAACCATTTTAAACCATCTGCAGAAGGCTGGATGCACATAAAAGCTTGATGCGCAAAAAAACCTTGCGGATGGTGACTGGCGGCGAAAAATGGATCGCATACGACAATATCAAGCGAAAATGGTCGTGGTCGAAGGCCGGTGAATCGTCTCAAACAGTGGCCAAGCCGGGATTTAAGCGTCCAGAATTGGCCAACAGGAAGTGTGTAGTGTTCCACCAGGACAACGCCAAACCACACACTTCGTTGATGACTCGTCAGAAGCTACGGGAGCTCGGATGGGAAGTTTTATCGCATCCATCATATAGCCCGGACATAGCGCCAAGTGATTACCACCTGTTCCTGTCCATGGCGAACGCCCTTTGTGGTGTCTCAAAAGAGGCTTGTGAAAAGTGGTTGGTTATTTTAAAAGCAATAAAAAATTAACTTGCGAGAGGATTAAATGTTCAGCTACACCCAAACTTGTTCCTTCCTTACTTATTTTTTCTTTGTATAAACAAATATTTGAGACTATTAACGAATATATGAATAGTTGATATGTTTACACTAGATTGAGATAATTTTTAATAACGTAAGATAAGAATTTGGTGATCGTTTTTAAAATCCAAATATGTTTCGAAAATAACTGAGTTGGGTTAATGAGCTTCAGCTCCCTATTCCCTTCAACATAAAACATATTCCCACAGAGACTAAACCTACCATACTGGCACATGATAGTTATCCAAAGGCATAACGTTGGTATAAAACATTCATCACACTCACCATATCACAGAAGAGAACACACGCATCCAGGTACCAACACGCACACACATTGCACAATACAGTACTCTATACAAAAGGGGGATAAAAAGGATCGCACAATAAATCCGCAACTTCTTCTCTTCCGATAAGCGCATCAATTCGGCATCCTCTCGCCTCATCCGATCACCAAAAAGTGGAATTCATATAGTGGTGAGTGCGCCATAGTAAATTGAGTGAAGAAATGTGACTGATAAATAATACTTTTGCTAACCGAGACTCTTTTCTCGTACCAGAAATACGGAATGTTATAATGCGTTTCCGAATATTCTGTCTAGTTAACTGGCCCATAGTTCCAGTAAAACGACGCTTAGCTTTACTTTCCTTAAAATTTTTCTCAAAAACGATTTATCAGTTTGATTTAATTTAATAAGAGGTTTAGAAGCTCGACACATTCTGGTCTCAAAAACGGCATGCAGCGAAATTACAAGCCATGATGTCAAAGACGTCAAGTAATTTGATGTGAAATATGTGTGTAAGGATACAACGTAGAAGTTTCATAGAATTTAACACAGAAGTATAAATACCTAGACTGTCATAGCGCAGACGCATGAAGTTCTAGTCAAATAGAACACGAAATTAGCCATAAAAATATCGTCCGTGCCAAAACTCTTTTTATATAGGTCACACTTGTTTCAATAAGAGCAAAAATCATAATTGAATAAATTTGAAATGGATCCTGCAGGTAGGGTCCCAGATCAATGAAAAGTAAAAGTTAAGTGAAAGTGACTATTTGTATGGAAAGTTTTTTACGAAATTTATTAGCAAAATACTTTAAAATAAATATCGTCGCCTATAAATAATTCCCGCGTACACGAATTGAAGCTTTCCAGCTACATATATATAGCTCTCTTACTTATAGCTCATAAAGTTTTCGATTATGCTTTCCAATGGATATCTTTCTATTCATAAAGAGATGTTTCAGTATCTGAGTAAAAATATGTACGCTTTTATCCTTACATACATATGCATGTACTATTCAATCATAAAAGAAATTCTTGTGCATAAAAGCAGCTTTTGTATAGCAAAGATTATGCATGATTTTGCTGATTTGTCGATTTTGTGTGAGTCAAAGTCAAAAAGTATGGAGCTTTTATGCTGCGTATTTTTGGCTAAACAGCAACAATACAAAGGCAGAGTGAAGCTAAAAATAGTATAAAGGATTACCGAGCTAAATGTGAAACATTATTCTTAACCCTTTTATGCTTTTCTATTGATAAACTAAATAAGTGAGACATAAAAGTCGGGCGCTGCTTTGTTGCTTTACCGCCATAAATTGGCTATTTAAAACAGTTAGTAGTTGTTGTTGTTGATGAAGTGAGCGTTACTACAACTTAAGCTTCAAGTTAATGGACTCACAGCAAGCAGGCAGTACTTGCTGCTTCAACTGCTTTAAGCAACCGACGCGGTGCTACTCGGTGCTAAAGTGCTTAAGTGTACAATTTCCGAGTGCAGTTTGTTTGTTGGCGAAAATTAATGTGTTAATTATGTGCACAATTACGTTGAGCATGCTTATATAAAAATAAATATATACATATATATAGTAGTGTATATGTATTTACATATATACAACCAGAAATTTACTTCTTCTTCATAGCGCACTTTGCACTTTTAGTTACTGCCTGGTGTTCAACGCGTGTTGCTGCGCGCTGAAAAGTATGCAACGCGAGTTAAAACTTGCTACAGACAAGATGAAAATAAAGTTTTATGAATTGCGTTGAAGTTTCTAGATAATTCCATGCACTTTTATATGAATATAAATATGTATGCAAATACTTTTAAGTTTGAAGGTTGCTAAAGTTCGCCAAGTTGCCCTGTGGCATGCCGCATACAGCAACTTTTTTTAAATAGCCGCTGGACCACGCGATGCTTTAACAAAACTTTCAAGTAAAATGTACCCCTCGAGGCAATTGTTGTTGTTGCTGTTAACATAGCGTATGCTTAAAACTAGGGTGCGTACAACAACAACAGCTACTTGCCACATCTTAAACACCTCATAAAAGTCAGTCACTTTGACAGCATATAGCAAAGCCAGCCAAAGCAAATGAAAGCTTATTGACATTTATTTGATGCAATTTTCATGCATTTTTGGTCATAAGCTCTCGGCGGTGTTGCAGCTGCGGATGTGTTGAATTTTTCATTTCACAATGCATGTGAGTGTGTGTGTGTTGTTGTATCAAAAAAAATTTGTATGCCCTCATGGAAGTCATTCCGTGCCAATCTCAGCATATGACTGCATTCTTTCGGAATGCGCACTTCGTGTCACTTAAGCACATCTCTAAGTACTGCTGATTGACCATCTGTCGCCTGTCGCTCGAATTTGCATATTTGTTAGTTGAATTAAACGCATTTGAAGGGTTAAGGATGCGATTGACGTGAAATGCCACCGAGTGCATGCCAGTGTATGAAGTGAGTTGACCAATGTGAAGTGGTGCATCGTAATGAAAAGTTAACGGCACAATGTCTAGGCAGTGGTAAAGCTGATTTGATTTCATAAAATTTTGTGAATTGTCAAATGGTTTTCACATTTTGCGTAAATATCTGATATTGTTCATATCGGAATGAAAGGGCAAATATGTATTATATTTGATACTGGAATTATGTGGTGGTTGTGACGAGTCTATACTACCTTTAGGAATATTTATACATCATAACACTGAAAAACAATTGATTTGGTAGTGCCTTAATTATTAATTTCGGTTCAACCGAATCTTTGTCTCTCAAAATTGTAACGAAGAGATATACCAGTGTGACATTTTCAAAAAATCGATTTTTTTAATTTTTGCTTATTCGATAGTTTATACTTTCAAAAATATCCTGTGAAAGCGGTAAGATCGTATCTTGAATAGTTTTTGAATGACAGCGTTCTAAAGAGCGACCGCTCGTTGGTATAAACCGCCATAGTCGAAACTTTAAACGCGTTTTTTTTCGAAACGAAATTTCTCAAAATTGCTGACATCATAACTCAACGAGAAATTGACCAATCGACTTCAAATTTAAGCCGAGTATTCTTGAATATATTGACTATATAATGACCTACGATTCTTTTGATTTGTGGAAAATTGTCAATTTGGCATTTAAAAAACAACCATTATCTAAAAATCGAATTTTTTTTCATGGCGATACCATTTTGTCAATTTTTGATATTTTTCAAAAATCTTAGGTCATTGTATAGGAAATACTTCAACTTTAATATACTTTTTGACTTTTTTGTTTCAGCAACTCATTCGGCCGGAATCATGTCAGCAGTTAGGGAACTTTTTTTTGGCACTTCCGAAGATAGCATATAACTCCGTTATTATACTCTCGCAACAAAAGTTGCTAAAGAGAGTATTATAGTTTTGTTCACCTAACGGTTGTTTGTAAGTCCTAAAACTAAACGAGTTAGATATAGGGCTATATATACCAAAGTGATCAGGGTGACGAGTAAAGTTCAAATCCGGGTGTCTGTCTGTCCGTCCGTCTGCCCGTCTGTCCGTCCGTGCAAGCTGTAACTTTAGTAAAAATTGAGATATCTTAATGAAACTTGGAACACATGTTCCTTGGCACCATAAGAAGGTTAAGTTCGAAGATGGGCGGAATCGGACCACTGCCACGCCCACAAAATGGCAAAAACCAAAAACACATAAAGATCTATAACTAAGCCATAAATAAAGCTATTGAAATAAAATTTGGAATATAGGATCGCATTAGGGAGGGGAACATTTGAATGTAATGTTTTTGGAAAAGTGGGCGTGACCCCGCCCCCAAATATGTTTTTTGTATATATCTTGCAAACCAATAAAGCTATATAAACAAAACTTTCTGCAGTCGTTTCTTCTAGCCGTTTCCTTATACAGTCCAAAAATGAAAGAAATCGGATAATAACCACGCCCACCTCCCATACAAAGGTTAGGTTGAAAATGACTAAAAGCGCGTTAACTCACTAACGAGAAACGTCAGAAACACAAAATTTCACAGAAATGATAGCAGAAGGAAGCTGCACTCAGATCTTTTTACAAAATGGAAAATGGGCGTGGGTCAAAAACCATATCTCAGGAACTACTCGACAGATTTCAATGAAATTCTATATATAATATTTTATTGACACCCTGATGACATATTTGGAAAATGGATGAAATCGGTTCTCAACTACGACAACTTCCCATATAACTCAATTTTGAATTCTGATTTCTTCACTTTATAAGATATACATAAGGAATCAATGATGATAGCGAAATAAAACTTTACACAAATACAGTATATGACCTGTGGCATCACTTGTGAAAAAATTGTCGAAATCGGACTATAACTTTCCAAGGCCCCAGATATCGAACATGTTGAACTCAGCGCCTAAGGTTAAATTTTAAACGAAAATATGGGTAAATCTCTCAGCTAATTTAATGTAAATCAGAGGAAATTGTTTTCTTCCAATAGTGTGTCTCTGTTCCAAAAATTATTAAAATCGGGTCACAACATCTCCTAGCTCCCATATACCTAATTATAGGTTTTCCAAAAATATCATCCTCTAGCTCCCATATACCTAATTATAGGTTTTTCAAAAATTCGTTGGGCTTTATTACGCATATATGTATTGGTTAATATGTGATATATCTTAGCAAAATTAAGTGAGCGTATAGTATTGGATATAGTGTGCCTTGCTGGTGAAATTTAATGAAATCGGTTCAGGAATTACCTCAGCCCTCATATATATATATGACTTTCGTTATTCTATTAAACTTTATGCCGAATTTATGGGTAAATTTGTGCGTTATCTTAATAAAATTTCTTTAATAAATTGCGAGAGTATAAAATGTTCGGTCACACCCGAACTTAGCCTTTCCTTACTTGTTTTTCAATATTTTTGTCAAAAAAAATTGAAATGTAGCTGAAAATGACCTTGTTATGTGCAAAAAACTTCGAAAAATCGAAAATCGCCTAATTTTTCATAGGTTACACTGGTATAGCCCCTTAAAGTCAGTTAGATGATTCTGTAGTAGTTAAAAAAGCATAATAAAGTTCTCATATAGCTACGTAGAACCTATTGTACTAAGAAAGAATAACGATAAGTAAGATAGTCTGATGATATTCGAAATGCCATTATATAATGTGAAAAAATGGCCGTAGTTTAACTTCGTCCTGACATTATAACAAAACAGGAAAAACAGGCAAAAACTACGCAGTTAATTAAGTTCCAAACGGTCTAATGTTGTTGGTTGTGAGATATGAACTTCACCTAAATGTAGGCGGTGCCATGTCCATTTTAGAATTATTTATTTGGTCCATCCTTAAAAAATTTTCACATTTTTGTCTTGTTCACGAAAATTTAAGCATTTTAAATTGATTCGAGCATAACCGTCTTGTGGAAAGTGGGCGTGATCAATATGCAATTTCTTCCAGTTTGATAACGTATCATATAAGTATAAAGAGACCAAAATTATTTATCAACTAAACTATTTCCTTAATATTTTGTTAAATATGTATATTAAACGGAGAGATAGCATGATCACGTCCATAGAATAGTATATGCAAGATATGCCACACTAAAAGTCACGATACATGTTTTTAAGATGAACATTATTTTCTGGGCGTTGAAGTGTTACGACTCCACGCATCTACAATGCCAAACACTTCAGAGCGCCAAGAAATATATGACAAAGAATCAAAGAGACATTAATAAATCCATTCGTCTAATCGACAAGAGCAGCATGATATATATGTACATATCTTTCTATATATATATATATCGAATAGTTTCAAATGTTATACAAAAAAGTGAACAGCATTAGTGTACTGAAGTTACAAAAATAAGAAACAGGTTTTGAAATGTCAGAGGACCGGATCATAGGAGGACATAACTCATCACAATTAATATATTTAAGTTAATTTTTTGTTGTATTTTTATTCATCATTTGTGTTGCACTAAGAGTGTCAGAAAATTCAAATTGAAATCCGATCAGTATTCTAAACACTATATACTACATAATTTTGAAGATTGCATCTTGACTAAAATGGAGTAACTAAAACAGTTGCAAGAAATGGTCGCTGTAAAACTAACTGTATGATTCAACTGGCTTGCCCTTTCACATGTGCTCGTATGCAAGTATTCGAATCATTCTTCTATTGCCTTTGATGACATCATTTCATTCCTGTTTGCAGTAAACTTATTATGCGCAATCCAATGTCAATCAATCCCTTCCATTGTGAACTTCATTTTCTAGTTTCGTGCTTCGATTAACCATTCATTCAGTTTGGACTCTACACAAGTCATATTTTCATATTAAACATTGAACACTGACTTCACAGAATATTGTTGAGATTGTATGCTAAAGGTACAATTGAAAATCACAGCAATTGGTGAAAGCAGTTGACTTGTCCAGTCTCTGTTCCTTCAATCATTAATTACGGACAGTATATCAGATGTACTAAAGGGTGCTTCAAAAGGAAGACAGAAGATATTAAATTTGATTTAGACATCTTCGCTTTTATGATAATTTAAGTGGATATTGAGCAATCGTGTTAAATATAATATTCAGTAAAGAATATAATAATTTGTCATAAAGAGGTACTCTGTGGGATCAGCTGATTCAACGCAGTCTCGTATATCAATACAATATATTCAGAAGCATAAGGTGGATATTCTTAATCTAGGAACCCAAATGTAATGATTATCGAAATTGTATTTTCTTTCTCATAAAGGTTTTGGATAAACAATAATTTTACATTCTAAATTCTTTTCTGAATTCAACATATTATCTCTCTCTCTCTCTCAAAATCTCTCATTGTGAAACCCGTTATTGGTTTCTGTATCACAATTGCAATTATCCTAGTGAAATTTACGTGCAGATTGGCTATGAATATTAAGCAGTTTGGAAGGATATGGAAGGGTATTTGCCAGATACACGTCGCTTACGTTGGACTACAGTTTCGCTAGCAATAAAGTACAAGTAGTAGGGCTTCATCTCTGTTTAGCAAAGTAGTTAGTTATTAGTCGCATATATACGAGCTCTTTGTTGTTTATATTGATATGTGATGTGAGTGTGTGTGGGTGGATTGTTTTTGCGAGAAATGAAAACTTCAATTATTCACTGATTTTCTGTTTGCATTACTATGAACTCGCTTTGAATTTTGTTCAGTTACTGCGATAACATAATTGGTTGTAGTTGAATGGATGGAGCGACTATGAAGTAATATACAAAGAACAGGAGGGTTTTAAAACTACAACTACTAACGTCAACAACTTTGCTTCCGCCGTTTTCCAATAGATGTCTCTAGGGTCAAGCACTGGTCGATTAAATCGATTTATATCGATCTTGGACATTTGTATCAACATTAACCCGACAAAATATTTGTAGAGATCTGTTTGCATTCCAAACTTATTCTCAACTGAAAATGTCACTTTTTGAGTCGAATTCTCGACATTTGCGGGAATTTTTGCTTTTTTTTAATTCCAAGAAAAGTGTGGCTTGGGACGACCTAAACATAATTTTTGCTTATCGTGAGAGTCGCGATAGAAAGAATGAGAGTAAAAGAAAAATCTTGAAATATTCATTTAAGATCAGTGAGATAATCAGAATTTCGAGAGAGGCAGATTATAAGTTCATAAACTCTCGAACTCTTGGGTCAATTAATAGTAAATTCTAACAAAGGAAAATTATTGCAATTTTACAGGAGATACGCGAGAGGTCTTAGGACACTCCAGCAGATACAAGCTGTGCTTTAGCTTTTTGAAGAGTGGCTTTCATTCTACCCTTTGAAATAAATATGTTAATTATATGATCTTTTCCAAGCATGTCTGAGTACCAGCCTCAATTTATTCCTATTTATCTTCAATTAAGAAACAATAAAGTGTACAAATCTCACTGCCTACCCTCAGTCTCCATTAAAATGTGTTTATTAGGCACAGCATTGTCTCAACTCAATTAAAAACAACTCCGCCGGCTAGCAAAAGCTGTAATCTAACAGCTCGTAAGACCATTCATTAACGCCATAATATTTTAATTTCCTGTAATATATCGCGCGCACTCATCCCCAAACAAATTGAGCGCCAATTCAACAAATACTTTCACAAAAGCAAAACATAAAAACAACAACAAAAAAATACAACAAATTTAATTGCACTCTTTCTAATTCATTAAACTTTATAGCGCATTCTATACACAACACGACTAAGACGCCTTTACAGCCAGCCAAAAGTCTAATTATGAAATTACTCATCCGCCCAGTGGGTCCCAAATGCGCGACCATTAACAACAAATTAATTTATGTTTGTTTGTATGTATATATGCTGAGGGGGTAGGAGTTTGTTTATGCACTGCCACGCGTATATTTAAACTCTAATTAGTGCAAAAAGCAACGGCATCTAATTTCTTGACATTCTATGAAAAATACGAAATGGAGTAAAGATAAAACGTTGAGAATAAATTCGAAACTTTGAGCTGTCATTTTTTGTTTGTAACAAAGTTGTTGTACTTTTTGTATTCTGCGCGCTGCTCATTTACTGCTGAGCTGACACTTTCATTTCTAATTATTCTTTGCGCTACTTTTTTGGCATTGTCACGCTTCCCGTTGTCATGAGACGGTTTTCTTGTAAGCGCGTGTTTTTCCCCCCTATCTTCTTCACAATTCAGTTTGCGTTGGCGTACTCCGCGGCATTAGGGCGACACGTGACTTGAGCGTCCATGGCAGTATAGATTCGGTATTTTGTAACAAGTTAATGCATTGATTGCACAATTAACTGTAAGTAGTGGAAGTATTTCTTGAAGGAGGTTATGTATGACCTTGAGGGCGTATATTAACTGGACGCATCTTTACTATATTTTGATAGTTGTAAAATGTGCAAGGATCTCTTAATGTCGGACTTAGTGCAATTAAAAGCAATTTAGTCAGAAGAGATATTGAGTTTAGCTTTTCTTACTCTTTTTTATTGGCTTAAATAAATTTTTCAGATTAAAAAAAATAATTATGGGATAATTTTCTGAAAGCTGATACAAGTCCAGATCCCAGTTTAGATCGCAGAGCTTGTCATTATTGTCATGTCATTGAACTCCTCCTAAATGGCTGAACCAAATTTTATAAAAGTTTTTGTGTGTCTTCAGCAGAATTCTTCAGAATGTTTTGTAGTCACTTTGGTCCAATTTAAATAGTGCATTTCATGAATTTTAAATATATAAACTTTTTTGATGTTTTCTATTTGCCAAAAAAAGATGGCGCCTAAAGGTATATAAAATTGTTCTGGGGAAAATTTGTTGGAGAAATGGTTTATAATTGGATGCCGCTGCTGTTGATGTACCACATTTTCAATTCAATTATGTATTAATTCCAGTCTATCCCAAAACAAAAGAAAACTTTGTTTAATATCATAATAGCTTGCAAAATCATACAGGACAGGTATCCGAATATCAAAAGTCTTTATATAGCGGTCTAATAAATTCTCAGATTATATCGGTGCTCAGTATTTCTAATAACGATTAAAGGAAATGGAACCTTTGAAAAAATTTCCAAATAGCCTGGATTATTCAAAACCGAAAATAATTTCAGCTAAGTATTACTTCGGGGGCGAAGAAGATATTTATGGTTTTATTAAATATTTTTGCTTGCAGCACTTAAAAGGAGATTCGAAAAAAAAACAAAACTCGGAAACTAGTAATAATGGGTTTAGGTTATGAAAGTGATTGAATGAATCTCTAGCGATTTAATTGATCGGAAAATCTACCTAGAATACCCAAGAAATGAACTACAATGAACTACAATGATCAAGGGCCGTCATCTTAAAATTTCCCAAAAACGTGAAGTCTGTACTGGAAGGCTCCTTATATAAAGCTACAATATTAATCTCTTATTTTTTCTCTCAACTGTGGACAGGTTTAACAGAATTACCATCGTTTCTTAGACGAGGCACACTTATCACTAAAAGGATGGGCAAACATGCGAAATTGCAGTCATTGGAGTGCCGCAGATACTACATTGAAATTGCGGGCAGCTTAAGCAGTAATAGACCTTGTGGGCCTGTGGTTTTTAGGAATCAAAACTCTAACCTCATGGGATTTAAATGTTTGTAATCATAATATAATCTTAACGATGTTGGATTCAATAGGGTAAGCTCAAATCTTTTGGATGTATAAGGACGCATATTTTTTTTTTATACAAACCGATATATGAAAAAGGAGACATTAGCTGTAGAACTCAGAGACCATATTTATAAATTATTTTACAAAAGTCTTCACCTAATGCATCTTGAGAAACTTAAAGGATCATAACCATGACTACAGTGATCCCCGCTTAAGTGCCTCTCCGTTTAAGTGCCTTGCCTGTAAAGTGGCTTCGCTTAAGGGAGTAGTCTGCTTTAGAAGTCGAAAAAAGCGTTATTTTAGCAATTTTTTTTAAAGGGAAGGAAATGATTGCGGTAAACGGAATTTTAAGACGATAGTGTTTTATATTTAAGGCTTAAATATTGTTTTTATTATTAAAAAATATTGAAATTTTTTCAAGTTGTAAGTATTTTTCTGGGGCGCCTGGAGTCTGCACTTGTAAATCGGTGCCGGTGATGGAGGTCGTGCGATGCATCTGAAACAGTCGAACCAATTTTTTTTTTTTTAATTTTTATAAGTTTCTTTTCTTTATGAACTAAAAAAATACCGAAGAAGTTATAAAATTCCAAATTTTTTCGAAGTTTGAAAAAAAATTCACTTTTTTAAGAAAAAAAAATTGACTTTAAGTTGCAAAACAAGTAGTTTAAATAATACTTTTGTCCAACTTTTTTAGTTCAAATAGAAGATAATTTAATACTGAAGCTAGATCACTTTGGTTTTTTTCGATCGGACATATATTCTTTTTGCAATCGCGTTTTAGCATTCGCACCTGCTCGACGCTCGGCCACTAAAATTGCTTTAGCTTCGAAAATATGTCGAATTGGCCTCTGGAATTTTAAAGACACATTCTTGGATAGTTTTGGAAGAGATTTAAAACAAAAGTCTGTAAAGCAGACTACTGCCTTAAGTGCCTTTCCCACTTTAGAGCGTGCCAAAATTAGGCCACAAATAAAAAAGTGTTTGCAATTTTACTCTTTTAAGTATTTTTTTATATTTTTGACATTGAATGCCTTGAGCATTGTCAACAGGAAATGTTTTTTGTATTTTTGTTATTAATAAGAAATATGATTTTCATTATGAAATAAAAAAATAGTAGATCGAGGTATTTGGCACTTAAGTGGAGTGAATTCATTTAAGTGCCTTTCCTGTTTTGGTGCCTCAAAAGTGTTACATTTTTTGCAGTTGCACTCACACGGGAATTACTGTATTCATGAAGACATTCAGTAGGTAGGTACTATAGGTTACGGTTATAGTGGCTTCAAATAAGTAATGTCAAGAAGTCATTTAGACTGATTTGTGAAAACTTTTTGATGAAAATTCTTTGAATGGATTATGGGTGGTCTATATATAAAATACGAATATTAGAACTTGATGATGAAATAACAAACAACGAAAAATTTGATTTCGTTTCAGCACAACCTTAATGTAGTTACATTCAGTCTGCTTTATTATCATGCCACATGTTGCCAAATAAGAAACGCCTACGCAGACTTCTTTTACTTCTGAACACCTACCTATATTATTTATTATGCTTGTAATTTTAATAAAGAGAGAGAGAGTGAAAGAAAACAAAGAAAGAAAGCCGTTATGGTGTTCGAGCTTCGATATTTGGCAATGAGACTTGAGTAAATTATATAAATTATGTGAGTTTTTGTGTAGACCTGGCGACCATTTAGCAAGGTATGAATGAATATGGGATTGTGTTAATAAATTAAGTTGCTAATTGTGCTATAAATTTTATTTATAATTTTGAACTTGTCGAGAAAACAAATTTCGAAATTAAAAATACAATTTATATTCTCAAATAAATGGCAAATTATTGAAGGAAAAAATATTCACTACCTTGAAAAATAAAAATATTTCACATACCACCCGGTGTGCCACAAATTTAATGCAATAAAATTGTAGTTAAATGCAGCAAAAGTCCTTTAAATTCCATTTCCTTTATTGCCATCAATCTTTCGCACAAGTATCAGCGGTAAGCTCATTTCCATGTAAACCAATTTTTTGAAAGTTGCACGACAGCACAGCGATGGTGTGCTGCAACGCAAGAAAGAAGAAAAACCGCACCTGCAACGCGTCAACAAGAACACAAGTACAAGTAACTAAATATTTCACACTCACACCACGAAATGCAATCAAAAACTTATCAACAGCGCGGCAACAGTCGTTTGTCAATCCACGACGCTCGTGTGTGAGTGTATTTGTGTGCGTACTAACCAGCTTACAAGCCAACAAAACGCCACCACAGGCAGCAGCTGCGACGTCCGTGGTGTCCACCGCCACTCTTAGTACGCTCATCGAAGTAATAGAGGTGGTGGTGGTGGAGTGCGAGGCAAACTTTCCTATTCACAACGTAAATCACACGCAATTTGGGTCAACCGCTGGCGCGAGTGCAGTCTTCCATTGCGGCTTCTACTTCGCTGCAGCTTCTCATATTCCTTTACTATTTTCTATTTGCTATATTCTACTTTCTATTTTTGGCTTCACTTGACTAGTGTTTGGAATGCTTGGCAAACACGAACCGGTTTCGCTCATTTCCGCCACTTGGAGTGCCAACTTCGAGTCTTTCGCATCGGACACGCATTGGCGCGCGGTGCGGCGGTGCCCGCTGCCTGGCGGAAATTCAGTCCAATCTGAAAGCGTGCAGCTTTCGTGGAAGCGTGACGTTCGTTGGTCTTTAAAGTATTTATGTACTACTTTCAGTTAAAATATATTTGTCGTTACAGCGAAGGGTAAATTTCCTTCTATTCTCACTTTGATGTCATAAAAAAATCGGTGGATGTATTGCATGAAGTGTATGCTAGTGAGAATATGCAAAATGATTGATATACTTTAAGATACATTGTCATATATTCTGATCCAAAGACTCAAGACGAATTGCTTATATTTGTAACCAATATATTGATCCATTTGTCCCAAATATCACTCGTTCAATGGAATTAACCTCAGGACCTTTTTTATTTTGGTTCAAGTTCAGATATACTCTTTATCTGGTCCTTCATTTTTAGAGATCTTAAGTATACTAACGTAGTATATTTCCTGTTTAAAGGTAGGAATAGTTGTAGTTTTCGAAATAAAATTGCTTAGATTTTGAAGTGAAGTCGTTGATCTAATATTGTATATAATATTTTGTATTTTTTCGAGTCGGTAAGTGAGTGGTCATGGTCATAAATTTTATTTTCGAAACGGTTTCCATGATTCCGACGTAAAATTTTTCGATCGAATCGAACCAAATATTACAATTATCAAATTGAAAAGTTTTAGAAAGACCTCAGTTTTTGAGCAGGGTTGCCAACTGTTTGATGGTAAATTATTAAATATAAATTATGATAAACGAATTAATACTATTTTGTAAGAATCTTGAAAGCTGAAATTAATTTTCAGAAATATTACCACCTGGTAACATTTTTTAGTATAATTAAGTATGTAAAATAAATAAAATATTACAAACTGGGGAACAATATTGACAAGTGTAATAAATAATGACCACATCAATGGCAGAATTTACCTCAAAATCAAAATTAAACAAGTAAGGAAGGGCTAAGTTCGGATGTAACCGAACATTTTATACTCTCGCAATTTATTTATTTAACTTAATTAATATTATATAATACACAATTTGACCCACGAATATGTGTATATGTATATATTGTATAAAGTCCATTGAAAGTTGGAAACTCTAATATTAGGTTAGAAGCACCGAGGTCCTCATGTTCGATATATGGGGCCTTGAAAACCAATAGTCCGATTTCGGTGATTTTTAGAATGGGGCTGCCACACTATAAACGTAGTATTTGTGCAAAATTCTGCACGGATATCTTCACTAGTGCTTACTTTATATATTGTAATGTAAACGATTCAGATCGTCTTCAAAGTTCTGGTATATAGGAAGTAGGCGTGGTTGTGAAGCGATTTGGCCTATTTTCACAACATATCATTGGGATGTAAGAAAACTATTACAAACCAAGTTTCATTGAAATCGGTCGAGTAGTTCCTGAGATATGGTTTTTGACCCATAAGTGGGCGATGCCACGTTTTTCCTAAGCGAGTTAACCCATTTTTGGTAATTATGAACCTAACCTTTATATGGGAGGTGGGCGTGGTTATTATGCTATTTCAACTATTTTCATGGTTTGTGGTGGGGTACGTAAGAAAATCGACTGCAGAAAGTTTTGTTTATATAGCTTCATTGGTTTGCGAGATATATACAAATAACCTATTTGGTGGCGGGCGACGCCCACTTCCCCAAAAAAATTACATCCAAATATACTCCTTCCTAGTGCGATCCTTTATTCCAAATTTTACTGTTATAACTTTATTTATGGCTTAGTTATGACACTTTATTTGTTTTTGGTTTTCGCCATTTTGTGGGCGTGGCAGTGGACCGATTTTCGAAAGCAACCCTCTCACGGTCCCAAAGAACATGTGTTCCAAGTTTCATTACGGTATCTCAATTTTTACTCAAGTTATCGTTTGCACGGACGGACGGACGGACAGACATCCGGATTTCAACTCCACTCGTCATCCTGATCATTTATATATATATAACCCCATATCTAACTCTTTTATTTCTTGGTGACACAAACAACCGTTATGTGAACAAAACTATAATACTCTGTGCAACATGTTGCGAGAGTATAAAAAACGATGAAACTCGTTAGATTGGGAATGTATTGAATTGAAATTGAAGAGAAATATGAAGAGACTTTCTTCTTTAAACGCCCACTATTTGTGAGAGGATACCTACATCTTTTTAGAGCTTTGAGGATATAATTGAAATTTCGAAACTTTGTTGTAGAGTTGAAACTTTAAAATAATATATTCCGGCTGTTGAGCATTACAATGAGAGAATGCCGACCATTAAACATCCGCATCCAGGTAAAGTTTTAATAAACATTTAAATAATAAAGACTTTTGAGCCTTATATTATCTTTCAGTGACAATTTTTATAGCATGATCTGATGATAATTTCTTTGATATGAACCTTTCACGAAGTAATGATATATTAAAAAATATGGTGTGTTTAAAAAATAACGGGAATTATAATTTCTCACGTTTGCAGAGTCTAATTGTTAAAATGGGAATGCTGATATACAAACATGCCCTTGAAGTACTCTAAAATTTCCAACTTGTATGTACTTTGGCTGTAGCAACCGCTAAAGTTACATGTGTTCTTCTGAGCTTGGCGATTTTCGTTTGTTAAAAGTTCACACTTCGTTGCTTGTTCTTGAATTCTTGGCCAATAACAATATTTTAACAAAGTCCAAGCCTCCATATTCGCCTCTTATTTCCAAAAAGATCATTAAAGGGCCATCGTTTTACAAGCTAACGAAAAATTGCAGAGAGCGCCAAAGGCCATTCCAAAAATTTAGTTTGAAAAGTTTTTCGACGATTGGAAGATAAGCTGGTATAAGAGCATACTATCGAATGGAGACAATTTTGAAGGCGACAACATTCATGAAGACAAATGAATAATGATTAAAAAATGTTTGTTATTTTTTTTGAACACAATTTATATTTTCTTACAGATCGATCTTATTAATAGAACGAATTTAAACTCGGAAGAGCATCATTGAAATAAATCAAGTTATGAAGGGAAAACCATTTGAAATACAGTATAACTTCCACAACTTGAACCTCTACAACTCGAAGTTCTCTATAACTCGAACTCTTGATTTGGCAATAGAAGTCAAATTTCAAAAATTCTTCTATAAATCGAATTTTTCGACAAATACAAAATTTTACTATCGAGGCAGAATGTTAAAAGAGTCCGTATATCGTATGGAGGCGATCAATATATGATATTTCACTTATAGACTGTATAAATCATTTTGCAAAGGCATGGGATACAGACGCCAAGAACCAAAAAAATTACAGAATACATGTTTTAATGTATATAAAATGTAAAAAAAAAAGAAATAAAACTTACGTGTAAATATATATTTCACAGCTTTTTGAAAAATTGTGTGTCTTAATGAAAATTCTATAACTCGTAGTTTATCTAACTCGAAGTATTTTTGTGGATTATGGTGATTCGAGTTAGGGAAGTTCAAATCTATATGAAACTCTCTTAGAATATGCTTCAGTATACTTTTACATTATATGAAATTCCTTTAGAAGAGTTTCACAGTCACAATGCATACCAGCGATGACTTTAGCTTTTAAATTTTGGTTCCACATCTACAAAGTTGCTTTGCCATTAGTTATGTGGCAATATTTCTTGCGTAAAAATATTTATGTGTCTATGACTTTCATTATTTCTTAATTATATGGAAAGTAGTATTCGCATAATGTTGGTAAACAACATTCACATGATTTATTACATTTACATGGCAGTACTAAAATATTCACGCAATAATTTTCATATGAGAGGAAAATCAAAGCTTCATAAAAAATATATGTAAATCTACACAAAAGACAGCGTTTCCAGCTAAACCGCATTCAATTTCAATACACATTCATTAGGATATTTTTTCAATACATACACATACATACCTACATGTAGACGTTTCATAAAAACGTTTACTGTTTTGTGTATTTACGCCCACTCACGCTCGCGCCAATATCGGAATCGCTTGCGGGTTGGATGGATATTTGCGCCGACACAAATTTATTTGCTGTGAACGTAAATAGGCCGTAGAGTTCCATAAATTACAAAAATAATAATAAAGAAACCAAAAAATAAATCGAAAAATTATGACAGTGCAACAAAAACAAAACAGAAAAGAAGAAGAAAAATTGGCGCAAAATTCATATTGAACCACTGAATGCTATTTTCGGAGCAAATACAAAGCTAAAGGCGATCGAAAAATGCTTTCGGCTGAGTGTGGGAATGTTTATTTGCAGCTAAACGACTACCTTAATGGCATATTTTCTCAAATTACGACGCATCGTTGGCGGAACAAATGAGTATGAGGGAGTGCAATGAGCAGCGGCAATGACAATACGCAAATGTCCTGTTAGTATGTGTGTGTGCGCGTGAAGGCGGCAAGTCTACGCAGTCCGAGGACCCACCAACGCTCGCCGTGGCAGCCATGTAAATAAACTGCCATATTGCCAAAGTTTTACTTGCAACTTCATTCACGACCAAATCGAGTCATTCGTGCGTAAACACTAACACACACACACAGCCACACATACAAATACTGTTTGTTGTTGTTGTTGTCTAAAGCTTACCGCCTACACAATCAAAGTAAATTATGTACATTGGCCTTTTTATGGCCTCTATTATGCGTGTCGTCCGGTAGTAGTAGCAGCAGCAGCAGCAAGAACAACAACCACCGCTGCCTCGCCATCGAAGTCAAGTCAAGCATACATCCCCAAGCGTCGAAAGCCAGCTAAGCATTTTAGTTGCTCTGTCTTTTGGAAAATTATATTCAAAATCAAATGTTGTCTACTAAAATGTGTTTTTTTGCTGTTGTTTTTTTCTGATGACAACAGCAGTGACAACATTAACGGCAAACAGCGCTTCGGTGTTGTTGTTATCGTCATTGACTTCATTACAATGCTGATCCATGGATCCATGCATTAATGGGCCACTCGCATGCTGCTTCACTGACTCGCTGTTTGTGTGGTGGGCGCTGACGGCCCGACTGTGAGGCTAAATGATTTTGTTGAATGACCCGTTGATGCGTTCATGCATTAAAATGGGCTGGTAGTAATGTATGGATTTCATCATCATTATTACATGACGATTTTGTTTTGGATCAAAATGTATACTTTCAGATTTGATTTTATTCTGTTATAGTTTTACGTTTTAGGCTTCATCGGATGTAACTTGAGCCATTTTTATTTCACAACAATTCTTTACTGATTTTGTTGTAAAAAATTCATCCCTTTGTGGAAGCAAGTAATAACCTCAAAACAACAGCGTCGAAGGAAAGCACATTAAGTTTGGTAGAGGATTTCTGATATTAAACTTAAACATATCTGATGATACAGCTTTAGAATATTTGGAGAATCTTAACGATCTGCCTTATCTTGTGTTTTCAACAGGTCATATAAGAAACTCACTCTATGCAATGAAAGGCAAACTACCAAATTTACGAATTGAGTTGGTAGCTGAACAAAGTACTAGTTGGAAGTCTTCGAGAAATTTTTACTGTAGCAATAGTTCATCTCCATGTAGTTCCAATATCATTAAAACTAAACAAGTATCCAAATAACTCAAATCAATATGCAATTTATAAATTACTGCGGTATCCTAGGGCAGGATCACATACTTTGGATAATACATTTGAAACTACTCTGAAATCATTAATTCATTGGATATATTATATATATAAGTATGTTATTCAACTGATATTAATTGGGAAGAACAAATAGTTCCATTCTCGTAACAATTTAACCCGTCGGTCACGATGTTCGTGATTAATATCCTTAAAACATTATAGAGACTATTTACAATGTTCTTATATATTATGTAAATGAACTGCAGGCCACAAAAGTTCGTTGATCCTTATCCCTTCATTGATCACTTATCCGACTTTCTTCTTATTTGTTCTAACTTTAGTTTAACCTAAGAACGAGTATGTTATGAGAGTTTATCTTGAATATCATCTGGAAACTAAAACAACATAAGAAACAAAGAAGATTGTGAGATTCATTTTTAGAAACACACTCAAGCCTCATTGTTTTTCCGATGAGTATTCCTGAGCAAGGTCTCACGACGGAAAAAATAATATCTATATTATGGAAATTTAGTCAATATAAAACATATTGTACGCTCGTAAACATGAACACTCTAAAACGTGAACACCCAGAAACGTGCACACACCTTTTGGTGCATGACTATTCTAAACCGTGAACAAGGCAAGAAAGCTCTAAAACATGAACAAATTTTTTTCAATATTTTAATGTATCTCGTATTGGTTGTACCGGTTATAGCCGAATCGATGAGAGCGCGCCACTCCTCTCTTTCCTTCGCAGTTCGGCGCAAGTTGGAAATTCCAAGTGTACCCAGGTCGCTCTTCACCTGGTCCCTCCAACGGACCGGAGGCCTTCCCCTTCCTCGGTTTCCTCCGGCGGGTACTGCATCGAACACTTTCAGAGCTGGAGTGTTTTGTCTGTGCTTCTGCACCATAAAGCAGGACGGGAATGATAAGCGACTTGTACAGTTTGATTTTGGTTCGTTGAACTATGTCAATGTCATCGTCTGTGCTTCTGCAGTCCAAAGTAGCACCTGTTGGCAAGAGTGATTCTGCGCTGGATTTCGAGGCTTACATTGTTGGTGTTGTTGATACTTTTTCCCAGGTATACGAAATTATCTACTACTTCGAAATTATGACTGTCAACAGTGGGAGCCAAGACGTGAATGCGCCGACTGTTTGCTTGACGACAGGAGATATTTCGCCTTGTCCTCATTCACCTCCAGACCAATTCGCTTCGCCTCGATATCGATATCATCGGCGTACGCCAGGAGCTGTACACTCTTAAGAAAGTAAAGAAATATAATGCTTCTAAAAATCCAGGATGTGTGGCATTAAAACGTAAAGACAATGGATTTTAAAACTCGTAAACGACACAGTTCTTGAATAGAATTTGAAAATGAAAAGCACTGCGTACTTTAGAGCTGCACAAAATGGCGAAAACCTCTCTATTTTTGGTTAACCCGTATGCGAAATACATAATAACAGACAAGAGAGGACTATATTATTGAAAGAAAAAAGCTAAAAACATAAATTTAACTCTAAAGGAAAACGAAGCTGACTTTTAAGCTAGTCATGGATGGCTTCAAAAATTCAAATAACTGTGTCAGAGAGTGCGAAAAAAGATGACTCTTTTTATTAAATACGAGTCTTCTTTTAACTACATTTACTTACTTACATTTCCTATCATATCCGGTAAGTAAAAATTTAAAATGTTTACGAAACAACAATAAAATGTGAATTTAAATGTTTTTCAGTATTAAGCTATTATTTTTGGATATTCGAAAACATGAGCATTTCGCAAAAGTGAATTGCCCTGGTTCTAATTAATTCACGTTTAAGCGAGCGCTATATTATGATCTTAGTTCTGCATACAGGATCAAAACCTAAATATGTCCGTATCATCCACTCAGCGTATTCTCCAATTCACTGATGAAGGTTATAGAAGGCATCGCACTCTAAAGACTTGTTTACGTACTCCAACATCATATGGTATTTAAATGATATGATATTCATATTTATTGAAAGTAATTCTTTAAACTGAATTGGTATCTTATGAGTAGTCATATGAAAAATAAAAAAATAAATTACTTGAATGTTTAAAAAATACCTTGAAGATATGAAGGCATTGTAACAAAAGTGATTCTTCAGACTTTTAAAATTATGTCAATTCATGTCAACGATACGATACGATAAACCTCGTTAGTCCTAAATTTGAAATGATTTCAAAAATTTACAAAAAAAACTTAGTTATGCTCAGGAAATAACACTATACTTGGCTTTCTTCCTACGACATGTTTGTATTTTTATTATTTTATTACAATATATTTAAACAAATACAGCGTAAAAGAGCTTATGGAGATTTCTTTAGCTAAACACTCTTGACAATATGAGTGAAAAAAATTTCTTAAGTTCGAGCAAAACATGCTCGTCATATCCCAAAGCTTCTAAGTTTGTAGAGAGTCGATGTATTTGAGTCAATTGGGACCACTTATTACAAAGTATCAACATAATAGCTCGCTTGAGTGAATCACAAATATTTGAAGAAAACACAGTGTTGAATAAATATATATATGTAACAACTCTTAAATTTCATAAATTTTCAGAAAATAATTATTGAAAAATTACTTTAAATTAAAAGGAAAAATATGGGTCAACAAATCAATAAACTCTTGTTGAAGGCTAATCACCTTTTACCACCCCTTCTATTGAATTACTATACAAATTCAACCTTAAGACGATCCAAATGCGGTCGTTGTCCTTTGATGACTTACCGCTAAGTACGCCTGTATGGCAGGGCATTAAAAACTTGGACAGACACTTTAATACAATTTACATACAAATTAGTTACTCACTGCGGTTTTGGCCTTTCAACATTTTCAAAAGTGGTATTCACCCGACATTGAATGGAATTAATTAACAGAGAGAGAGAGGAGTAGAAAAGAAAAAGGGACAAGCGCATAAAAAGTAGGTAAGTGAATGTGAGTGAAAAAGAAAAAAAAATAGAAAAAGGTATTTGCTCAAAAAATACTGCACAGCGAGTGAATATCGTAATTTACCACAAAAATGCTGGCTAATTAATTAGATTAGTTGACCGTGGGGCACAAACATGAAGCGCGGCGTAAAGCGACAGTCGAGAGTGCAAAGCGCATGGAATAGTGAATTTAAAGTGAAATTTTAAATGAAGCTTATGAACCACTTAGCAGGTGTGTGTGTTTTTCTGCAAAGTATTTAATTTAGAGTATGTGATTTTATTTGGTATTATTAGGGTGACCCTTAAAGAATATTATTATGACTTATCATTTAAGTGTCGTTAAAGTATTTCAGGAAGTCTATAAAATCAAAATATTCTTATTTAAGGATTCAATTTTAAAGCAAGTAAGGAAGAGCTAAGTTCGGGTGTAACCGAACATTTTATACTCTCGCAATTTATTTATTTAATTTTATTTATATTACATAATACACAATTTGAGCCACATATTCGTCATATATATTGTATAACGTCCATTGAAAGTTGGAAATCCCAATATTAGGTATATGGGAGTTAGCTGAAGTTATGAACCGATTTCCCTCATTTTAGGCACGGAGACATATTATTAAGAGAAATATATTCCCTCCGAATTTCTTCAAAATATCTGAGAGTCTTATCTATATTTTCGGTCAAAAATTTATTAGAAGCACTGAGGTTCCCATGTTCGATATATGGGGCCTTGAAAACTTATGGTCCGATTTTGCCGATTTTTAGAAGGGCAGATATAAGGGCAGATTATAAATGCAGAATTTATGCAAAGTTCAGTTGCGATATCTTCACTAGCGCTTAACTAATATGTTGTAAACTAAACGATTCAGATCGTCTTCAAAGTTCTTGTATATGGGAAGTAAGCGTGGTTGTGAACCGATTTGGACTATATTCATAACATATCACTGGGATGCCAGGAAAATATTTCGAATCGAATTTCATTGAAGTTGGTCATGTAGTTGCGGAGATATGGTTTTTGACCCATAAGTGGACGGAGCCTCGCCCATTTCAAAACTTTGTATACCAATTTGTGTGCCGCCCTACTATATACCCTACCTTCTTTATAATGAAATTTAAGGTTTCTGGCGGTTTTCCTAGCTGAATTAAAGCATTTTTAGTCGTTTTCAACATAACCATTGTAAGGGAGATAGGCGTGGTTATAATCCGATTTTTCCATTTTTGGAATGTATAAGGAGATGCGTGAAAAAACGACTCCTACGAGTTTCGTATAGCTTTAGTAGTTTACGAGATATGTACAAAAAACTTAGAAGAGCCACCCCCACGCCCACTTCCCGAAAAAATCCATCCAAATAGGCCACTCCATAGTGCGATCCTTTATACCAAATTTCACTTTCATAGCTTAATTTGTGGCTAGTTATCGCTCTTTATGGGTTTTCGGTTATCGCCATTTTGTGAGCGTTGCAATGGTCCGATTCCGCCCATTTTCGAAATTAACTTTCTTATGGTGCGAAGAAACACGTGTAACAAGTTTCATCAAGATAATTTTTACTCAAGTTACAGCTTCCACAGACGGACGGGCAGACTGACATCCCGAATTGAGCTCCACTCGTTACTCTGATCACTTTGTTATATACAACTCTACGTTTGGTTTTGAATGTTACGTACAACGGTTATGTGAACAAAACTATTATGCTCTCTTAGCAACTTTGTTGCAAGAGTACAAAACAGCAAAAAAATAAAACTCAGCAATTGTGCGCACCTTCATGATGACCTGCCAAATTCAATTAAATTTTAATCTAGTTTGTGTGTGTGGCATTTTTTCAGTCCACCAAATGTCAACACGATTAGCTCCGCACAAACTCAAAAATGAAAGCTTACTTATTGGCACTTCAAAATCCACCGCCATCAGCTCCGCGGTGAAAATTGACAACTCTGTTACCCCCGCCTCTTCACGCCACCGCCATCCATTATTAATAATTTAATTAGTGTGTGTGTGTGCGCGTGTGCGCGTTGGCCAAACGCTGTGAATTTCGGTTATTTTGCGGTTTCTATTCACAAATTCGCCACTTTAATGAGCTGCATTTCGTTGTCGCATAATCGATGCAAATATTTATGCGCTTCGGTGACTTTTTTGTTGTTGCTATTTTGTGTATGAGTATAAATGACGTAATTTCATTGTTCGAAATTAGTGGCTGTTTGTTGGTCATTAATTTGATTGTTGTTGGGAAATTACGCATTTCGCGCTGGTTTGGTATTCCAACTAGTTTGCACAAAGTTAATTTGTTGCTTTAATTGTACGAAATTTTGGTGAAATTGCTATGAGAAAAATGGCTGGTAGATACATACTCGTATGTGTTAGTGCGCTATTTAAAATGCATGTTTTCAGCTAATTAACTGATAGTCATGAAATATGCTGGGAAAGTAATTGCTTGCATATGTAGTAAATAGTATTGCGTCCATACAAATGAATGCCTTTAATTGCTACGGTGCAACATGGCGTATGAGTAATATTCATTTAAATTAGCTGCGTGTTCGCGGAAAGTTCGCTTTGGTACTCCCTGTGGTTAGTTAAAGCAAGATTTACAATTATGTTGGAAATACTGAGTTATGCATATATAATAGCTTGTACATTTTTTTTAGAAATTACAAACATTTCGAGATTCTCTGGTGATATAATTAGCACCATCCAGCGAAGTACTGGGAATTCTTTTTCTCTCTTTCTTTCGTGATGAGTCGGCAACGAGGTAAATGTCTGGCCTAATAGCTTTTATTTCTTCTAATAAGTGTCATGGATGGAGACTGAAGGGATTTATAATATGAAATTGCAAGTTATATTATTATTTACAAGTTTTTAGAAACACACTTAAGGAGCAGAGTAAATCCAGGAAAAGAACTGGCAGTTTCGCAATACGCGTACTTTAATGGAAAATTCACAGGACCAAGCTAAACTCGGTGGTAGGAGAGATTGAAAAAGCATTGGAAATGAAAAAGTACGATCTTTCAGCCTTCCTCTTTAACATCCAGACTAAAGCCATAATAAGCACGCTTAAAGGTCTGAACTCACAGTATCTCATTGAAGATAGTGAAAGATGTCTTGAGCTATTGGTGCCACTAACATAATATTTTACTACAAACCAGCAAAGGGTTCCCGGGCACATTGATATTCATGGAACCTGCGAAGCAAATGAACTAGCCAGACCGGGCAGCACCGTACAATTACCGACTGGCTCAACTAGCAGACAACATGGCCTGAATGGAATAAGGGCCGCACATGGTGACTCTTGAAGTTCAAAAGGAACGACACAAGAACCCTAGTAGGGTGGTTCAGTGATATTAGCCGGTTATTTTACAATTAATGGACCTTCTAAAGCTTCAGGTGCGTCGACAGACAACCTAATCTAACTTAAAGTCACAGATAAGTCATGGCGTAGAGACCAATTTAATTGGTAGTGTTTAGTGTTACCACCTGATAAAACTATTTATCGGAAGGAAATAATTATTAAATCACCATAGACAGAACTGCAAACTTGTTATTTAAATACGTTATAAGCTATCACGTACGGTTTTGGGTTCGTTAATTCCGTTTCGATTATTTTAATGTAAGCCAGGCTCCAGAAGATCGGAGAAAATATCGATAAGATAATCGATATATCGGAGCTAAATATTGTACAAAAGCAAATTCGATGTATGCGTTAAGGGGTTATATACAGTTAGACGGCCGAAAAAAAGTTAATTTTCCAGAATTTTTTCTGAGAAAACTTTTTAATTTATTGATCCAAAAATGTATACACATATTATGGTATCTTTTAACTGTACTTTAAGACTTAGTTTTAGTAAAAATATTTATTTGAAAAAGAGCTATAGCTGATCTCCAGGAGCTCCTCTCAAAAAAGACGTTTTGCGGTGACCACTATATCTCGGAACTGGATCATCCGAAATTAAAAAACCAAACAGATTTCGTTAAAATAATGTTAAATCTAGTAATTAATCGAAGGAATAAGCATAATAAAAATTTTTGACAAAATTGCGGTTTCTCAAAAAAAAAAAATCGATTTTTCACCGAAATTTCGGCCTTAAATTGTTTATAAAAAAAAAATATTTATCGGAGAGAAAAAATCTTCGATTAATTACTAAAAAATATATTTAAGAAGGTCGTGTTAAAATTTGAGACTAATCGGTCTAGCCGTGTTCGAGTAATGTTGGTCACCGACTTTGAAAACACCATTTTGAGAAAAACGCGTTTAAAGTTTGGACCTTGTACTTAAAAGCACTCTGAAACGCCTCAAATTTTTCATTTGCTTGTAACTTTGAAAATATTCACCGGAACGATATGAGTATTCTTAAATATATGTACATTAAGAAAATGAAATAAAAAAAAATCGATTTTTTGAAAATTCTAACTGTATATAACCCCTTAATGCACAAAAATCCCTTGGACCCAATGAGATGAGAATCTGCGGCGAACCGCAATAAAATTAATCTATTTCTGAAGTGGATTTTTGCTGGTGGTGAAAACTGGACGTGGTCGAATCGTTGTGAATCGGCGCAATTTCGGGTTTTAGGTTTTACTAAGTTTTTGGCGGGATTGGTCGCGAATAATTTAATATGAGTTGTTGGTCAGACTCTTAACCCCCGAATTAAAATGGGCGGAGCTAACATTTAGTACAGGTATATATTAGTCTTAACACAAATATGAAGCGATAAAAATTTCAAAGTTCCTTGTATCCTGGTTCATTAGTTACTGGATGTTGTTTATAGGCATAAATTAAATTATCCATATTAATATTATAAATGCGAAAATAACTCTGTCTGTTGTGCTCTATCATGCCTAAACGGCTGAACGGATTTTGATGAAATTTAGTTAGGAGATAGATAGCACTTAGTTACATTTTTATTATTAGGTAGTTAAGGTAGCTGTTAGATGTACGTATTTTCTTAACCAATCATTCATATGTATCTCCATGTTTACTCAGATACGTATTGTTCTTTATTTTTGCAGTCGCTTTCATTTGTTAATTCTCAATTCATGTGCATGTTCATATGTATGTAGAATATTGTTTATGATATAAAATATATATATAAATAATAATATTTTGAAGGTAATCACTGTTGCTTTGTTAAAATATTTTTGTTATTGTTCAATTGTATAAGGTTGTGTCGATAGCCCAAAACAATTTGTAACAAGTAGGGAAAGGCTAAGTTTGGGTGCAATCGAACATTTTATACTCCCGGAATTTATTGATGTAATTTTATTAAGATAACACACAATACTGACCCATATATTCATAAAGAAGAATAGAATAACGAAAATCATCAGATATTGTATATGAGGACCGTGGTAATTCCTGAACCGATTTCACTCATTTTCACCACCAAAGCATAACGGGAATAGGGGCAACTTGGCACCTGTTAGTAGGCAAACAAACGGCACATTCGGCTTGAAATTACTCCTAAATTGCAAATCAACGAAACACCAGTTTGCAAAATCGCCAAAAATAGCGCTATAACGAAGATTCTCCAGATATGCAAGTTGATAATTTGGGAAGTACGGCGCATAAAAAATCGCTTATTTAAACATACAAGTGTTTTTGCAACAAGATCAAACTGCGATTGCAGAAGCAGTTGCTAGATATTGGAATTGGTAAGATCACAGTTGACACCTCGATGAATTAATAACATTTCAAACACAATTCTGTCTCTTCTGTCTCTTTTCGGACATAAAACAACAATATAATACCCATAATTGGCTGAGTGAAAGACCTATATTGGTCGCAAAAACAAAGATCTCGTCGATGTCAATGCGACAATTTAGAATTTCGTTACAGGAAAGCTGACACAGATACAAATTAGGATGACGTAGCCAATAATCCCAAAGGATTTTTATAATTATTGGAATTGCCTGGATTATCACCACTTAATTTTACATTTAAAAGTAGCATCAGTTGTCATCATGCTATATAACATAAATCAACCTCGACTTTGTAATGAACTTTGTATCGCCATCGAATCCAAGATTGATTGTATATATTAGCCACAAAACGTGTGGCCGGGTCTGCTAGTTATAAATAAACTAAACACTTTTCTCATGACTATTTCTTTTTAAATAAGTCTGTTATCTATATTTATTTATATATGTCAATTTGTTTTAAAATAAACAATTATTTTTATGTTTTTGAAAATTTTTTGTATAACCACTTTAGTATAACTTTTTTCGCGAAACAATCTTGACAATTTCACTCTGCTTGCACAACACATAAGTCCACATAATTGAAAAAAAACGCTGGTCAAAAATATTTAAATAACGAGAATTAGAAGCCGGTAAGTACAATGTTGCCTATAGGCCATTCCAGTGTGGCAAGCCAGGCCACACATATCGATAGTGATTCCTCAGAAGCTTGGTGAGCTTGTTTGGGAGGATCTCATATATCTACAATATAGTCCCGATCATGCATCAAATTCTGTTTCTGCCTATAGTGAATGATTTCGTTTGTGGAAACCACCCCCTCCTGTATGATCATTCTAACTAAATAAAGTTAGTCTAGAAAATTGGCCTTGGAAACTAGTTTTTTTTATAGAAAATGTTAATTTAATATCTCTAAAATTTAAGATCGGTAAGTTTTCACTTGTTTGCAGGATCTTACATATAATGCAATAGCAATAAAGAAATCTATATAACTACATTTAATTGTATATGAAAAGTATAATCTTTTTATACAAGTTCTCGCACCTGAGTTTGGCACACGACGGCTTATTTAATTCATTGCCGTTATTTATAACTTTATTTATTTGCCAAAGACATATTTCTTATTAGAAAACGAATACGATTCGATAATAACAAAAAGTATTGAAACAATTTGTTTAGCTTTGCTTTTAGTTGGGCGAGCGCAACTTATCTCTGCCAGCACACAAGCGACAACAGGCCAATTGTCGTGACTGCCGCCAAACTGGCAAGCGCTGCCAGACAGAACGAGCCACGAAGAGCAAGGGCAGCCGACGCTGACGGACACAAAAACGAAAAGAAAAACATGAAAATGTCAACAGATAAGCAAAATAGCCAACACAGCAGCAAAGGGCGAGATTAGAATAAAATAATGTCAATGTGTGTGTGGGTGTGTGTGTATTTGTGTGTGTTTCTAGTAAGGCTGTGTGGTTGTTTGTGTCTTTGGTCTGCTGGCAAGGAATGCTGTTTTGCTTGCAAAATTCTTGTGTATGCAGGTCGTCACAGTGGCTGCGATGCGCCGAAATTACCAGGCATTTTCAATTTCAGAAATTATTCATTATGATGGCGGTGACAACAACAACACCACATAGTAATAACAACAACAATGAGAGACTAACTACCACAATGACAATGGTAATGGTAATTGGATGGCTGATGCTGAAGCTGAAGCTGAAGCTAATGCTGATGTTGATGCTGATGATGGCGGTCAGCGATATGCAAGCGTTGCGACCTGAAGAAGAGCACAACAAAAATTAGCTACAACAACAACAATAGCGCTAATAAGCAAAGCAGTGATGACTCTACTAGCTTTTGCTGTAGTCCGCACTGACGATGACGATGACGATGATGAATAGCTGTCGGAGCGCTGTTTGCTTAGACCAGAACAAGCGCAGCCATGCTGAACATGCCAGGCAAAGGCATCAGAAAACAAGTAAGGAAGGGCTAAGTTCGGGTGTAACCGAACATTTTATACTCTCGCAATTTATTTATTTAATTTAATTAATATTATATAATACACAATTTGACCTACATATTCGTCATATATATTGTATAAAGTCCATTGAAAGTTGGAAACCGTAATATTAGGTTAGAAGCACCGAGGTCCTCATGTTCAATATATGGGGCCTTGAAAACCTATGGTCCGATTTCGGCGATTTTTAGAAATGGGCTGCCACACTATAAATACAGTATTTGTGCAAAGTTTTGCACCGATATCTTCACTAGTGCTTACTTTATATATTGTAAAGTAAACGATTCAGATCATCTTCTAAGTTCTGGTATATAAGAAGTAGGCGTGGTTGTGAAGCGATTTGGCCAATTTTCACAACATATTATTGGGAGGTAAGGAAACTATTACAAACCAAGTTTCATTGAAATCGGTCGAGTAGTTCCTGAGATATGGTTTTTGACCCATAAGTGGGCGACGCCACGCCTATTTTCCATTTTGTAAAAAAATCTGAGTGCAGTTTTCATCTGCCATTTCTTATGTGAAATTTAGTGTTTCTGACGCTTTTCGTTAGTGAGTTAACCCACTTTTAGTAATTTTCAACCTAACTTTTGTATGGGAGGTGGGCGTGGTTATGATCCGATTTCTTTCATTTTTGGACTGTATTAGGAAGTGGCTAAATAAACGACTGCAGAAAGTTTGGTTTATATAGCCAAATTAGGTTGCGAGATATGTACAAAAACTTAGTAGGGCGGGGCCACGCCCACTTCCCCAAAAATTACATCCAAATATGCCCCTTCATAGTGCGATCCTTCATACCAAATTTTATTTCCATAGCTTAATTTATGGCTTAGTTATGGCACTTTATGTGTTTTCGGTTTTCGCCATTTTGTGGGCGTGGCAGTGGTCCGATTTTGCTCATTTTCGAAAGCAACCTTCCTATGGTGCCATGAAATAAGTGTTCCAAGTTTCATCAAGATATCTCAATTTTTACTCAAGTTACAGCTTGCACAGACGGACGGACGGACGGACGGACGGACGGACGGACGGACAGACAGACATTCGGATTTGAACTCCACTCTTCACCCTGATCACTTTGGTATATATAACCCTATATCTAACTCGTTTAGTTTTGGGTGTTACAAACAACCGTTATGTGAACAAAACTATAATACTCTCTTTAGCAACATTTGTTGCGAGAGTATAAAAACAAGTACAACAAAAACAGACACACCAACGATGTGGGCGTACCACCATGCATTGGCTTCTCATAACGGGGTATGAATAATTGCAGCTTAGCTGCCACGGTGTGTGGGTCAAAAGATTAAGTTATGAGGATGAGTTCGTGTTTGCTGTGACTTTTTGTTTTTGTTTTTTTATTTTTATTTTTTTTCATGCTGGCCAGAAGGACATTTGCATTTAAGCTGATTAGCGCATCAATTTACTGTTATCTGCTTGGCTACCAATGGCCGGGTTAAGTGGCTTGTGGCAACACTGCGTGTCATTGCCACAACCGGAGTGCGTGCTTCGCGTCTGCAGGAATTTAAGTAGCTACCGTCAGCCATGAAAGTGACACGCAGGTGAAAGAGAGTAAGTGTGCGAGGAAGAGTTAGCAAGAAAGCGTGCTGCAAAGAGGGTTTTGGCAAACTGCCCGAGAAAATGGAAAGTGCGTGTAAACGCGTATGTTTTACTGCCAACGTGTGCATACATACATATATGCATACTCGTTTCTATTCGTTTATATGCATGTGGCAGACAAGTGTTCGCAAGTGTGTTCTGCATTTTATGCTTCAACTTCCATTTGCTGTTGTGCCAAAAGCACATAAATTCTTGTAATGAAATGCATTTTAAAGTGCTTTGTGTGTTGTAAAAAACATACGCGGAGGCACGCAGTCTAACGGCGGTAGAGAGTGTTTCTTACAGCTTCGTCTTAAATTTCTGTGAAAAACAATTTATTTTAGTAATGTGGAGAACAGTATGCTACAAAAGATGCTAATGACATTCTATGAATACAATGATAGTTCTATAAGATTTGTATACTCTTAAAAGACACTTTGAATATTATTACAAATGATACTTCTTGATTTTTACATCATGGAAACTCTTTATAAGATTAATGTAGAGGCGTTCAACAGTTCAATTCCATTCAAGGAACGCTTGGTAACACTAAATTTCATAACATTTAAGTAAGAATTTTTAAATTATAAAAATTAAATTAATTATGCATTTTGAAAAGAAAATCGTTAGCCTTCTAGGTATACTCGCATATCCGTTAATTTGGTAGTATGAATAGATATTCGAGATGTGTTAAACAAATAACGGGAATTTTGCCAATTATCTAAAGATTCAATTGTTATTTTTATACTCTCGCAACCTGTTGCACAGAGTATTATAGTTTTGTTCACATAACGGTTGTTTGTGTCACCAAGAAATAAAAGAGTTAGATATGGGGTTATACATATGTAAATGATCAGGATGACGAGTGGAGTTGAAATCCGGATGTCTGTCCGTCCGTCTGACTGTCCGTCTGTCCGTGCAAGCGATAACTTGAGTAAAAATTAAGATATCTTAATGAAACTTGGAACTGCCACGCCCACAAAATTGCGAAAACCGAAAACCTATACAGTGTCATAACTAAGCCATAAATAAAGTTATGAAAACAAAATTTGGAACATAGGATCGCATTAGGGAAGGGCACATTTGGATGTAATTTTTTTGGAAAAGTGGGTGTGACCCTGCCCACAAATAGGTTTTTTATATATATCTTGCAAACCAATAAAGCTATATAAACCAACCTTTCTGCAGTCGTTTATTTTAGACATTTCCTTATACAGTCCAAAAATGAAAGAAATCGGATCATAACCACGCCCACCTCCCATATAAAAGTTAGGTTGAAAATTACTAAAAGTGGGTTAACTCACTAACGAGAAACTTCAGAAACACTAAATTTCACATAAGAAATGGCAGATGGAAGCTGCACTCAGATTTTTTTACAAAATGGAAAATGGGCGTGGCGTCGCCCACTTATGGGTCAAAAACCATATCTCAAGAACTACTCGACCGATTTCAATGAAATTCGGTATATAACACTTTCTTAACGCCCTGATGACACGAATATAACTCAATTTTGAATTCTTCTGAATCATTCACTCTATAATACATATATACAAAAGGAACCAATGAAGATAGCGAAATAAAACTTTACACAAATACTGTATATGATCCGTGGTATGACTTGTGGAAAAATTCTCGAAATCGGACCATGACTTTTCAATGGCCCTGATATTGAACATGAAAAATTCATTGCCTAAGGGTAATTTTTCAATGAAAATATAGGTAAATCCCTCAGATATTTTAATGTAATTCATTCCCTCTGAATTTTTTTCTTATAACAGTTTCTCTCTGTACCTGAAATGGTAAAAATCGGGTCATAACTTCCCCCAGATCCCATATACCTAATTATAAGTAATATTAAATTAAGTGAGCGATACATTGTATCTTGGTGGTGAAAACAAGTGAAATCGGTTCAGGAATTACATCAGTCCCCTTATACAATTTATGATGGTTTTCGTTATTCTATTGAACTTTATGCCGAATATATGGGTCGAATTGTGTTATCTTTATAAAATTGCGTCAATAAATTGCGAGTGTGTAAAATATTTGGTTGCACTCGAACTTAGCCTTTCCTTACTTGTTTTATTATCATGACATACATTCCTCTAAAGTACAAGGATATATTTAGCTGAATTATTTATATTATGTAGCAGCCGCTTGGGCTTCGTTCCTTGTTCATGAATTCTTAAGAAAAAAAAATATTGTAATGATGACCCAGCCTCCATATTTGCCAGACATAACTCCGTACGACTGCTTCCTATTTACTAAAATGAAGTGGACTTTAAAAAGCCGTCGTCATACAATTTAGTAGTAATCGCTGAAGGAGCGCAAGACTATCCCAAAAATCTAGTTGATAAGTGTTTCGATGAATAAATAATTTTTTTTTGTTTTAAAAAAATGAAATTTACCGTTATTTTTTTAAATTTTTTTTAAATAATCTCGTACACTTGTTTCCTGGTAATAATGTGTTTATTGCATATAGAACTATGTTAAACTAGTAAAATGTGCTTACTCCAGTGTAATAATATAAATATTTTAATCCGTTTGTTATGTTCATCTGCATATCAGACTATTTGGGTCTTCTCTCATTGAGTGGTAATAATGTTTTGGCATAAAGGACTTGCTACACAATCAGCTCACCCATATCTGGTTGATGTCAAACGAGGCAGAATACAATATAAAAGCAGTGCCATGGTTTTAAGCACATGTTTTTTTTCAGAATATCTAGTCGATTAGAAAATTTATTACTGAATTAGTCAAAGAGAGAAATATGCGATGAAAATTTATTTTATTTTCTAACTACTAACTATGAACCGAAAATATCACAAAAAAGTAAATTTTGGTTTTTGAAAAATCCAAAAATGAAATTGAGGAAGAAACTATAAAAATTTCTTGACAAGACTAGAGTTTATGATCAGCGACGTTCAGAGATATTTAGTGGTACCAAATGGTGAGCTGATTTATTTTATAGTTAGAAATGAAAAAAATGGTTGGATAAAGTAAGCATAAAACTTGAAATGAAAATTTTAATTCCTTTCCACTAATGTTTCATTTTAGAAATCAGAGCTACCCAACTCATCGCTGGACAGAGGCGCATGTGCTTCACTTGCTCCAAGCAGTTGCCTATGTGGTGAAAGCGGCTCCAGAGTCGTTTGAGGATAATATAAAATAAATGAAATATGAAACTAAATTAAATGCTGGGAGAATATGATACTACGCCATGCCACAGTATTCGAATTGTCAAAATGATACCTTCTTCATTAATCTGATATTAACTTTATCAATTCTATTGGGTTTCGGTCCGCCTTTATAACCACGTCTGCTCTCTATTTAAACATATTATATAAATAACCACTATTTCTTATAAAATTTTAAATCTTTTCAGAATAGTGAACTTTATAATCGTTCTGAGGTATTGAAAAAATATCCTAAAGGGTATGTTTACCCACATACATATATAAAAAACCACCATACAAGCAAAGTATACTTCATAAAAGGTCGCAAGAAGCACCTTTTCAAACCAATATCAATTTCTATAATCGACAAAGCTCCTGTCTACCATAGATAATAATATTATATACAACTTTCGCTTTTTGCTTAAACGCCTTGGGACATCAAACTTTACCGCATACATTGGCTGCATGCAATGTAGTCACTTTCACTGAACATAAAAATTATATTGAACGCTTTTATGCTTGAGCGACTACGGCAAAGCACTTTATGAGCAGAAGTATTTTAAGTGCCAATCATTATCGAAGCACAAACTATTGGCAAAAGAGTTTTGAGTAAATTGTTGCATGTAAATGTGGCGAAGAAGAGGAAGACACAGGAAAGGCGTTTAGTAACAAGGCAGATATGAAAACACATACTTAAATATATAATCAAGCACATGCAGTTGCATGTGTGGGTGTGCAGTGAAGAATGCATTTTGTCTACTGTGTATAAAAAATTCACTCTTCGAGAGAGTTTTCGTTGATGAGAGACTATAAAATTAACAGCAATTCTGCAAGCGCATGAAACCACAAAAGGAGCCACAAAATTAAAGGCAGATAAGCTGAATATATGTATATGGGATATCAAATAAAGCAGCGAACAAGTTGTTATGCGCGAAAGAAAACAAAAACAAAAAAATTAAACTTACCTTACGCGCTTTTAGCCAAAAAACAAGCGAATAATGTACGATAAAACTTTACGAGAGTGTAAAAATGTAACGAAGGCGAGCCAAGTTTGGGCTTCGCCTTCTCAAATTTGTGGGTGAAGCCACAAAAGGACAATAAAATTGCGTGAATTGCTGAGATTTCGATGAATTGCTGCAGGCGTGCTGCACGCACACACAGACGAGTATGCTTGAGCGCTTGAAAATGCATAATGCGATGCGTTGGCAAAGAGCGGTTGCAGAAGGGTGAAGAGTGCAGCAGCAGCAACAGCATGCAGTAAAAATGAAGATTTTAATATAAATGGAAATTTGGTGCTTTGGTTGTTGGCGATTAGCGCCATCATTCACTTGGCAGACACAAGCGCAACAGCTTGAGAGCAGCAGCAGCTCTTGCCCACACTCCTCTCCCCACTCTCCTACACCCACCTCACCCTCTCTGTGCCCGCTTGCATTTAAATGTCTTGCTGTTGATTTGATTCCACTCGTTTTGCAAATGGCAAATTAAAAGTTTCATTTCACATTTATTCATTTCATTAGTGTGCGTCGCAGCGTCTTCCTTTCGCATTGCTTGTTGTTACTGTTGCTGTTGTTGTTGTTGTCATTTTCGTCGGCAAGTGCCATTAAACGCAATTGGTTTGCTGTTGATAGTCATTTATTAAAATCAGCGACATTCATTAAGCGGCTCTTGCGCGCTTTTGGATTCTTGCGCGATAGCAGTCTTTGCTCATTTATGTTTGTTGCTGTTTTTGTGATTGCTGGCGGTTTTCGCTGAAGTGCCATTTAGTTTTCATTAAGCCGCAGGCTTTGTTCGTTTGCGGTTTTTGTTGTTATTCCTTATAATTTGCTCATTTATTTGCTGCTCGGCGAGGCAATCATTTAAAGATTATGAATCTTCATTTTGCTACTTTAAATTCAACCAGTAGGAAATTTTGAAGTGAAGAAACCGAGCACCAAACAGAATTTAGAGTAATAATAGAAGTATAGAAGACGATTTTTTTCCTTCTCTTAGTTACTTTCATTGTCAGATTGTCGAAAAATATTCGAAGGACATTTCTTAGACCGTACAGTTTCTTGATTCTAAGTCGGAAATGACCAGTTGCCATCACACAGATTGAGAAGCTCAATACTATGCTGATACTCACAGCTATTAGCACGTAAATATCCATACATTTTTCACATAATATTTTGTTTCAATAGAGCTGGACCAGCCATATCTAATATAATCCATAATGAGCAATATACGAGTATATTAAGATAACAAACAGACAGCTTTGAATGTCTTTCAGGCCGATTTCTGGGAACAGTGATTCAACGTCGGATCTCAAAACGAACATTAGTTTCAAAGTTATTACGGAGTGATTGAGATGTGAGAGAAAATACTGTAGAAAATGTAGATTGGATATCACTCAGAAATCTATATAGACGAGGTTAGGGAAATACTCTTAATAACACAACTACACAAAAAAGAATTTGTTCTGACCTGGCCATTTGTCAGAAAAGTAATCAGCGACCCCGAAACCCTCTGAAACACGAGTTTCAAACGAATCCAATTAATTTTCCAAAATGTCATATTAGATCCGCCATTTTGATTTTTGAAAAACCGACAACACATTCGTTATATGTGACTACCGAGTAGCGAGTATTAAGCAAATCTGATGAATATTTACAAAAGCTGTCCGCCATTTTGTTTTTTTTGAGATTATGGACCGATTCAGAGACCCAAAAAACTTAGTAAGAGCCCCAGGTCAAAACCAATTTTTTTTTGTGTGGCTGTGTAATCGATAGATATTTTAGAGCAATGGCCATACCGTTTCTTGAAACCTCCTCTTAAAAACCTTGTATGTAATTATAGATTTTATCATTTTAGGGAAGCAATTTTACTACATTATATTATTTTGGCTTGCAATAAAACATGTTATATTTAACCAAGATTATATACGACATTCCTTTGACTTATACAGTAACACAAAGACAAGACAAAGTGAACAAAACTTTAAACAAGTCATCGAAATATTATAACAAAAGACACTTATAGAACATCGTATAATAAAACTATTTCCACACAATCTAGCCAAACATTACGTGTTTGGATTTTTCTGGCGGGGAAGCTTAGAGAGGAAAGAGAAGGACCGAACTGAGATATTTATGGTGAGTACTGGATTCTTGGTGCTGAGTGGTAAGTGAAGAAAGCTTGTGTAACAAAATAAAATGCTTCGTCTTCAATACGAAAGAAAGTAATGTGCTAGTTGGTCTTAAGTAACTCTAATCTGGTTAATTATTAAGAATTACGAACTTAAAAAGAGAAAATGACTTATATAAATTGATTTCAAGCGTCCGCATCTAGGCTATCATCAGGCCCATTGTGCTCCCTAGAGATACTTAATAGCGTTTTTAGACAGGAGCTAGTTGATCAATTAAGCGGCTTCTGCTCGATTAAAATGCTTATTAAGAACGATTTGCCATACAAAATAAAAATCTACATTAATTTTTAATTGAATTTTAATCGACTTGAAAATCACATGTAACTCGGCCACAAAGTCGTACGATATACGTTCTTTGTCTGAATTTTTTGATAAAAAAAAAGCTACGGTAGATGTCGCTGCCGGCAGTATATAAGGCAAAAAAGGGTTTCTCAATAAAAATTTTGATTCATCAATTAATTTGGCTGTCTAAAAACGCTATAATAGTAAGCGCCAACTAAACAACTCAGTCGGAAAGACTATTAAATGGTTAATGACCTACAAGTAGCATTTTAAAAGACATTAATCTCTTAGTTGGGTAGTTCAATTTGAACTTTCTCTACGATTAGTAATAATCAATTTGATGATTCAATTTGAGTATTCGGAGCGCCTTACAAACCATAGTTTTGCTCTTTTGTTGTGAAATATATTTGAAAAAAAAAAGTTATAAAAAAACTATACATTTAAAAATGTCCACGGATTTGAGGCAATATTAAATAAATTCGTACACATCACCCAATTTATTACAAACAAAAAACCACTAACTTTGATTAGAAATATTTATGTGCCAACATAAAATGCAGCAAACGCTAGTAATCTCATTCACTTCTTCATTAGTGCCACAGTTACGAGCCAAATAACGCGATTGAAAAAGGTCTAACTGCGCAATCAGTGCCATTTGGGAACATATATTCAATTTTGAGAAATAAAGGATACAAATGTATATACCACACAAAAGTAATTTCACACAGCAATAGCAGCACATTTAAACATTTTTCTTTTCAAAAGTGAAATCCTTTAGAGCAAAGCACGCCCCTTTTGACTCAATTACAATTCAAGTAATTCTTTCATTTTGCTTTGGTATTTTTAAATTTTTTGTCGTACATGCCATTTGTGGTTATTTACTGTACTCCAACTGCAACAGAACGCATGCTAGTCAAGCGGTTGGGGCCAATTATAGCATGCCATTTCAGTAAATAGACCATCATTTGGCGTATTTTGTGTGTAATCAGCAGCTATTGAGCCAGGCAATTGATATGGCTTCGTATTGTTGTGTAAATGTGTGTGGTGTAAGAGAGTCTAAAGTTTAACTCTGACCACTTGCCTTTACATAACACATGTGGTTGTAGTTGGTGGAGCAGTTTTGTGAATTGTCGGTGCACCAGTGCGTATGAGTAATGTAGACTGTATGAGTTTGAAACACACGCCTGTGCTAAAATAGCTACTAAAATCTGAAAGCATATAGCTTGTAAGAGTTTTTTTTGTGATTTTCACAAATTCGTTGTTCGCCATGAAAAGTCACTTGGACGATTGAGAAAATGTCGAAAATGCTGTTAAACATTCAAGTAGCGATTTGGCTCAATGAGTCTGCATATACATATGCGTATGTGTGTCTGTATATATTTTTTCATTTGTGCGTCTACTTGTAATGCCTGGCATTACCTACTCACTTTGTCGAAAGTAAAACTTTTCACATTTGTATCACTCGTCTTTGTGCTGACGTTTACAACGTTCCTGTTGTATGAGAGTTTGTGTGAATGTGTTTGTGTTTGTTCCTTTTGTGTCTCCGTGTTTTTTTTTCGTGTAACTGTACTGTGTGTATTTTATCGCAAATTTCTGCCGTCATCACTGTGACTAGTTTGTTTAAATGTGTTGGCCACCAGCCATCAGCCGCCAATTGCGGCGCCACAACGACACAATGGCAACTGCGCTATTTGCTTTTGCGAAAGTTTACGAAAAGGAAAAAACGCCATCGTAGAAGAAAACAAGAATAAAAAAATTAAATATGTAAAGAAAATGTGCGACTAAAAATGCCCAACGGTGCTATGTCGTAGGCGCAGCCGAGATGATTTTAACTTTTTCAAATGTTCGCCGAAATTGATTTTGACTGGAAAATGTTGAAAGCCTGATTTTTATGCGAAAAGATTTAAATAATTTTCTATTGCTTTGCACAAGAACCTTCGTACCGTATTATGACTAAAAGCAGCTAGCTTTTATAACGGTATTATATATATTACAGTATAGCAGTGAGTAACACAAAGTGACTTTTATAAGTTCAAAACGCTTTTTCTTTGTGCGAGGAAATCGTAAACAACTTCTTTGTCATTTTGCTGTCAGTTCGTTAAAGAGTTGTTAATAAATGATAATGAAAATCAGTTGTTGCAACATTCATTACTCAAAGCAAGTCATGTTTTCAACTACCTTGCTTTGCCTCTATTTATCTTCGGTTATTGCAATGTTTTGTGGACGTGCTATTGTGCACAAATTTCGCCTTTAGATACACGCCAAATTTGTCTTAGGTACTTCATAGAAAGTTTCTCTCTTACTGGTATGGCAAGGTAGAAGTAGATAATATCGAAATGAGAATATTTTTTTTAGAATTGGATTTTTTATAGCTGGTTGTTTGAGATACAACGCATGTAATTATAGTATCATGAGGCTGTACATTTAGTTATTATGAGATTATTAGTTTAACTGATCTTATGCATATTTGTATCCTTTCAAATTCTAGACACGTGAAAACATTTTATATCTAAACACATTTTGAAACTTGAGTGCAGTCGGTTATATTTCGTTTAAGATATCATCTGAACTAGTTATGAATAACTTAATCTACCTATATCTATATTAAATTTCATTTCTCTAAAAAACTTCTAAAAAGTAAAAGTAAAATAGAAAGCAAAATTTATCTCTGTTGTCAAAAGATTGTGCATGCTTGTAAATAACTACTTCAACAGACTCTGCTGTCTCAGAATACAAGTTGAACACAAACTAAAGATATTTCAAGACATTTAACTTACAATTGAAACATTGTGTTCAAGCCAGAGTAAACCTTAATAACTCTCCTATCGTTTGTTAAACAATTCTCATATATATATAAAATAAAAATAGGCATACGAATTTCTTGTCTGTTAAACATTAACATTTTTGCATGTAACATAACCTATTGTACTTGGAGTTAAAATTAGTTTGGATTCATCCTATTATTAAGGGTATCATCCCAACATTTATTTTTAATCATAAATTGAATTCTTGACATGTCTAGAATCCTGTAGTAAATTTATTTTTAGAAATTCGAAGTTGTTTTATAAAGGCAGCAGTTAGAAGGAGCTTTTCGCAGCGCTGAGTTGGCAGCTGGAAGCTTTGTACGCGTTTTCCTCAAACCTGTGTTTTTCAAAGTTTCCTCCATCGTAGCTCAAAAACGGCTTGACCGAAGCACTTGAAATTTATTGGGTGCAATCAGTACACGTAAACTTATGGTACGCACTATTATTATTTAAAAATACCAAAAACTTCAATTATTTATACTAAAAAAAAACCCAAAATTCGCAATTTTTTAAATGTTTACCAAATGTCCAACGATTGGTATATTCACTGCGTCACATGCATTTAAGCATACCGCTAACTTTTTTATTTTCGAAAAGCCAATCAGAACGCTGTAACTCATGTTCTACACAATATTCTCAGCTTAACATTTATATATATACTATCGAAATATACATTAATAAATGATAATACTGGTCGTAGAAAAAACATTATAAAAATATCCCTAAAATACAGGCCGTCACATGGGATGACCCGCTTAAGTATAAAAAAAAATACTATTAATTTTTGATACCTTTAATTAGTACTACTGGTTTATACAGTCGATCGGTTCAAAGTGGGTAACGTCAGTTTTTTCATGCAAAACAGAACAGTCCTTAAGTCCATATTATATCTGAAAAATCTCTTATAGGCTTTTACTTTCGAAATAATATATCTAATATTTACGATATAATTTTAATATGATTTTCAATCAATTCCAAGAAGAATTTATAAGTTACTGATATAAAATAATATGATATAAAATATAGACTGTAATAAAATAGCCCAAAAGACGTACAGCGTCCAACAGATGTCACAATATGAGCGAGATGAACTGTTTTGTAATAAAGTAATATCGAGATGTAGATGCAAAAAAGAAAGGATATATTAATATAGTTCCAAGGTCTCCCTCCCTTACTTATTATAAATTGAGCTAATACTGAATATGAAGTCAAAGGCTCCATAGATAAAATGGAGTACTAAACATATTTGGAACTTGGGCAGAAAACAAAAAGTAAAACAATAAGTATACCATAACCAAAATATAAATATGAGTTCTGAACTTTGTAATACAACTTTCAGAGCATCTTGAGTGCTAAAATATTGAATTAGAAATATAATTAACTAGAAACTGTAAGGCTAAATATTCCTTTCATACAAAATAAATTAGCACAGAGAAAGTATCCGAGAAGAGATTTCAAGGTTCGTGAATTTTATTACCGATTAGTTAAATTACTTTTGTAAGATGGGGAGAATTTCTGAGGAATAATATATTGCTAAGGGAACTGACTTTTACTTTAATTTAATTTGTGGTTGTAATTGAAGACAATTTTATAAAATTGGCCACTATTACCGTCTGAAGACTATTTGAAAAATTATCTGGGAAGTAAGTAGAATCGATTCTGAGGAAAGGCTTGAATTCACTTGGGTCGTCTTTATATTGTATATTATATATAGAAATATACCTAGAAAGCTTTTATCTCAAAGCTTCGAGTAATCATTAGAAAAATAATTTAGTATATTTTTCTAATAATTATTGCATTAGCGTTAATTTGTCAGTATGTCTTAAAAAAAAGTAAAAATGCATAACATATACAAGATAAATATATTTAACTAAAATATGAAAATGAGACTTACCAGCTATACTCCACAAATAATCTTTAGTCTCGATCATTATGTCTACAGCCTTGAGTTTTATGCAGATTCTGCGGTAAACACTTTAGTGCTGATAACAATATCTTCACCTGCAAAATACACACAAAAATACAAAATGCAGCTATTATCAATGAAATTCGAATGATTTGCTTAATTTAATAGCAGGGTGATGCTTTTATTTATAACCACAAGTAAGTCGGCGGATAAAAATAAAAAAAAATATAAAAAATTTAATCAAACAATGCCGTTAGATAAACGAAGGAACAGTTTAATGTAAAAAAGGTGTTCCATCCAATGATGACAGCACACACGCCATAACAACAACAACAACATATAAATAATGAAAAACCAACAAAACACTAAATGTAATATTTGCATATCCGTTAGGAAACGTACATAGACACGACACGAGTTGTGTGTCTACGATGTTAGCGTGGATGTGCAACGCCCGAAAGCACACAACACACTTAGGACTAAGCGAAAACAAAGAGATAAAGAAAGAAAACAAATGAAATGAGAGAAAATATGCAAACAATGAGGCAAATGATATGAGGCTGGTGGAGGTGGGAAGGAGTGGCAGTGGGAAGGGCGCGCTGTGTGTGTTGGCTTTATGGCTGAGGCGCGAGAATGGGAGCATAAAAGTCAGCTCGCGGCGCTGTTAAGTGTGCTTGTATATACGTGTGTGTAACGTTAAACGCAGCATACTTATATTCAAATTAGGCCGTTATGGTAATGATGCTCGAGTATTTCGGGTTTTTTTCGAGCAGCGCTGGCACACACAAAAACTTTTGAGCATCCGACGCCAACTTAAATGGCATTTGTTTGTTTATTTGTTTTTGTAACTTTTTTTTTACTTTTTCTAAACAGTTAGAGTTAAATTTTTTATATGCCAAGCATAAAAGGTACAATGAGGTGTATATTACATGCGGACCAATTTAAAGCGGATAAGCTGCTGAAGCTGAAACTTAAATGGAAAAGGACCAAATGGGTTGCCTTTAAAGTGGGTTGCGGATAAAGTTGAGCGCGTGGGTTGAAATGGAAATTCTTTTCAAAATTTTACTTTCCAACTGTGTGCGGGGCTTTAAAACACAATTCCAGCATGTCTATTCGACCGCGACGCGACGCCAAGCGAATGGCTTACGGTGGTTCTAGCCGGCAGCTGAGCGCTGCCTACGCGCTTCTAACGCGCGGTAAGCGTGTATCAGGCACAAGTTGGTGCCGTTACAAAGTTTACAAGCATTTGTTGTTATTGTTATTGTGGTGCTTGCGCTATTATTGTTTTAGTTTCATGCTGGCGTTCGATAGCCTTGAGCGGACACGGAAATCAGGCCGGAAAATTTATACAATTTGTGCATTATACCGTTTAGTAAACTTGCTGGCTTGTTGTTATTGTTGTTTTAGTTACTGTTAGGGGATTAGCTGTTGTTTGTATTGTTGTTTTTTTTTGTTTGGTTTTTCTAATTTGTTTGAAGCACACAGCACACCTTCAGTCGACCATAACAGCCTTCTTGTAAGCGAAACTTTAGATTTCGGCGAATTTCGCGAAAGTTTCAAACAAGCCGAATTTTAGTCGGCGGATTTCCTTAAAAAGTATTTGATTTCGACTAAAGTTTAATAAATAAACTTTATTTTTCGAAAATAATATGGAAGTAGTGTAAGCAGGGAGTTCAGGTATGGTTCTATATATTTTGTGTGTATATGTTTGTTAGGATTAATAAAAAATTTTGAAAAATATATGAGAAAAAGTTGGTTGGTATGTATACCTCAGAAAAATTTATTTTGTGCTATTCGGCGTTCAATAACTTTATGGCATCCTTTTCCGCTTGAAGTCTAAACCTTGACCTGAGCTGATGAGCAATTCTCTACAATAAACCCCTTCACCAACCTTTCCATTTGTAAAGAAGCTCAGCGCTTTTTATCAATGTAATGATCTTGTATCTTTATCAACACTGAATATTGCATAAAAACTAAATTGGGAGAATTTGTCTGTAGTACGTAGAAATTTCGGATTGAATTATATCTCAAATCACTATTCAAATCAAAGTATGCCAGTCTGAAGCTATTTTTCATCACCTGCCTTCAAAAACTGAAACAGTGTGGGTATGTGGTGTGAAATCGCATAGCCTTATGTAATATATTATTCTGCTGAATGGTTTAGTGATGCTTATTGAAGGATATGTTTCAAAAATAGATCGGAAAACAAAGGATTATCTTTTACGAAGCCTATATTAGTATCAAACGATTCGGAAAGGTCTTCACCTATTTTTTATGAGCACAATATATGCCATGATATAGAAATTTAGGCTAAACAGTTACTGATACCGAAATTTGAAGATACATATTTAAAGAATAATTTCTGAAATTTTCAAAAAAAAATATAAAAATAAAACTCCTCCATTATGACGCCATTTCCGGAGACCCTTCGGAATAAAGGTGCGTCTGCGTTGTCAGAATAACCCTTGACGGAATCATCTAAATGAAAAAAAAAAAAACAAAAATAAGTGTTTTAGTTAAGACCATAAATTTGAACTTGAACGAAGAAAAAATGGAATTTTGGCAGACATTTTTATAAAAATGACAATTGTTTTTTTTTTTTTAAAATAGTTGTAACTGAAAAAAATCCTTCGTCTAAACACGAGTAAATTGTATCTCGAACAAAATTTGATCAAGATTGGTTGAGTAGTTTTCGAGAACATTTGACAACCGACTTTGAAAACAATTAATAAGCAGAAAATCGATTATATATTTGAACCAATGTAACCCCTTAAGGGGGTCGGCCTGATTTTTTAGAATTTTAATTCCACTACCAGTAAATAGATAGAACTTTGAGTTTATTATCACTTATTACCATATACCAAAACAGTTAGCGGTGTTTTAATCTGTAAGCTTAAATGCATGGAACGCACTACGATCAAGTGAATATACCAAAAATAGGACCTTTGGTATACATTTGAAAAAAATTGCGAAATTTTGTTTTTTTTTATAAAAAATCGAAGTTTTCGGAAAATTTAAATAATAATAGAGCATTTCGTGCGTTTACATGAGCGGTTTCCATTCAGCTCACTCAAATTTCAAGTCATTCGGTCAAGCCGTTTTTGAGATACGATGGAGGAAAATTTGAAAGTTTCCAGCTGCCAACTGAGCGCTTCGGACATCTCCATCTTCCAACTGCTGTATCTTTTAAAACGACTACAAATTTCTGAATATCACTTTACTATCGTATTCTAGACATGTTAAGGGATAAGGCGGGACTCAGAGGCTAAAAACAAGGGTATTTTTACATTATCTTTAACTTGTTGAGTTATCTTGTCCACCGTCTTGCGTTTAAAGTTTTACATTCGTACTGACGTGGCCCGATGGACGGTAGTTCCAAAGTGTATATCTTTTAGAATATCCGATTGATTTGATATTTTTGGATAATATTTTCAACATATTGCACTATTTAATAAGACAATACAATTTTTTGAAATTTTGAAATTTTGAATCCCACCTAATAACCTCTTAAGTAAGCTATTTATGCAAAAAAAAAAAATTGTTGAGCCCACTAAATTCATATTCTAAAAGCAATTATTAATTAAACATAATATTTTTAAAGTCTACCCAGTTATACTACTTATGTATTAAAGTATACAATACTTAAAAAAAACACGGATAATATAAATTTAATAGGAACTGTTTATTATTATTCGCAAGAACATTTTTTGGTATTTATTATGTAAAGATTATCTCTTTCAAATGTTGGCTGCAGATGGTCCATCCGTTGAGTTCAAGTTTCGACGACTCGTTCGAGCATTTAGACTGGTAACTGGTGAATAACATGTGTGATATTTTGTTCCAAGGCCTGAATCAAAGAGTAAATGCCCGCATAGACTGTAACCTTTACATATCTCCCCAGGAAAATTTTTAACGGTATGATATCACACGATCTTGGTGGCCAATCGTCCGTCCCAAAACGTGTAATTATCTGCGCACCCCTACCGAATTGGGTTTCAAAATGGGTGATTGTGTTGCGAATAGTACGCTTAGTAGGCCGATTATGTTGACCATAAGTTGAGCGAAGCCCGCGTGCTTTACATTCTTTACATAACGCGATTTTCGTAATAAAGTTGAACAATTTGTAAACGTTGTTCATGCGAAAGTCTTTCCATGATGAAATGCCAAACAATACTAACAAAAATAAGAAGACGGTTTGACACGACTCATGCGTGATCTGTCAAAAAAGGCTATTGAAAAAAGTACCCCTACTTGGATCTCTCGGTATAACATAAAATATTGCTTTAATCAAGTACTATAAACAAAAATTTAGCATAATGAACTCTACAGTGAAACACTCTAATCGACACTTTAGATAATGTAAATAAATAGAAATAATCTTCTCATAATTTATATTATCATATTTACATTATTTTCGCGTATACCTTTGTATTTTGGAGTAAAACTTCGGCACAGTTTACCAACTTTGACATCAACATTTGCGCATTTATATTTAAATCAACCGCAAAACTTTGTCAATAAAAACGAAAACTCCATTAGTGCAGCCACATAAAATAAATTTAATCGCTTATGATAAAAGCGTGACAGAGCAGCAGTGTTGGTGTTTACATTATGCGAACTGTGGATAATAAGCCAATGTGAGAGAGATATGTAATAATGGTTAGTATGAGTGGGGGAGAGATACGTGATGATAGCAGAGGATATAAAATGATTTTTGTTTTCTAAAATAATACTATTTACTTTTTTTTATAGTGGGGAAGGGTGCGTCATATGATTTCACAGTAAATTCCACTTATATAATAAAAGAAAATATTAAAGCTCGTAAATACCGAATATTGAAATTTTCGCATTTTTGGTTGACTTTATGCTTTATTTACCTGTCAATGTGATATTCCATATTTAAAATCACTGAATCACGATTTTCTATTCAGGAAAAATCTACCTCCAAAATTGATTATGATTTATGTTACTCATACGCCACGCCATACCAAATTTTCATATATTTGGTATTATGCATACAATAAATGCTTTTTGAAATATTTTAGTTTTCAATAAATCAATAAAAATATTTTCAATGTTATTAAATGTTAAATTTCAATTAAAATCCCAATGGATGTATATTAAACACCAAAAATATGAAATAAGCACCAAAGGAGTGCATTGCAAAAGCAATCTCAGCTACTGACAGAAAGGCGCATAAATCTCAACACCAGCAAGAAAAGCCAGCAAAAGAGAGTGTATACAACAATAAAGACATACAAATTGCAATAGAGTGTATAGCAGTGCATATGCATACCAAGAGCGACCAACAACAAGTGGCACAGCTCACTTACCCCAGCCATAATTCGGTATTAGCAAGCATGTAGACAAAGCGCAGCTGGTCTTTTGCATATCAAAATGTGAGCATATGTGCATGTGTGTGGGTGTGTGTGTGATCGGATGCATTGGTTGTGTATTCAATACTTATTTTTAAAGCCAGTAGACCAACCAGTGTTTACCAATACATTTTCTCTGTGAATGCAGCAGCTGCAATATTTCGCTTACGCGCGCAGACCACACCGCTTACTATTTATTATCGCATTTTGCATAAATTTCCACATAGATTATTCGCCGGAATGCGACTTAGCATTGTTCGACTGGCAGCTCGATTTGAGTTCGTTGAATATGAGCGCGATGTGCGCGCCAGTGAACATACAAATAAAGCGCAGCATGACACACCTGCTGTGTTGTGATTATTTGTTGCGGAAGCGGTAGATGTGATTGGAAGATTTCTATTCTATATATTTCACTTATTTGACTAAGATACGCTCAAATGTGTCGTTTAAGGTTCAAATTTCCTTCAAGGCCTAAGGCACATGAGGAAATACAAAGAGTTAGAGAGAGAGGTCGAGAGGGCCACAACGTGTTAAAGATTGCTGAGGGAATTCAAACCGCTCTAGACTAGTTCCGTTAGCTTTCTCCAATCGGACTAAGATATTTTAGAACTTCTGAGGCTAGAGAAGCATATTTAGACTTCTTGCGGCACACTACGTGCCTGAAGTACCTTCCAACCTAACAACGATGTCTACCCCGCAGTTGGTATTTACGATGATTCGGTCTAGACCATGTACAAATCTTACAACGAATACAGATGCAGTTGAATGTGAGACTCAGGTCTTCTGAAGAAGTTTTTAGCACATGTATATTGAATTATGGGTCAAAATCGCTGATCTATTATGGCAGTAAGTACTTCTTCTTCTTGACTGGCGTAGACACCGCTTACGCGGTTATAGCCGAGTCCACAACAGCGCGCCAAGCATCTCTCCTTTTGGCAGTTTGGCGCCAATTGGTTATACCAAGCGAAAACAGGTCGTTCTCCACCTGGTCCTTCCATCGGAGTGGAGGTCTCCCTCTTCTTCGGCTTCCACCAGCGCCTACTGCATCGAACACTTTCAGAGCTGGGGCACTTCCGTCCATTCGTCCATTCGGACAACATGACCTAGCCAGCGTAGCCGCTGTCTTTTTATTCGCTGGACTATGTCTATGTCGTCGAACAACACATACTGCTCATCATTCCATCTTCTGCGGTATTCGCCGTTGCCAATGTTTAAGGGACCATAAATCTTCCGCAAAACCTTTATCTCGAAAACTCCTAGCGCCGTCTCATCGGGTGTTGACACCGTCCACGCTTCTGCACCATAAAGTAGGACGGAAATGATGAGGGACTTGTAGAGTTTAGTTTTTGTTCGTCGAGAGAGGACTTTACTTTTCAATTGCCTACTCAGTCCATAGTAGCACCTGTTGGCAAGAGTACTTGAGAGATCATATAATGGATCCACAGTAAATCCTTCTTGAAAACGGTAAACTAATCTAGGAACCCTTAATATCTCCAGAGTAAACCACACAACAAAGAGTACCCAAAGCTTAGCTATTTCTTCAACTGCTTCCACTCCAATCTCACGTCTATTACAAAAAAGAAATCAAAAATGAAATAGTTTACTCTCGGGACTTCAAAAAGTCATCAAAGCATTCTACTTTTTTGAGTTAAATACTAATCACAGGAGTAGATTTAGGATTAACGAAACTTTATCATATACCCTAAATAAGAGAACATAAATATAGACTCCTGAAAGGAAATATATGTATATTACAACTTCCGAGTAGTAGATACTGTTTTAGGGGTTTTTATGTGCGAGTCCTTTCAGTAAATCTCCTGGGCTATTGAAAAGGAATGCCTCAATATACTCAAAGCAAAAAACTTGACTTTTAATACTAAAAATCTAATGAATTGAGTTTTAATACTAAAAATCTAATTTATAACGGAGCTTTTCAATATTTCTATGCACTCAATAAGTTTACAGAAACTTTATTTCTGTACACCTCTACAATATTGATATGATTATGAAGTACTGATAGTATATTTCTGATTAAGAATACCACCCTAGGGAATGCGGTATGCAACCTTTATTTATAGTTCAACCGAATTTGACTTACACTTTTTATATGACCCCTCCACTATGTTCTCTCCACCTAACCAACTACCGCACTAGGTTAAATGAAACCTTAGCCGGATAAAAGTGAATGAAAGTGAAACTAATAAAAGTAGCGGTGGAAATCCGGCTGGTAACCATTGAGAAGTAGCAAGTGCCTACATTCTGACAAAGGTATTCCACATAGCAAAGTTAAGCCGCAACACAAATACAACAACAAGTACATATTACAATAATGTCAGTTCACAATTACGCAACTGTGTGCACTCGTGTGTTTGCGAAAACTGCTTGAAGCGTATAAAGTTTTGTGTGAAAGGTGCGTAGTTGGTTGCGGAGGCCGCAGATAGATCGAGACCGACAAGTTGAAACGTGACTTCTGCGAAATCGACACGCATGTACGCGTGTGAAAACACTTTAAATGATTTTATGAGTCGGCCTGCCAGCCAGCAATGCCGCAGCAGGTGATAAGTGTTGTGAATTCCACCATTTTAGTGAATTTATCTGAGTGAACGAAATTAAATTGCTACGCAGTATATGAGAGCGGCAAGAGCAAATAGTACGTTGTTTAATGGTGTAAATAAGATAATTTGTTTGTGCATTTACACTTCTTCTGCGTAGTAATGGTAGCAGGAGCATATTATATGCAATGCGTTTGAGGCACAAAATTGCACTTAGAATTCTAGTAACTTGTGTTAGTGTTAGGGAGTAGATGATACTATGGTTGTTTAACGATTTCTTTAGTCAATTTTTATAGTCAATGAAAACCGCTAAATTATTTGTAAATTATTGAAATTACTTTTCATTCTATGATTTTATTGTTTACTATAAATAGTTTTTCTTGTGAATTCGAATTAATTTAAAATTTAATTTAATGTAATACCAATACCAATATTCATGGAAATATCAACATTAAGAGCGTGATAAGAGTTAAGAAAATTTTCAATATCAACATCAATTTCAAGATTAAAGTCAGTACCATACCATACAAATCTAATGATATGACAATACCGATATCAGTACCAATGCCAATACTTATACTTATACCGATACCAATACCAATCTCAATACCAATACCAACATCAGTACCAATACCACTATCAATACCAATGTTAATCCAATACCAATGCCAATACAAATATCAAAGCCAATACCAATATCACTGATATTGCCATTCGAATACGAATATTAATATTAATTTCGATACCAAAATCAGTACCAGTACCATACCAGTCACAATACCAATGTTAATACAACCTCAATACCAATACCAATACCAATACCAATACCAATATTAATATCAATCTCAATTCCAATACCAATAAATGTTTTGAGTATTTAAAATGTGAGAAATTATAACGTGTTTGTACTGCTTGTAATCTGTTTTCAAAATTCTTTGCAAAACTGTCAAAGAACTCAAATCTAATTGAACGAAAAAGCTAACTTATCGAAAAGTTGAAGCTTAAAACGCGTTTTTCTCGAAACGACCTTTTTTATCTCTAATGTTTTGTTGATCTCATTATCACATTTTTATACTCTAGCAACAAAGTTGCTAAAGAGAATATTATAGTTTTGTACACATAACGGTTGTTTGTGTCACCCAGAAATAAAATAGTTAGATATGGGGTTATATATATATAAATGATCACGGTGACGAGTAGATTGAAAATCAAGATGTCTGTCCGTATATCTGCCACACTGAGGAGGTTGGTATTGCATATGGGCGTAATCGGTCAATTGCCCCACCAACAAAATGGCGATAGCCAAAAACCTATAAAGTTTCATAACTAGGCTATAAATAAAGTTAAGAAAGAAATATTTGGTACAGAGGATTACACTAGGGAGGGGCATATTTTGATGTAATTTTTTTCGAAAAGTGGACATGACCCCGCAAACCAGTAGAGCTATATGAACCAAACTTTCTCGAGTCTTTTCTTTTAGCCACTTCCTTGTACAGTTCAAAAATAGAAGAAATCGGATTATAACCAGGCCCACCTTCCATACAAAGGTTATATTGTAAATTACTAAAAGTTAGTTAACTCACTAACGAAAACGGTCAGAAGCACTAAATTTTACAGAAGAAATGGCAGAAAGAAGCTGCACTCAGATGAAAAATGGGCGTGGCGTCGCCCACTAATTGGTCAAAAACCATTTCTCTGCAACTATTTCAATGAAATCCGATATATACTATTTCCCTGATAACACGGATGAAAAATGATCGAAATCGGTTCACAACCACGCCTACTTCCAATATAACTCAATTTTGAGTTACATCTGATTCCTTCATTTTGTAATATATACATTAGGAACCAATGAAGATAGCTGAATAAAACTTAATTCTGTATTTGAGGTGAGGCATTACTTGTGGAAACATTTTGGAAATCGGAATATAACTTTTTATGACCTCGGCATTCGAACTCAGTGCCTTAGGGTAATTTTTCACCGAAAATATCGGGAAATCTGTCTTTAATTCAGAGGGAATATTTTTCTAAGTGGGTCTCAATACTAAATATGGTAAAGATCGGCTTATAACTTCCCTTAGCTCCCAAATACCTTATTCGGATTATCAAACTTCCGGTGAGCTTCATACCGCATATATCGGTTAATATGTGAGATATATTAGCAAAATTAAGAGATTGTACCTTGGTGGTGAAAATCAGTGAAATCAGTGCAGGAATTACCTCAGCCCTCATATACAGTTGGACTTATGCCGAATATATGGGTAAAATTGTGTGTTATTTTAATAAAACTATAGCAATAAATTGCGAGAGTATAAAATGTTCGGTTTTACCCGAACTTATTTCTTCCTCACTTACTTTACCTAAAAAACGACGCTCAGAACTACGCCATTTTGCTAATTTTTGATATTTCAATTGTATAGGAAATTCATTGTATAGGAAATGCCCTCAAATTTAATAATCTTTTTGATTTTTTTTGTTTCAGCTACTCATTCGGCCAGAATCATGTCACCTCCGAAGACAGCACATAACTCCGTTATTTTTCAATATTTTTGTAAAAAGAAAAATCTTAAAATACAGCTGAAATTATATCTTATTATGTCCAAAAAACTTCGAAACTTTAATAAATTCCCTCCCATTGTACTCGCTTGGGAACAGAAAACCCATTTGATCCCATGGTACTCACTTGGTTACAAAAAATAAACATGATTTTTTCCGTACCCAAAAGAGTACAATGGGAGGCAATGGGTTAAATTCAGAATTTTTGAATTTGGAACTTCGGTGGAACGTTATCACGGTCGGTCTTAGTAATCCGGAATAATCTTTCATTTGACGGTGCTACTATTGTGAAAGTAGCGATCCATTCAGATCAGGAATCTGCCTAAGAAACGATTGAATAGTTCCTTCATTCATCCAAAATTAAATTTTTCTTCAAATGCTACATGGGATGGTATTGGGTTTAAGCCATTGTCATTTACTTTAAAATTAAATACAACAGCTTGCCTTAATACAGGAATATAATTTATGTGTCGCTCTCAACTTTCATTAAGTGCGTAAATATTAATAATACTAATGTTGTTGTTGTTACAACCAATTAACAGAGATTTCGCTTTGTACTACTAGAGTCTGCATGGAGCAGCGCTACACATTAATTAAATGTAATAATGGAGACACCTGAAAGTGAGTGCAAATACACACATACAAGATATATAAAATTGTTGTTGTTCATTACAGTAGCGTGGAAGCAGACTGCTCTCTGCTGCTTACATTCATTTTTTCCTCCAGCAATGGCTGCTAGCATTCCCACTTTTCTCCCTACAAATATTTTTATTTGCATTCCCGTGTCGCTGGCGCCCAACTTAACTGTACTACGCGACATTGTTAAATAATGGCGCCCACAGCTGTGTTGCTGCCATTGAAATAAATTAATTAACACGCATGTTGAATGTGTCCCACAGGCAATGCACGAAAGCCGGTGGCACGGCTAATTTAGGGCTCTCCCCTGGAGGTGGGTAAAAATTAACTCCACCAAAAAAATAAAACAATAATAAAAGTAGTCCGCAAAGTGAAAAAACGCGGAAAATCGTGGTAAAACCTAGACAAAGAGTGCAATAATAATAATAACAACAATGACCGAACGATACATATTAACTCATAGAATGAATATAAACAAAGGCTCTTCGAAATGAAGTAGTTTGTCGACTATCCTGTCAATCTTTGTGACTGACACACACGCTTTGTGTTTAAGTCTCACGGCTGATTGACCCGCTGGCGTATATGCGGTATATGAGGACCAGCGCACAAAGTCCCGTCAGGTCAATTGTTGTGTTATTCAAAGCTTTGATTGGCCCACGAGCGAGCTCAGCTCGTTGTCTCTACAACACGTAGCTTCGACTTGGTTTTGGCATTTAATCAAATCGCATAATGCGTCTGCCATGTAATTTACAATACGCCCTGGCGACCGGTCGGGGAAACAGTTAATGACACTACTATGTACGCGTACACATGGCGTGTGCGTTGCATGTCTGTTTGCCTCAAGGCGCAAACGTGTCCGTAAGTACCAGTTGTGTTGTGACATAATCCATTTAAGCATTTAATATTACGTTGTTAATTATGTAACATTTGTTTAATGTCTCCAAGACACTGGCAACTGGCGAGTGAGCTGGGTAGCGTGGAAGCTAGTACTGAAGTGGTGGTATAATGTCAGCTATTGTATACTTGTAAGCTATGGATCAGCTGAGAGTAGGAGATACTTAATGTATGGGAGTGTAGGGAAGCTAGAATAAAATGAATGTTTATGTGGAATCTCCGTTTGTAGGAAGATAAATTAATGTAAATATGATTGCATTTAAAGGTAGCTACGTCTTATAGCGTTGACAGAAGAGATTACTTTACGCTCGTGATAAAAAGAAATAATAAGGAAATATTTTTTGGGTCCGTTTATCATTTTTCTATAAGAAGTTGCTTTAGAACTGTACGGTATAGACTTTATATAATACAGTTCAAATTTTCTATCAGATCTAAACGAATTTTGCGAACAAATCTATGTTTAGAACTGGTTCCATTATCGCCTTCCGCCATATGATCTAATAATTTAATATAACAAAAGCAACTCTCTTTTGACTTTAAAATCGTCTTTATTATCGGTTTCCCTGAATTCATAGAACAAGAAGACTTGTAGAAAGAATTTTTTTGACAAAATCAACTTTAAACGCGATTATCTCGAAATCATGTTTTCTCGAAAATGTCGTTGCGATGACTGGATTGTCGAAAGAGTTTTCAACCGATTTCAATTTTTTTTTTTCAAATTGTTCGTAATTTATTTGTCGTGTCCTTGAAAAATTTTATTTTTCTGTTTCAATTTCATATCAATTTTATGAATTTTGCAATACATTTCATTAGATGAAAAAAGTATCCTTTTTGAGAAAATGAACGAGTACACAGCTCATAACAAAAAAAGTAACTGTAAGTTTGCACAACACATCATTATACATAGTTCAAAAAACCGTTAGTCAAAAAAAAAATAAATAACTAGAATTATAAGCCGGTAGGTACAATGTTGCCTATAGGCTTCTATGAATTTAGAATTAGGCTTAAAAGCAATCATAAGTATGCCTTTTGTTAACATATATGTATTTCTAAGTGCGCGTGTGACTTAACTCTGGCAAATTTTATATTTGTTTTCCAAAAATGGCATAGAGACAAATTTTGCAAAATAATTTACTAAAATATTGCTCAATAAAATGTAAAAATTTATTTGCATTTCAGACTGCTGCAAAAAGTCATAAAAACAAAATTAAAATTTCGAGACTAACCATTGTGATAAATTTATGGTTTTCATTTAGCATTCTTTCACATGGGTATTGTTTGTTGTGAGTTTTTATATGTTCGGATATTTGATATATACATATATATTATAATAAAATGAAAGTACATACGAAGAAGAAGAAAAACAAATATTTTGAATTTTATAGGCTTTTCTATAAAATTAATAAACAAAATGTATATTCATATTAAAGTGAGTATAAATGGAAAATTTCGATACTAAAAATAATAGATAGGTACATTTAATTATCTTGCGTCCAAATTGTAATATCTTCCTATGCACTTGTTAGCGAATTACTCGTTTAAAAATATATTTTTCAATTTTATTAAAAATGTAGTGGTTAGTGGTTAGTAAAGTGTATTAGACAGTCGGATCCTACTTATACTCGTATTTGAAGTACTGATTGCATAAATACTATACATTCCACGTCCTACAGTATAATAACAAAAACTATAGTAAATCATATACAACTGTGAATTTGGACTGACAGCTTCATGTTAGTTCGTTTTTGGGAATTCACTGGTTCGCATTATTTAAATATACTTCTGACTGCAGGTTTAGCCATGACTAGACATTAACAAAATTGCATTGAAATCTATAAAAGGAAAAGGTTTGGTTCGAACGTTGTTCTTTAGCAGAATTTATGAGAGATATGAATCGATAACTGTCACTTTTGGTATAGAACCACATTATATTAAGGAAATGTTCCCGAATGATTTCATTGAGATATATTTCATATACACCAATAAATGCGTTAAAAAGTAAACAACCAAAGAGATTATGAACCAATAGCATCCATATCTAAAATCATTATGTTGGGTACCCGAGAGATGGGAAATGTTCTTCATCAAATTCAACCTGAAGTTCATGATATAAAGTCGATCGAAAGATCGAAAAGCACTTTCATGATTATATGGGCATGGGAAAAGATCTGATATAGCTGATGAGAAGTTCTTATCTTTGATATGCATAAAAATAAATCTTGTCTAATTTGGAATTTAGGGGAAGATATATATACATGTATGTTATTTCGATCCAGAATTTGAGTATTAGAGAGACTATACATCATGTACTAATGAATGAAAAGCAAATTTTAAACAAAAATTAGTAATTTTTAGATGATGATGTCTCAAAAATATATCTACTTGATTTTAAAAAGTTCCCTTAAGTATATTTATATATCTAGTTTATTTAAGCGATCAGAAATTATATATATTGACAGTTAAACATTGAAACACAAGTATTTTATTCATAAAGAAGTAGTTAGTAATTGCACTAATCCTCGTTTAATAATCTTCGCTGTCCTACCACATGAACTGACTACCAGAGCAATAAACCACAGCGAAAAGAAGAGCGAGCGCTTACAACCGCTTAAAGTGCCACAAGCATGAGCATAAACCACAAAACGCTACCATTAAATATAATAAATTATATTTTTTGTCGATTCGGATTTTTATTGCATATTTTTACATGCTTCGCCTTTTTCGTTAGCTGAAAAGTTCGGAGGTGACTAGCAATTTTCATTGCGTTGGTTTTCTGCATAAAAAAAATTACTCAAAAAAAATAATATTGGATATAAAAAATTTGGGATTTCATGTAAACATTTGTAGAGAAATACTTAAACAAATTTGGAAAAAATAGTTTTTATTGCCGTTTTTCTGGGGTATGGCTTGGTAACTTAACTTATTAGTGTTGTTTTATTGCGTTATTTTATAATTTTTGGCAGATTTTTTTATGACTGATTAACCGAGAAAACCCTTTCTTATTTTTATGACCTTCACTTAATATTTATAAAATCGTAAAGCATACTCTTCCCCATTCCTCATTGTCCAGCATTAGCATTTCTTTAAACCCTTCTTTGTCTTATTGCTTACTTATTAAGCAGTGTTTCAAGTAAAACATAAAAGTAAAGCTCTGTTAACACTCGGTTGCTTGTTTTATTTTATTGCTAAAGCAAAAAAGTTGTCAAATGGCTCATAAAATAAAACATTCATTTGTATGTCGGAATTTACGATTTCCCAAATGTTTTTAGTACACATTTAAAATGCCGCATGTTTTACTCCAATCAGAGATATGCTGGAGAGTGAAGTTGACGACTGTCGCCTGTAGACGCATACACATAATGACTCCCTTTAGTTTGGACTTAAAAATGTGTGCCTGTAGGAAATAGTTACTTGGAAATGAAGAAATTTTAAGGGTTCTAACAGTTAAGGTTAGACAAATGTCTTTTTTATAGAGCATCCGAGTGCGCGAAAGCCACTGTCAACCGGAGAGGATTAATAATGGAATTCTATAGTTGAGTTTTGGACCTGTTTCAAAACTTTTAGGTTCAGAAAAAATCGGTTAAAGGTCTTTAAAAAGCTTTAATGGCATTGTTTAAGCAGATTAGTTAATTGATTTTAAATATTCCGTCCTCAAAAGGCTTTCACAACATTACAAGTCCTATAATTATTCAGTTGTCTACCAGAAATTTACAAGTAATTAAAGGTAGTAGCGGTCCTTCAAAGGTTTAATGTTAAGTTTAATAGAAAAATCTGTGCAACTCTTGATGGTGGAACCGTGTGATCAAATAATCAAAACCTATCTCTTAACCCCACTTTCTCAGGTGATTTTACCTCTCGAAATCAGTCAGATTTTGTTGGGTTTCAAAGAGATATTCACTTGCAATGTTTTTCCTACATGGAGGGACAGCAAAATACTGGTTTCGTTAGGTCTACAGCGTAGTCGTAAAAGCCAAGAGAGTAAAATGTCCTCGGTAGATAAATCCAAATCTTCAAGTGTGTTGTTGGCTGAGGATAGGAGTCTGATACAGGACTTTCCAGTTATTGCATAACCTTAAAACGTACTCTACAAATACAGAAAATTAGTTTACTTTAAACTCGAATGATATTTACAATGAAGACCTTTTATGACAAAGAGAAGAGTGAGATAGGCCATACTATATAGAGGGATTCTTTTAAAATTGTGCCTCGATAGTAAAATTTTAAATTTTGTATTATGCCCAGGTCGAAAAGTTCGATTTATGGAAGGAAATTTTTATAAAATTTGACTTGTATTGTCATTTAAGGGGTTACATGAGTTTAGTGAGTTTAAAAAATCGATTTTTTGTTTTTAGGCTTATTAATCTCTAAAACATCTCAAGAATATTATACTAAATGTTCAAGTCGATCCCAATAATAATGTCGGAGATACAGCCTTTGGAAGCAGTGTGCTCGCGTGCGCGTTTTTCTCGGAACCGTGTTTTCAAAGTCGGTTGTCAAATTTTCTCGAAAACTACTCAACCGATTTTGATGAAATTTTGCACAGTTGTTCGAGATACAATTTACTCGTGCTTGAACGAAGGATTTAATTTTTTTTTTTCAATTACAACTATTAAAAAAAAAATGTCAAGCAAATTTGACCGAAATTCTTATTTTTTTTTTGAAAAATTCCAATTTTCACTTTTTAGTCTTTCCTTCGTTCAAGCACGAGAAATGACGTCACAATGGAGGAGTTTTATTTTTTTTTTGAAAATTTCTCAAAATTATTCTTTAAATATGTATCTATAAAACAGAAAAAAGTTTGAACTAAATAAATAATTTTTTACATAGAAAAAAAATATTGAAAATATACCATTTTTTACGCGACAAAACCCATGTAACCCCTTAAAGAGTTCGAGTTATGGAGATCTTCGAGTTATAGAAGTTCGAATGATAGAAGTTCCACTATAGTTCGGACTCTCTGAAACATCCGTACTGTCTAGCTCTTTTTGTTGAGATCAGCATATATTTTTAAACAGTAGTGCTTTACTCTGACTGATAATTTACTTTTAACAAATGGTGTACTTTCTGTAACACAAAATAATACGGATTAGACACTCTCCCAAATTTTCAAACTAAACTAAAACTGTTATTTTAATTTACAAATTTATATTCAATATTTTCCACCATTTCCAAAAAACCCAGACAAACTTGCGCGAAAAAGTCTTCTCAGGATATCCGCTCATACAAGCATAAATGAAGAAATGTGTAATCAACGAAATCTGCAAACAAAACTTTTGTATTTGCAACGCACGAGCAAGAGCATATGTACAACAAACATATGTACTCGTATGTAACAAAAATACACGTGTTTTTAACTGCTACAGAACATGAGCAATAACATACAACCATACATAAGAAACTGAGAGCAAAGCGAAAAAATTGCCAACGACAGTGATTTTATGAATAAAATTCAGCACGTGTAGACCATAACTGGAAGCTCTTTTGTCGAGACTCCATATACTGTTATATGCTATGCCAACATGCTATAGCCGTTATGGACACAATTTTGCACAACAACTAGATACAAAATATGTAAATATGTGCGAGGAAGTATAAATATTTATTTGTAAAATCAACAGACAACTGGCTCCAGCTTTATCGACAGTCGATGTTAAGCAATTTTGTAATAACTCTGTAGCCAAGTTGTTGCGAAGCAATTGAGGTGATGCCTGACAGAATATGTATGTATTTATGCGCATTAGGGTGCTTCATAAGTATGATGGGATTTTCAATGTCCATGTCGTTACTAGAAAATGTAGATTCGAAACAATTAAGGCTGGTTATACAAGTATCAAGGTGCATATTATCTTGAAGCCACTTCTCACATTTTTATGCGAATTAAGACTTGATTTTAAAAAGTCTAAAGGGACATTAATATTTTTAAGACTTTAGAGAGTAATCAGATTTCAAATCACAGTATGATATTCATATTACCAATACCTATTTATATATAATATTTATCTACTTTGACTAGATCTTTAACAATTGGTGGCTCATAACAAAAGCTAATTTGATTTGATTTTTTATGGACCATCCTAATGTCTATACATATTGTACATAAATTCGCAGAATATTGAATTTGATACAACAAGGAACAAAGGTGAAAGTTCAATGAACAGTGGGAAAGCAGTCAAAACTAGGTCACTTCGATTGATGGGAAACAAATAATTATGGGAAAAACAAATTTATGCGATAAACATGAGTTTGAACGCATGAAATTTCAACCTGCGACATTTTTTAATGCTGCTGAGGTTACGAAATATGACAGGTGATGTCATGAAGATAATTTGAAAGCAATTGAAATTGTGATTTGTGAAGTTGAAGGCATCCTTTATATAAGAGAATGCCTCTGGAAAAAAGCCACTTGAAAAAAAAAGTTTTTTATTTTCTTTGGCAATGATATATCTTATAGTATTTGTAAACCCTAAAATAAAACATATGCTGTTAGGTCTGTGTAACGCGGGGTTGCCATACTGTAAGGGGCCAAAGCTTTTTGTAAAAAAATTTTCGAACCGCCATAACTTTAAAACTAATGAACAGATTTTAAAACACCATGTGACTTTTTTGTACAGAATAACTCAAACTTTGAAACTGTATATCGTAAAAATTTATAAAATTAATATTTCATAGCAAAAAATGAAAAAAAAAATTTTTTTGGAATTTTTAACCCTTTATGCCCCCTTCGATTTTCACCTTCTTACACCCCAAAGGGAATTTTGGGACAGCAATATTTGTATGAGCTACAAATAAAAAACCATCTCAGAACACAGACCTAACAGCATATGTTTTATTTTAGGTTTTACATATACTATAAGATATATCATTGCCAAAGAAAATAAAGAACTTTTTCTTTTCAAGTGGCTTTTTTTCCAGAGAATGCCTCATAAGTAGTATTCCATGGAAGCTGATGCTTCGTGTTCTTCTTTAGAGAGATTAACCCCAAAACTTCTTGAAGTACTACTCGCTTAGTGAGGAGACTAGTATGTAAGGCAATTTAACCCAGACTCAGCGTCATTACCGACAAGGTGTCATACTATATTTTGTCATTGTATTCGAGCCAGATTGGAAATGCGTTCGTATATGTCACTGAGAAGAAGCAATAATTGTCAAATGACTTGTCAGATGATTTGTCAAATGACGTGTCAGATTATTTGTCAGATGACTGCTGACAAGACAGCTCCTGTTAAATTGCTTTCAAATGGTTACGTCAAGTGGAGTCGAAGTCAGAAATTACATTAAATTAAAGGAGTTGCTGAAAAGGGAATAATAGTGTCTCTCTGAGAATCTGCAACCAGCCTAGTGATGGCTTAACTTTAGTTTCTTGCGGTCAAGTATTCATCTACCTCCCTTTTCAACTATTGAAGTTAAAAGACTGATGGGGTAAAATAGGCCAAAATGTCCATAAATATACCAATATTTCTAGTCACATTTATACTTATGAGTTGGTGTCAGGCAAACAAACATTTTCAGTTGATTTTTAAAATGATAATTGTTCATATAGTCAATCAAAAAAGTACATTAATTACTACCTAATTTATTTTTGTTGCATTTAGCACTATAATAGCAAAACAAATATTATTTTTTTTTTAAACCGTCGAACTGAATTATTTTTAGTACAACTTAAGCGCAGGTGTTGATTGTTAAGAAAGTGATTTACGATTTGTTTGTGCCGCATAATTGATTTAATGACTTTATTGGGTCACATTATGAACCAAGCAGCGCATGAATATGTACAGCGATGCGATTGTAATATAAAACGTATAATAGTAAATGTACACGCAATACATGACCCATTAAGTGCTGCCTACGCATGGTCAATCGCATATCCAAATATTCCAAAATTTGTGGCTACCTTTCCGACAGTAAATTAAATGACGTCATTTTGCGGTACTCATTACAAGTGCGTGCGTACTTGACGTAAACATAAATTTATACGTACATTATACTATATACATATATAAGTGTGTAGATATTGGAACCTTCGTAAGCAAATAAATACATAAAAAGTGTATTCAACTGTTTTACGCACAAGTTAAGCAATAAACAAGGCACATTAAGTAGATTCGTGCTAAATTATCCCTTTTTAATTACAAACCCTTAACCGCCCCTCAACAAATATTATACACACACCCCATTTGGCCGCTTTTATTTGTGCGTTGATAATTTGACTGATAAGTGAAAAGAAGAACATCCCTTTGTACTTATATAAGACCACCTATTTGAAGGGCAGTCGTATTTTTATTTACTCGTGCCTCAGACTTTACTTAGCGAGCTTTATATACGAAGGAATTATGTTTTAATATGGTGAAGGAATCTGTTTAGTAATATTCAGTGTAGTCCGGTCATAGAAACGTTTAGAGTATATATATATGAGAGATCTGAAATCTGAAGGAAGCGTGCTGGTTCATTATAAGAGTTAATCCAGATTTTGCAAAACTTGTTTCAATCCAAAGCAGATACAGCGAAGTTCCGACTAGTAGAGATTCTCAAGTTGAATTAGAGAAAAATCTGTAGTTATTTTCATAATGAATCCACTGCCAATCATACTTTATTATTTGTATATTTTGTAAGGTCTGTTAGTGTTAGATATATCAATGGATTTCATTAAGCCTTTCAGTATTTATAGATTGTATCTCACGGATTAGCTCGACTAGTTGGAGGCAGGAACCAATACAAAAACTGGTTCCATGGAAAGTGATGCTGTCCCCATGAAAAATACGTATTTCAAAATAACAAAATAAGGATAGGACTCACGAAGATCTAGAAGGCGATTTTATGAGTGTGAATTGAGGATACTAAAGCTGATTGACCGATTATTAGTACGAATGCTTGTTAAACCATAATCATATTATGAAAATTGGTGACTGAAAGAGAAACACGTTTCTCATTCTATAATTAAAGAAATTAGAGGTACCTTCACCTCCCCACCATATTGATTATATCTTTTTGGCGATTAGTAGTGGACTTTCCTGTACAGGATCTTGTTGGTCTAAGTCTAAACAATTAATGGAAGTAAAGACTGCCCCAACTTTAAAATAATAATGAGCGAATTACCTTTATACGGCTTCGGATTTTTAGGAATTGAGACCGAAATTTCAAGGTTGTCGTCAGATGATCCAAAGGGTTTTTCAAAAGCGACGCTACAAATAGATAGGGACAGCAAAATACGCCATATTATTTTCCGCTCTTTTGACATATCTCTTCTGTAAGGTTTGCCATTTCATCATGGAAAGATATATGATCCAACAACGAGTCGAAAATATTAATATTTACTACCGAAAATCGGAGTCAGTGGACTCAACTTTAAGAGATCTACGTCCAATTTGTGGTCGTCTCATTTCTGACTGAATGGCTACGTCAAGAAGCGAAATATGCGTTATTGCTCAGGCAGCAATGCACAAGTACTCCACGAGTCATCGGAAAAATTACGATTTCGTGCGGTTTATGGGCCGGTGGCGTCATTCGGTCGCACTTCTTCCGTGATGATCATGACCGATACGAATGGGAATCGCTACCGCTTAATGATAATCGAATATTTTTGGACCTAATTGGATGATATGGAGTTGGACAACTTGTGGTTCCAATAAGACGGCGCTACAGACCACAGAGCTAATGTCACAATCGATTCATTGAAACCCAAGTTTGGTGACCGTGTTATCTCACGAAATGGCCGCCTCGGTCGTGCGATTTGACGCCATTAGACTATATCCTGTGGTGTTACGTCAAGTCTATGGGCTATGCCAACAAGTCAACGATGATTGATGAATTTCGTATGAATATCGAACTTGAAATTGCAGCAGTATCGGTCGATTTATGCTTGAGAACTGTCGAACGTCTGCTCTTCTTCAAGCGTGCCGGTGGTGGCCATGCAAAAGAAATTGAGTTCCACAGCAATAAATAATTTCATTGATATCCCAAACTCTCTTATTGAAAACCCCTTTATATGTCAAATATAGAACTGTAATAAATAAATAAATTTGAATAAATCATATTTTGTATTTTAAATATTACAACAAATAGTAATATTATCACCATTGATGACGTCATACATTGACTTACGTCATGCTGAGTCAATATAACTCGTCGAAAGGAAATTCAAATATCTCAGCAATTTCACTTGCATGTAAACTCTCAATGTGTACAATGAAACACGCAACAAAACTTGTTTTTAGGAAATGCTGTGATTACGATAAATGTCTATTGATAAACACAGAAATAAAAAAACGCACAACAACAGGCGACAGCCGCTTAAAAGCCACAACAATAATAAAAATTGAAGTAAAGGAGTCAGAAGTAATAATAAAAAAATTAAAAATAAAATAGCTAAAGTGGCGTCAACATTGCCAAACTGCGATAGCTGTGAGGCAATAAGAATTTTACTACATATAATTTCTATAATATAAATACTCATATGAAACGCAAAAGTTTGCGGCGTTTTGCGGTGGGGACGTGTGTATGTGAATTTACGCGCCCCCGCGGCATTGATAAAAAACCAAGTCAAGTAACGCACGTGAGCGCCACTGTGTGTCTTGAAATATGAGCTGACTCGGCCAGGACCAACAACCGCAAAGGCTGAAGTTGCGCGCCGCCTCCCACAAAACGCACAGTATGAACGCACGAACGACGAAATACACGCAGTGAGTGGAGGCGGCAGCCAGCGGAGTGCCGAGCATATTTCCTTCGACGTTTTTTGTTTGCGTTTGCATTTTGTGCGATTTCGTACGCAAATCATATACATTTGACTGTTTGTTGTTTGCTGGCGCTTACTCATTGACTGTGGCACGGGAAGTACTCGACTGGCAGCGGACATACAGAGCCGCCGAGATTGCAGTGTTTGTTTGGCCACTCACAATCAGATTGTTGAGTTGTTCTTGTTATGAATTGTTGTTGTTGTTATTACTACCTTGGCAGCTGCTTTGATTTCTACGTATTTGTTGTTGTTTCATTTGGTTAGCGTGTTGTGTATTTTACTCGTTAGCAGCGATTTACAACAACATATTCATTTGCTGATTCCATATTTGTTGTTGTTGTTATGTGTGTGGGTGTAGTGTTAAATGATATTTAACACGCACACATTCCCAATGGCGCCAATATTTAACACAAACACATCGCAATCAGTCACTCAAACAGTTGACTTTTCCACTCAATTTGCCTTTGACTGTTATTTAACAGCGCATTAACAGCGAGTTAACATTTGTCACGCTCATGCTGAAGCGCAGTAAGTTGCCGCTCGCATTTTACGAAGCAACGCTCTCTAGCACTCAACGTATTCTTGTGTTTTTGTAAAAAAGCTCGTATTATTCGGAGACAACAACAATTGAGAGCTTTCAATTTTGAATTTGCAAGGATTTCTTTTGGTGAAAGTTGTTTATTTCACTGGCCTTGTTGCTGGATTTTTTAAGTAGCTATGCGTTACATATATAACAACTAGCGTTTCAGGTCTTTGGTAACAAGCATATTCATTCACGTATTCGCAAATTACACTAACAATATTAACATAGTATATGCATCTCTTTATCAATGGCAGATTTAATATGCGCGAAATATTATATGTTTCGAGTTGAATTTCAAGTGAGGTGAGTAGTGACTAAATAGATAGTGCTGAGTAAATTCCACTCTACTTACTTATTATTAGTTTATTAGTGGTATGCAATATTCTAACTCACATGAGATTAATTTCAGCAGAAGACAAGAAAAAACGTTAACTTCGGCTGTACCGAAGCTAATATACCCTTCACAGGTGTATTTCTTTTAGTAACTATGTGTTTAAGCAAATCTAAAGACGTATGAAAAAGTAAGTAAAAAAAAGAAAACATATTACTAATTATTTTTAGCCGGGTTGTTTGCTAGAAACATTAAGGTTATATAGTTAACCGATCTCAACAATTTCTTCGGAGATTATATTATTACCTTAAGCAGTAATCCATGTCAAATTTCATGAAGATACCACGTCAAATGCGAAAATTTTCCATACAAGCCATTGATTCCGATCGTTCAATTTGTATGACAGCTATATGCTATAGTAAACCGATCTGAACAATTTTTTCGGAGATTAAATTATTTCTATGAACAATAACTCACACCAAATTTCGTGAAGATATGTAGTAAAATGCGGAAGTTTTCCATACAAGCCCTTGATTCCGATCGTTCAGTTTGTATGACAGCTATATGCTATAGTGAACCGATCTGAACAATTTTTTCGGAGATTAAATTATTTCTATGAACAATAACTCACACCAAATTTCGTGAAGATGTGTAGTAAAATGCGGAAGTTTTCCATACAAGCTATTGATTCCGATTGTTCAGTTTGTATGGCAGCTATATGATATAGTGGTCCGATATCGGCAGTTCCGACAAATGAGCAGCTTCTTGAAGAGAAAATAACATCTGACAAATTTCAAAACGATATCTTAAAAACTGAAAGACTAGTTCGTATATATACAGACAGATAGACGGACGGACAGACAGACAGACAGACGGACATGGCTAAATCGGCTCAGTTCAACATACTGATCATTTATATATATACTTTATAGGGCCTCCGACGCTTCCTTCTGGGTGTTACAAACTTCGTGACAAACTTAATATACCCTGTTCAGGGTATAATTATATGAGATTTTTATGCAAACTATTGGAGTATAAACTCTCAACCAAGCAGATTTTAATTTTTTTTGGAAAGGAGTTCGTAAATTACGCTTCAACAATTGTCAAATGACTTGTTAGATGATCGACAAAAATTCGAGGAAATCGTTGAAGATGACGGAATCCAAAGCTTTAACTTTCAATCAGCTGGTTGTTACGGAATATCTTACAAGATGTCCAATGTTCAATTCGGATTGCTTGGGTGGAATGCACTTAGAAATTACATTAAAATAACAGAGCCGCTAGGTACAATAAGTGGGTCTCATTGAGATCATAAATGATGGATGAATATTATTACTTGAAATAAATATTAGGTTGTCAAATAATTCAGGGCGGGTGAAAACGACGCCATGGATAAGTCAGCCGGCGGAAGACCTGTGACGACGAATACCGAACAAATCATAGAAATCATCGAGTTAGACCGGCATGTGGCATCTCGTGACATCGACAAGGAGAAGGGAGTTAGTCACCAAACCAATTTAAGCCATCTGCAGAAGGCTGGATACACAAAAAAAGCTTGATGTTTGGGTGCCACATGATTTGATGCAAAAAAACCTTCTGGACCGAATCAATGTCTGCGGTATGCTGCTGAAACGGACCCATTTATGAAGCGGATGGTGTCGACGAATACCGACCAAATCATGGAAAACATCGAGTTAGACCGACATGTGACATCGCCCAGGAGTTGGGAGTTAGTGACTAAACCATTTTAAATCATCTGCAGAAGGCTGGATACACAAAAAAGCTCGATGTTTGGGTGCCGCATGATTTGACGCAAAAAAACCTTCTGGGCTGAATCAACGCCTGCGATATGCTGCGATGACGGGCGATGAAAAATGGATCACATACGACAATATCAAGTGAAAAAGGTCGTGGTCGAAGGCCGGTGAATCGTCTCAAACAGTGGCCAAGCCGGGATTGACGGCAAAGAAGGTTTTGCTGTGCGTTTGGTGGCATTGCAAGGGAATCATTCATTATGAGCTGCTTCCATCGATCAGAAGCGTCCAGAATTGGCCAACAGGAAGGTTGTAGTGTTCCACCAGGACAACGCCAGACCACACACTTCGTTGATGACTTGTCAGAAGCGGGAGCTCGGATGGGACGTTTTATCGTATCCGGTAGATCGAACAAAACGGCGCAAATAATAAAGAGCAAAAAAGCGGAGGGAGATATTTTACAATCTAATATTAAGTAAATAATAAGCTAAGATATCATTTGGAAGGCGTACAGGTGAAAACAAGCTATTGAAGACTGAATCAACATTTTATGTAGCAAATCTGAAAATATTATGAACAGATAAATGTCATTTAATAACATTTAAGAGAGCTTAAACGGCTATCTCATACAAATACTCGGTGTAGAAGTATATTATCATACCACTGCCTAGACATAACTCCGCTATTAATATTGTTTAACCCTAATCTTTGAGATTTTTCTCAGTGTGTGTGTGTATGTGAATGGCGTTGCAACCGTTTAGCCGGTTATAGCCGAATCGACGATAGTGCGCCACTTCTCTTTCTCCTTCACAGTTCGGCGCCAGTTGGAGATCCCAAGTGTAACCAGGTCGCTCTCCACTTGGTCCCTCCAACGGAGTGGAGGCCTTCCCCTTCCTCGGCTTCCTCCGGCGGGTACTGCATCGAACACTTTCAGAGCTGGAGTGTTTTCGTCCATTCGGACAACATGACCTAGCCAGCGTAGTCGCTGTTTTTTTATTCGCTGAACTATGCCAATGTCGTCGTATAACTCGTACAGCTCATCGTTCCATCGTCTGCGGTATTCGCCGTTACCTATGTTCTGAGGACCATATATCTAGCACTCAAAACACTTGAGTATTGTATTGAGTAGTTTATAGCCGTTGTTGCGAAATATAATTTAACCGAAATTATATTTGGAGATTATTGCTTTTTCTTTCAAAAAACATTTTTTTTATTACTTGCAATTTCCTAGAAAGTTTGGAATAGCTCACGCCTTTAACCCCATTTTTACTGGCATTTGACCTCCAAACATTACTCGATCCCTTTTTTGAGAAAAGCAGGTAGATCACGCCTTAAATAGCCCACGTGGATTTTCCAAATATTTGGGGAGTGACGTTTTCTTTCTTTGATCTATTCTTTTTGGAAACGATTACTTCGTTAATATTTTAAATCTCCGTTATTCTCAATCGAAGCTTACCGAACGCCTCGTATAAGTAGATAAAACGACAGGTAAGAATATCAAACATCAAAAACACTTTAAAACAGGATTTGTAGATAAATAAAATGGACTCTAGAACTAGGATAAATCAGTTTAATTCCAACAACGCTTGGACAAACACTTAAATAAAAAAAAAAAACAAAAAAAAATGGATTACTATTCAACAGGAATGTCTGGAGGATATTTCGTAAGTATTTCTGTTGAAATAGTTATATTTGAAAAAAAAATTAACAATTTTTTAACTTTTTATAGATCTCCCTTACCGCAGAGGAATTAAAACAGGAAAAAAGAATGGCTCCGGTAGAAGTGATGCCAAGTAAACCCAAACAGAAGAGGACGAAATTTCGGCCAAGTCATGTCGAAATTTTGGAAAAGGAGTTTCTGAAGCATCCCCTACTGAGGCCGGCGCGAAGAGCTGAACTGGCGAAGCAGCTTAATGTAAAGGAATCCAGCCTGAAGATTTGGTTTCGGAATAAACGCAGGAAGGAGAAAGGAAATGGTCTACAAAAAATCGTCAACTCATCAGTTCCAGCACCTAAAACCACACAAGTTTATAGTTCTGTTGACTATCGTTCTGCGACGAATGGTTATACTCCTTTGATGTCTAACACACAATTTCCATTATGTAGTTCTACATATTCTCCGCTGATTTCTCCTTCTTCGGAAACTGTGTCAACGCAATTTTCTCCATGTAGTTTTGAAAATGCATATCCAACAAACATTCAATCAAGCGTTAACGGGGCTCAAGTCTATAACCAAATTGCAGCAGTTAACTGTGTAAACGTTTCTTCGTGGGCGGAAATGCTTCCTGCATACCCACAACCTCCACCAATCAATTCTACTAATTATTTGTATCCTTTGACAAATACTAATACTGCTGAATTTGGAGCCATACAATTCTCAACCGATTATCCTTTAAGTTCTCCAGAATCGGTAGAAGGCACACCGGAATCAGTAGTACAACAAAATGAGAATACTGATCTATATTCCATAATAGAACAATACCTTGAATCAGTTGAAGTACAAGATACAAATTTGTGCGGTTTGGATCAAGGAGGTACAGTTCCGTCGAGTTCAGCAATCAAATGTAATCCGTCGGACTATGTGGCGGACGCTGAGATAAACAATCCTTTGGATTTGATTAACATGTTTCATGTAAATTAAGACGACAAGGGCTGATCTATCCGGACAACATAAACTTAGTTTAAATATATATAGAATGCTAATTTTGTATTTGAGTAATTTTAAGGAAATATTTTTTCATGTATATATGTAGTTAGAAGAAAAATAAATATAAAAAAAACAAAATTTTATTGGTTTATTTTTAACATCTTGTTAGCTAGCTAAAAGTGTATAAATCTTAGTGGGATCTACTGCTCCATTTATGGTTTCATATAGAACTATATAATTTTTCAATGGACTATTTTTGTTAGGGTTGATTTTAGGGTGTTTCGATTGTGCTCATGAGCAAAACCATTCTTTTCATACATAATACTTATCCCACGAGAGATCAAGATTTTTCAATGTTTGCTTTAGAAACCCTGAACATATCCGTGTCAATTAATTTCGGTGTTATAAGTCACTATTATATAAATAAAACTATTATTATCAATGTTGCATGTGCGAGGGTATAAAAAAGAGATGTACAACAAAAAACTAATTTGCCAACTGTTTTAAAGCTTAGCCCAATCGATTATGTATACTACGAGGGTTGCTCTTTATATCGAGATTTGGCTCTATTTGTATTGTCTACAGTAACTTGAAATATTCATCACGAAAATTTTCGATATAGAATGATTGAAAAAAATCCTTATATTGGATCTCACACCAATTCTCAATCCCTCAAAAAAGGCTCATATCGATTATTCGAGAAAAATGTAAAAAATACGATCTCTCAAGAAATCAGGAAAACCAATCTCCAAAGACGGATCAGCCTTCACTAAGAAGTCAAGTTCTCACGCTTCGACTGAAATAAGTGCATTTTTGAGCTCTTAAAACGTCGAATTGATTAGTCATTGACCGTATAGTCCTGGCTTGATATATGTATGTACTTGGCATAAAATCAGTTAGATAAAGGGAAACCTTTCATATCTTTTTTTTTGATATTTTAGCTATTTTCAAAAAAGCTGATGAGTTTAAAATTGATATTATAAATAAGAGGAAAAATGAGCGTTTTGAGAGTTTACCAATACTAATGGAATATCCAATAAATTTGGCTACAATCTTTCAAGAATTTCCAAAGGTATATTATCTCAAGCTCTATGTCATTAAGTTTACTCCAGGCAATGCGAAATGTAGTTTCTATAATTCAATTTTACAAAATGAATATAACAAACAAAAACAATATTTTAGCTAATCACAGAAATATCAAATTGAAAAGGAATGAAAAAAATCGCGTGAGCACATTGGAGAATTCACCACACTTATAAAAAACTAACCACACGGCCATGCGCAGACTTGGTGAATTTCGTACACAGCATGCTTGCCCTAAAAGTAGACTACAGTAAAGGAAGAACATTTTCATTGTAAATGTGTGTTGTTGCTATAATAATGTGTTTCAAGCTCACACACTGATTGGACTATCGCACCGGACTAGTTGCTGAGGCTGCCAGCGAGCCTCCAGGTCTACACGTGGGCAAGCCTTTGCGCGGATTGAAGGATGTACCGACAGCGACTCGTTAGCTTAGTTTTATAGTTTAGAACCCGCCTGGAGCGACTTGTTCATACCAGGAGAAGGCAGATGGACTTTGACTTCAGACCAACAAGAATAAAGTGTATGGCATATGACATATGGAATGATTAGAATTGTTTCATTGCGGTCTTCCACACTCCTTGCAGGAGTAACAGGAAGATATAGATAGCTAGAATCTGATGAAAATAATGTCCAAAGAGTAGTGATGAAGTGTGTTTCATAGTTTAATTAGTAGAATCAGAGACATAATATTTTGAGAAAACTTGGGATATATTCAGCGCTCATACAGATCTCAATAAAACTAAGCACTAACTGCAATTTTTTCTAGCTTTTTATAGAGCGGAGTGCTACATATTTAATGCGCCTCGATGGAAGGCCTAAAACAAACAAATAATTACGTGTTATTTATTACAAAATCAGACTGAATTAATAAAAAAAAAAAATTCATGTGAAATAAAATAAAATGTGATATAATATAATAATTAATAATAACCGTTGCAAAAACTCAAAAAAATAATGGTCTTTTCATAAGTTGTAACATACTTTTAGGATAATTTGCTGAATCAATAAAATCAATTCTATTTTACCATATAAATTTGAAAATTTAATGCGTGCTAAGTAATATTAAAATAATGAGAAAACTTTTTCGTTTTGTTGCCATTTCCTGGAAAATGTATTTGGAACAGCTCATGCCTTTAAACCCTTTTTTATGTCCATACGATATTTTCTCTTCACAATAAATTTAGTGCCTCTTTTGAGGAAAGTAGGTAGTAGAATATGTTAATATCACGCCTTGAATAGCCCACGTGGATTTCCCTAATATTTGGGGAGTGACGTTTTCTTCCTTTGATTGGATTTCTTCCTTTGATCTATTGTTTTTGGAAAATCTTACTTCGTTAATATTTTATATCTTTGTTTTTATTTTGTTAATTTTTGATATTTTTCAAAAATCGTAGCCATTGTATAGGAAATATTTTTTAACTTTAATATCCTTTTTGAATTTTTTTGTTTCAGCTACTCATTCGGCCGGAATCATGTCAGCAGTTGGGGAACTTTTTTTTTGGTACCTCCCAAGACAGCACATAACTCCGTTATTTTTCAATATTTTTGTAAAAACAAAAATCGTAAAATATAGCTGAAAATATACCTTATTATGTCCAAAAGACTTCGAAATATACTTTCGAGTACTTTCTTTGAAAAAAAAAAAATCACGAAAATCGCCTAATTTTTCATGGGTTACACTAGTATGGCACTGCACTGGTGGTTTTATGTTCGATATTTGGGGCCTTGAAAATTTATAGTCCATTTACGACAATAAGTGATACCAATCAAATGCTTACTGTTACAAAACTTTACATAGTTTTGTTCCGAATTCAAAATTGAGTTATATAGCAAGTAGGCGTGGTTGTTAACCGATTTCGCTTACTATAGGGTGTCAACAAAATATTTTTTCAACTCAAACTCGTCAGCCTGATCCCTTTCGTATATATAATCGTATATCTAATAGGTGACATAAACAACCGTTATGTTACTATTATACTCTGTGCAATAAGTTGCGAACGTTTAAAAACACTACAAATCATGATGTGTAAACATATAAAAGACATTCTAAAAATGGAATAAATCAGTTAATTTCCAACCGTTTAGCAATCACCACAGCAGTACTAGAAGAAAATATGAATGTCACGAAACCTAAACGTAAGTGGATTCGGCCACATCAACTGAAAATATTAGAAGAGGAGTTTCAGAAGCATTCACTACCGAGGCCGGCACGAAGAGCTGAACTGGCGAAGCAGCTTAATTTAATGGAATGCAGCGTGAAGATTTGGTTTAAGAATAGGCGCAGGAAGGAGAGAGAAAAGTGTAAACAAAAAACCGTCAAAACATCAGTTTCAGCACCTAAACCCAAACAGTTGTATAGTTCTGCGTCGAATGATGATACTCCGACTTTGATGTCTAACACACAATTTCCATTATGCAGCTCAACATATTCTCCGCCGATTTCTCCTACTTCAGAAACTGATACAACTGATACGCAATTTGGTCAATGTAGTTTTGGTAATACTTATCCTTCTAATGTTCAATCAATAACCGTTAAAGCTCAAGCATATAACCCAATTAACTGTATAAACGTTTTTTCGTGGGGAGAAATTGTTTATCCTTTTGTAGAATCTAATACTAATACTGCTGCATCTGAAGCCCCACAATTCTCAACAGATTTTTCTTTGATTTCACCAGAATCTGTAGAAAACATTCCATATACGCCGAAGTCAGTAGAAAAACAAAACGAGAGTTCTTTCTACTCCGTAATAGCAGAATGCCTTTCGGCACTTGAATTAGTTGAGGCACAAGATACAAGTTGGTGCGATGTCTACAATTACAATAACTGTGTGGACCAAATATATACAGTGGAATCGAGTTCAGCTATCAAATTGAAATCTTCGGACTATGTGCCTGAAGCTGAGATAAACAATCCCTTAGATTTGATTAACATGTTTTATGCAAATTAAGACGACAAGGGTTGATTTACTTATCCGGACGACATAAACTTTGTTTAAATTTATGAGTTAATTTTGTTATAATGTATATAATAAGTATATATAATTAGGTATTCAAATATGTTATGTTAAGCAAATATTTTTTATGGTTGGCAAATACTATACATCTTCGAAAGGTCTTGACATAACCTATAAAATGGGGCTATGTTGTATGATTAGTTTGGATATTGCGTTCTAAAGTTAACGTTCCGTGAAATTAATGGTGCTTTGGGGGATGGTACTCTATCACTTCGAACTGCGGACCGGCGGAAGACCTGTGACGACGAATACCGACCAAATTATGGAAAACATCGAGTTAGACCGATCCATCTGCAGAAGGCTGGATACACAAAAAGCTTGAATTTTGGGTGCCGCATGATTTGACGCAAAACAACTTCTGGACCGATTCAACGTTCTGCTGAAACGGAACGAACTCGACCCATTTTTGAAGCGGATGGTGACTGGCGACGAAAAATGGATCACATACGACAATATCAAGCGAAAACGGTCGTGGTCGAAGGCCGGTGAATCGTCCCAAACAGTGGCCAAGCCGGGATTGACGGCCAGGAAGGTTTTGCTGTGTGTTTGGTGGGATTGGAAGGGAATCATTCATTCTTCTACGAGAGGGGTATTATGAAGTTACCGTCTAGATGGAAACAGATTATCGAACGAAACGGCTCATATTTGAACTAAATCCGATCATTGTAACACTTTTTATAAAGCATTAAATAAAGAGTAAAACAGCGGAAGAAATTATACTCTCGCAACATGTTTCACAGGATCACAAGTAGATTTGAAATCCAGTCTGTCCGTCCGTGCAAGCGATAACTTTAATAAAAATTGAGATATCTTGATGAAACTTGGTATAAGTGTTCCTTAGCACCATAAGAAGGTTGAAGGTTGAGGACCACTGCCATGCCCACAAAATGGCTAAGAAATCTATACGAAAATCTATAAAGTGACATAACTAAGCTAGTTACAAAATTATGAAAGCGAAATTCAGTATAGACACTGGAGAGACTTATTTAAGTGCAACTTTTCCGCCCCCCCTATTCAGATTTTCGTGTATAACTCAAAAACTGCTAAAGCAATATCAACTAAACTCTTTGAAATCATTTCATTTATGTATTCCATTATGCAGTATGAATGATGAGAGCGTGGTTTAAATCCGATTTCATTCATTTTCATGGTATGATTTTCAGTACCAAATTTTTTGTATCTTAATTTATAGATTAAATTATGGCTTTATAGCTTTTCGATTATAGCCATTTTGTAGGCGTGGCAATGATCCGATTTTGTGTACGAAGGTACAGTAGTTTTTAATTAAGTTATCGTTTGCACAAACGGACGGACAACGAGCATACATACATTCGGATTTCAACTCTACTCATCATCCTGGTCGTTTTGATATACTCGTATATAACGCCATATCTAACTCGTTTACAGACAACACTTATGTTAACAAATCTCTTACACTGTCTGTGCAACATGTTGCGAGAGTATCAAAACGGACCCGGATTTGGATCCAAGCGGTTTCTTTTTGTTCCCGCATTTGAAAAAGTCACTGAACGGAGTTAACGACATAGCATTAAGATCCATGGAATAAGTTAGTCTAAAGTAATATTAATAAAGAGCACGAACTTCGTTATTAACTACGGGCAGATATTTGGAAATAATTTTTGTGGAAGTTATTGCAGCCAGAAAAGATATTTTGGGTTAAAGCAGTTAAAGAATCGCTGGGACATGTGTATCGAGGGAACGAAGGCTATATCGAGATACAAATCGCCATTTTTTCTAGAATCTTCGTTTTCTTCATTTCTAAATAAGGGAAACAAATTTTTCAAGTAGATTTCAAAAAATATTCGAGACACACGACAAGTAAAACAAATCAACAAATATATTTCTTGCTATATCAAGATAACTAACAGCACTTACGGTACAAGACTAGCAGTTAAATGTAATCTAAATATAACGTTCAAATATAGTCAGCAGAGAAATGATGGATTGAATATTATTTCCTTAAATTTATTATTTGCTAAAATATCTTAAACGGTATAGAGACAACCGCACGGATAATGATATATGCAAGGCGTCTAGCCCACGTGGATATATTGTTTTTGGAAAATCTTACTTCGTTAATATTTTAAATATCCGTTATTCTCAATCAAAGCTTGCCGAACGCCTTGCAAGTACATAACACGACAGGTAAGAATATCAACCATCATAAACACTTCAAAACAGGATTTGTAGACATATAAAATACACTCTGGAATTAGGATACATCAGTTTAATTCCAACAGCGGTTGTAAAAGGACTAAAAAAAACATGGATTGTTATTCAACAGGAATGTCTGGCGGATGTTTCGTAAGTAATTTTTTCCGAAATATTAGGAAAATACTAACACTTTTTTTTAAATCTTTTTATAGATCACACTTACACCAGATGAGTTAAAACTTGAAGGAAGCAGGGCACCAGTAGAAGAGATGCCAAGTAAACCCAAACAGAAGAGGACGCAATTCCGGCCAAGCCATGTGGAGATATTGGAAAAGGAGTTTCTGAAGCATCCCCTACTGAGGCCGGCACGAAGAGCTGAACTGGCGAAGCAGCTTAATGTAAAGGAATCCAGCCTGAAGATTTGGTTTCAGAATAAACGCAGGAGGGAGAAAGGAAAGGGTTTACAAAAAATCGTCAACTCATCAGTTCCAGCACCTAAATCCACACAAGTTTATAGTTCTGTTGACTATCGTTCTGCGACGAATGGTTATACTCCGACTTTGATGTCTAACATACAATTTCCATTATGCAGTTCTACATATTCCCCGCTGATTTCTCCAACTTCGGAAACTGTGTCAACGCAATTTTCGCCATGTAGTTTTGCAAATGCATATCCTACAAACATTCAACCAAGCGTTAACGGGGCTCAAGTATATAACCAAATTGCACCAATGAACAGTGTAAACGTTTCTTCGTGGCCGGAAATACTTCCTCCTATTGTTGAATCTGCATACTCACAACCTCCACCAATCAATTCTACTGAATATTTGTATCCTTTGACTAATACTAATACTGCTGCATCTGGAACCCTACAATTCTCGACAGATTATCCTTTGATTTCACCAGTATCGGTAGAAGGCATTCCCTATACACCGGAATCAGTAGTACAACAAAATGAGAATACTGATCTATACTCCGCGATAGAACAATACCTTGAATCAGTTGAAGTACAAGATACAAATTTGTGCGACGTCTATAATTCGAACGTTGGTTTGGATCAAGGAGATACAGTTCCATCGAGTTCAGCAATCAAATGTAATCCGTCGGACTATGTGACGGACGCTGAGATAAACAATCCTTTGGATTTGATTAACATGTTCTATGCAAATTAAGATGACAAGGGCTGATCTATCCGGACGACATAAACTTTGTTTAAATATATGTATATGCTAATTTTGTATTTGTATAATTTTAAAGAAATATTATTTCATGTATTATATGTAGTTAGAAGTAAAAATAAATTTAAAAAAAAAACAAAATTTGATTGGTTTATTTTTAACATTTTGTTGGCTAGCACGACACCTTTTTAAAAATTTATAAATCTTAGTGGGATCTATAGCTCCGTTTGTGGCTTCATATAGAACTATATAATTTTTCAATGGACTTTTTTTTTTGTTAGGGTAGCAATGTTTCGATTGTGCTCATGAGCAAAACCATGCTCCTCATACATAATACTTATCCCAAGAGATATCAAGAGTTTTCAATGTTTAATTTCTTTAACTTGAAATATTCGTCAAAAATGTTTATTTAATTGAATGAAAAATGTTTAATGATTGATCGAGAAAAATGTAAAAAATACGATAACGGTGCTTCATAAGTTTTGTCTTTCAAGAAATCAGGAAAACCAATCTCCAAAGACGGATCAGACTTCACCAAGAAGTCAAGTTCTCTCGCTTCGACTGAAATAACGTAAAAAGAGGTGGCTGGAACGTTCAGATTGAATCAATACTCGATATGTGTACTGATGAGTTTAAAAATGATATTATAAATAAGAGGAAAAATGTTGATGTTTAGCTTCGATAATGGGCGTTTTGAGAGTCTACTAATACTATTAATGGAATAACCAATATATTTGCCAACAATTTTTCTAGAATTTCCAAAAGTAAATTCTCTCAAACTCTATATAATTAAATTTACTCTAGGCAATGTGAAATGTCAATAGTCAAGCAACAACAATATTTCAGCTAATCACAAAAATATCAAATTGGAAAGGAATGAAAAAATCACGTGAACACAATGGTGAGTAATAAGTCACCACACTCTTAAATAATGACAACAACAACTGTATGCAGAATTGGTGAATTTCATGCACAGCATGATTGCCCGTAAAGTTGACCACAGTAATGTTAGAACATTTTCATTGTAAATGCGTGTTGTTGCTATAATAATGTGTTTCGAGATGTGTTGTCTGATTGGACTATCACACCCGACTTGGCGCTGAGGCTGCCAGCGGCCGATTAGTGATTGAAACTCGATAGAAGGCTTAAAACAAACAAAGAATTGCGTGTTATTTATTAAAAAATCAGACTAAATAAAATAAAAAACAATTCTTTTGAAATAAAATAAAATATGGTTATTAATATACAGGCTACCCTTTGGCAAAAACTCAATAATTTAATTGTATTTTCATAAGCTGTAACATACTTTTAGGATAATTTGCTAAATCAATAGTATTATATTTTATTTTTATCAGGACCACAAATGCAATGGAGAAGTTAGGGCTCATAAAATCTTAGAATTCACGTCAAGCACAGACTCCCTAAACGATGACTACTTCTCAGGGAATACGTGAAGGCACTCCAACTAGTATTGCTGGGGGCCATAACTGGTCTAAACTTACTAGACCAATCTAACCTAAAGTACCGCATAAATTTGAAAATTTAGTGTGTTCTGAGTAATATAAAAATAATGAGAAAACTTTGACGTTTAATCCCTTTTTTATGCCCATATATTGTTTTCTCTTCACAATAAATTTACTGCCTTTTTTGAATAAAGCAGATAGTAGAATATTTTAATATCACGCCTTGAATAGCCCACGTGGATTCCCCTAATATTTGGGGAGTGACGTTTTCTTCCTTTGATCTATTGTTTTGTGGAAAATCTTACTTCTTTAAATTCGCGAGTGTTGCCGGAGATTTTATACTTTCGAAATTTATTATTCGGCTCGTATATTCAAAAGTCCGTAAAATAACTAAAATATGGCCAATATCATTCATTCATTTTCACCACCCATCAATATTATATCCAAGGTTATACGCTTACTTAATTTAGAAGCTAAGATATCTTACAGATAACAGACAACCGTTATGTTACTATTATACTCTGTGCAATAAGTTGCGAACGTTTAAAAACACTACAAATCATGATGTGTAAACATATAAAAGACATTCCAAAAATGGAATAAATCAGTTAATTTCCAACCGTTTAGCAATCACCACAGCAGTGCTTAAAGAAAATATGAATGTCACGAAACCTAAACGTAAGTTTTCAAAATTTCGGCCACATCAACTGAAACTATTAGAAGAGGAGTTTCAGAAGCATTTCTTTCTGAGGCCGTCACGAAGACCTGAACTGGCGAAGCAGCTTAATTTAAAGGAATCCAGCCTAACGACCTGGTTTAAGAAAAGGCGCAGCATTGAAAGAGAAAAGTGTAAACAAACAACCGTCAAAACATCAGTTCCAGCATATAAACCTAAACAATTGTTTAGTTCTGCGTCGAATGATGATACTCCGACTTTGAAGTTTAACACACAATTTCCATTATGCAGCTCAACATATTCTCCGCAGATTTCTCCTACTTCGGAAACTGATACAACTGATACGCAATTTAGTCAATGTAGTTTTGGTAATACTTATCCTTCTAATATTCAACCAATAACCGTTAAAGCTCAAGCATATAACCCAATTAACTGTATAAACGTTTTTTCGTGGGGAGAAATTGTTTATCCTTTTGTAGAATCTAATACTAATACTGCTGCATCTGAAGCCCCACAATTCTCAACAGATTTTCCTTTGATTTCACCAGAATCTGTAGAAAACATTCCATATACGCCGAAGTCAGTAGAAAAACAAAACGAGAGTTCTTTCTACTCCGTAATAGTAGAATGCCTTTCGGCACTTGAATTAGTTGAGGCACAAGATACAAGTTGGTGCGATGTCTATAATTACAATAACTGTGTGGACCAAATATATACAGTTCAATCTAGTTCAGCTATCAAATTGAAATCTTCGGACTATGTGCCTGAAGCTGAGATAAACAATCCCTTAGATTTGATTAACATGTTTTATGCAAATTAAGACGACAAGGGTTGATTTATTTATCCGGACGACATAAACTTTGTTTAAATTTATGAGTTAATTTGTAACAATATATACATATTATGTATATAACTATGTAGGTATTCGAACAATTTTAAGCAAATATTATTTATGTATATATTAGGTTGGCAAATACTATACATCTTCGAAAGGTCTTGACATAACCTATAAAATGGGGCTATGCATGATTAGTTTGGATATTGCGTTCTACAGTTATATACGTGTAAACATGGTGTAAAGTCAAAGTCAAATGCTCTAAAGAAACGTTCCGTGGAATTAATGGTGCTTTGGGGGATGGTACTCTATCACTTCGAACTGCGGACCGGCGGAAGACCTGTGACGATGAATACCGAACAAATCATGGAAAACATCGAGTTAGACTGACCTGTGACTTCGCCCAGGAGTTGGGAGTTAGTCACCAAACCAATTTAAACCATCTGCAGAACGCTGGATACACAATAAGCTTGATGTTTGGGTACCGCATGATTTGAAGCAAAAAAAATCTTCTGGACCGAATCTACGCTTGCGATATGCTGCTGAAACGGAACGAACTCGACCCATTTTTGAAGCGGATGGTGACTGGCGACGAAAAATGGATCACATACGACAATAACAAGCGAAAACGGTCGTGGTGGAAGGCCGGTGAATCGTCCTAAACAGTGGCCAAGCCGGGATTGACGGCCAGGAAGGTTATGCTGTGTGTTTGGTGGGATTGGAAGGGAATCATTCATTATGAGCTGCTCCCATATGGCCAAACGCTTAATTTTATCATCTACTGTGAACAACTGGACGCTTGAAGCAGGCGATCGACCAGAAACGTCCAGAATTGGCCAACAGGAAGGGTGTAGTGTTCCACCAGGACAACGCCAGACTACACACTTCGTTGATGACTTGTCAGAAGCTACGGCAGCTTGGGTGGGAGGTATTATCGCATTCACCATATAACCTGGACATAGCGCCAAGTGTTTACCACCTGTTCCTGTCCATGGCGAACGCCCTTGGTGGTGTAAAGTTGAACTCAAAAGAGGCTTGTAAAAAGTGGCTGTCCGAGTTCTTCGCAAATAAGGAGGTGGCTTCTACGAGGGGGGTATTATGAAGTTACCATCTAGATGGAAACAGATTATCGAACGAAACGGCGCATATTTGAACTAAATTCGATTACTCTAACACTTTTTATAAAGCATTGAATAAAGAGCAAAACAGCGGAAGAAATTATACTCTCGCAACATGTTTCACAGAGAATTATAGTTATGTTCATATAACGGCTGTTTGAGTCACCTAAAAAACGAGTTATATATACCAAAGTGGTCAGGGTCACGAGTAGATTTGAAATCCAGTCTGTCCGCCCGTTATAAAAATTGAGATATCTTGATGAAACTTGATACAAGTGTTCCTTGGCACCATAAGAAGATTGAAGGTTGAGGACCACTGCCATGCCCACAAAATGGCTACAAATCTATACGAAAATCTATAAATTGACATAACTAAGCTAGTTACAAAATTATGAAAGCAAAATTCAGTAAAGACACTGGAGAATCTTATTTGCGTGCAAACTTCTTTCGAAAGTGGGCGTGGCCCCGCCCCTATTCAGATTTTCGTATATAATTCTTAAACTACTGAAGCTATATCAACTTAACTCTCTGAAATCATTTCAATTATGTAGTCCCTTATACAGTATGAATGATGAGAGCGTGGTTTTAATCCGATTTCATTCATTTTCATGGTAATCACTTGCGCTAAAAAGTATAAAATAGGGTTTACCAGTATTACGGATTTTATCATGCACGTATGATTCGAAGTGAAAGGACGTTTCTGTTTATTTTGTGGAATAAAAAAATAAAATCAAAGTGAAATGGCAGATGGTGAATGGCTTACTCCACGACAACTAAGTGCACTTTCGTACGAAGAACAGCAAGCATATATTCGTCAAACGCTTGAGAAGAAATATATGAAGAAATAAGTGACCACGATTCAGTAGTTGGTGACGAGGCTTTAGATGAATGTGTAGGTGATATTGGTGTTGATGACTCAGACTTAGATGAGCCCACGTTACCAGAATATGACCCAGAGGACGACAGTGATTCTGATGAAGAACTTGAAGATGCACCAATTGAAACTGGGGAATATTTTACTGCCAGAGATGGTAATGTTTGGTCTTCGATACAACCTGTAAGATTCCGTACGCACAACATTCTAAGAAGTACACAATCTGGACCTGTACGGGCAACGCAAGGTTTGACCATTTCAGCAACGTTCAAATTGATAATGTCAGACGAAATATGCGACATAATTATACGTGAATCAAATCCAAAGACAAGGCAATTCTTTGATATGGTACCCCCAGGTATGTATGCTGTTGACGTAAGGGTAAATTTCAAGTCGATCCGATTATCCAGTTCAGAGCTACAGCGTTACCCAGGTATGTTGCCGTTGACATAAGGGTTAAAATACATTTCTTATCATATCCATAGCGTTATGACGACAAATGAGAGAGATCTGTTCAACTGATTGAGGAGTAGAGGAAATTTGTTTCATTACAATTAATTGAACTGGGGAGGGGAAATTTGATAAATAGTAAGGATATATGCAATGATCTAAAAAAAAAAAAACCAAGCATTAATTGGAATTTATGAGCTTGTTATAGAAGCTGGTTGCTACATAATTGATGTGCCTTGATGAAAGGCTCAAAACAGCCTGATGACTATCAAGGAATTTCTTGCTATTTATTAAGAATCAGACAGTATAAAATAGAAATTTCTCATGTGAAATAAAATTATTATTAAATTATAAAAACTCAATAAATCAATTGCCATTTCATAAGTTACAACATACTTTTAGGGTTGTTTTGGTAACATACATTTAGGCTTGTTTGCTAAAAGTAATAAAATTCTAGACTTTATTATGTTTTATCGCATTCACAAAAAAACTTTCAGAATAAAGCAGCGTATTATTAAAATAACTGTAATATTAAAATAAATTAAATTTATATATTTTAGTACTGGTGCATTATTTCAATGCAGTTAGAATAAGAGACGTAAATTGGGTTTCAAATTAGGAAACCTTGAATGACTCGGAAATCTGGATTTGACAATTTTACTTAAACTGAGGGAATCAAATATCAAATGGTGGTTACAGAATAGGCGCCAAAAAGCAAAAATAAATCCGTTAGAATACTCAAGCACCTAATCCAATGCGTAAAGAAAAAACTATGAAGATCCAAAGTCTGCAATGAGAGAAAATACCTAGTGAAACATAGAAATGTTAAATGTTTTACCAGATATTTTCTTCCACTTCAGACTTTTGATCTTCACAGCTTTTTCTTTACACAGTTCTACTCTTTCTTCAATGATTTTTAATATTTTAAAATCTCAATTTTCGCATTACAGTTCCTTTTCTTCACTTTTGACTCCATCTAATCCCTTTTCATACAGCCAAATTAATAGATGAATTAAAATTTTTATTGAGAAATTCCTTTATGCCTTTCGTATGTCCGCTACCCGATAACGGATCAGCTGTTATACATTTTTGTTTTGGCTTTTCATAAGAAGTTGATAAGTTTCATCACCTGATTAATATTTTTAGCAGCGACATCTACCGTAGCTTTTTTAATACAGCCAATCACAGACAAAGAACGTATATATAATTACAAATACGCTCTTTATCGCAGTTGCATTTCATTTTCAAGTCCATTAAAATTCAATTATATATTAATTTGGAAAAATTATATTTTTATTTTATATGGTAAATCCATCTTAATCAGCGTTTTAATCGAGCAAAAACCGATTAATTGATCAATTAGCACCTGTGTGAAGGCTATAACACAGAATCTGGATCTCTGCAGTTTTCACCTTACAGTACCACTCCGGATCCACACACTCTCTCTTCTCATTATCTTTTTCATATGAATTAGAATACTGCGGAACTTGATTCCATGCAATAAACGAGTGTTAATCCTTTTTTGCCGCACTTGCATCAGTTCTAGAAGTACTAGATAGAAATTGGTTCGACATTTATAATTCCAATAACTGTGTGGAGTAGATAGAAACAGTTCAGAAACAGTCATCAAATGGAATCCTTTGGATAAACAGTCCTTAGATTTTATTAAAATGTTTCATCCTGATGGGGCGATCTTTTCATAGGACTTATTAAGTGGTATATATTAAGACTAATATAAGATATATATTTTTTTTTAAGTTTTTATATAAGCTTCTACATATATCTCACTTCCGCTTTTTACTCTTTATGCAATGCTTTATAAAAATTGTTACAGTGATCTGATTTAGTTCAATATGCGCCGTTTAGTTCGTTAATCTGTTTCCATCTAGACGGCAACTTAATAATACCCCCCTCCTTATTTGCGAAGAACTCGGACATCCACTTTTTACAAGCCTCTTTTGAGTTCAACTTTACACCACTAAGGACGTTCGCCATGGACAGGAACAGGTGGTAAACACTTGGCGCTATGTTCGAGCTATATGGTGAATGCGATAATACCTCCCATCCGAGCTCCCGTAGCTTCTGACAAGTCATCAACGAAGTGTGTAGTCTGGCGTTGTCCTGGTGGAACACTACACCCTTCCTGTTGGCCAATTCTGGACGCTTCTGGTCGATCGCCTGCTTCAAGCGTCCAGTTGTTCACAGTAGATGGTAGAATTAAGCGTCTGGCCATATGGGAGCAGCTCATAGTGGATGATTCCCTCCCAATCCCACCAAACACACAGCAAAATCTTCCTGACCGTCCAATCCCTGCTTGGCGACTGTTTGGGACGGTTCACCGGCCTTCGGCCACGACCGTTTTCGCTTGATATTGTCGTATGTGATCCATTTTTCGTCGCCAGTCACCATCCGCTTCAAAAATGGATCGAGTTCGTTCCGTTTAAACAGCATATCGCAGGCGTTGAGTCAAATCAAGTGGCACCCAAACATCAAGCTTTTTTGTGTATCCAGCCTTCTGCAGATGGTTTAAAATGGTTTGGTGACTAACTCCCATCTCCTGGGCGATGTTACGAGATGCCACATTTCGGCCTAACTCGATGTTTTCCATGATTATACATGTATGCTTGTGAGAATATTGATCGATTTCACGAATACTTGGAAGAGGGCTACCGCGGATCAGAAAATTAAGTTTTCGTGATTCAATTCAACAACTGAAATAATATATATCAAGCAACAACAATAAGTTAACAGAATACAAATGAAAATGAAATGAATGAAAAAATCCACGCGAGGTGAGGTGAATTAAAACTCACCACACTCATAAATAATCAGCAACACGACAGCGCGCAGACATGGTGAATTTCGTGCACACACACACACACAGAGCATGCTGGCGCCTAAAAGTAGACTACAATAAAAGAAGGGAAGTGCTATTTTTGTAAATTTCTGAACTCGTGCACAACAAAACTAATAACAGGGTAAAGCATGCTCAACGAATGGGTGATGTGGCAGCACACGGTGTTGTTGTTATTACCACTTCTGCATATATGTATACATATATATGTATGCTTGTATTTGTGTTATGGTAGTTGAGTTGCTAAAATTGACTCACTCAGTTACTTACTGTCTAACACAACTTCTGAGCGCAGTAACACTACAGCGTAGAGACACACTCAAACGGTCTCCTGCGCCTGTGAACTGTAGTTTGTTGCTGCTGCTGCTGCTGCTACGTGTATTGGTGTATGCGTGTGAGCCTTTGCTCACTTGCAGAGCTTTTCATTCGCATTTGCCTATGCGTCTTTCAGTCGTATTTTCAAACGCCAAACATACGCAACGTAGCGCGCTTGATACGGTGCCGACGCAACGGTTTACATTCATACCTTTTTGCAGCGAGCAAGCAAAGGACATAAGGACAGTTAGACTGTGGCAGTTAGTTCGTTTTGTTGGTGTTGAAAAAAACAACAACAACATAATTTTAAAAAGTGAGAAAACAGTGTGTAAGTGAGTGTATGCGGTGGCAAATAATGGCAGAGTAGCCAAAAGTGTTATAAAAATGAATAATTTGTGTTAAAAATACTAAAAATTTTAATTTTTTAATAAAATTAAATTGTAAATGTGCAGCAAGCGTGACATAAAAAAAAAATATTTGAATAGATTATAAATGTGTTTGCGTGCAGGAAACGCCAGCTGCAGACAAAAATAAATTTTAGTGAATTCCAGCAAGAAGCCAGAAACTTGAAATTTCTGCTATCATGGCTTACTAAATTCAAAATTTAATAACAGTTAAAGCGTCTATGCCACATGCATATGCCTGCCATACAAACAACCACTAATTTTTTTTTTGTATTTTATTTATTATTTATTTCGATTTCTTTTACCGCATTGCTACCCGCTGGTCATAAATGTTAATAGTGACTGTGATAGCCTGTCTAAAGAATATATATTTACACACATTTATGCGCGCCATGTGATTTTAAGGACACGCTACGCACGCTAACACACTGTCTAACGGACGCTTCTGATTGCCTTTGCAGGCTAGAGTGTCTGTATGTGTGTTAGCGTGCGTGCCTTGTTTGTGCGTGGCATTTGCAAGCCATAAAATACGCCGCCCTCCCTCTTGGCTGTAACAGTAAGCGTGTGAAAGTGTGCACTTAAATGGGCTTTTCGTCCTTTTCGGTTTGTTTTATTTATTTGCTCTCTTCCCCTCAGCTATTTTTGGTTTATTTTCGCTTTTCCACTTGAACTGTAAGCGCCGTTACTTCTACCGACCGAATTTATGAAATTTGACCCAAATTTTTTTTGCCATTTGGCATTTGCCATCTGTCCTTTTTATGTTAGCGAGCGCTATTTTTTGACAGAATGCACGCCCCGTTCCGTTGCACACCGCACGCTGAGACAGGCAATGGTTGTTGAGTTATTTAAAATATAAAAAAAATGAAGGTGAAAAGGAAATTTGGGGTGAAAATGCCCCAAAACTTATATTAATATTAATTAATAATCGAAAAAGATGCACAAAGAAGAGGAAATTTGTTGAAAAAGTGTATGAAAAGCGCATTTAAATTAAAAGAGAGTATAAAAAAAACTTACCCTGCCAAAAAAAATAAAAAAACACAAAAACCGTAGCGAAAAAAGTGCAAAAATAATCCGCTTATAAAAATGCAGGTTAACATGCAGTGACAAAAAAACAAAAAAAAAAATAAACGCAAAGGCTTTGCCAAAAAATAACACAGCGCGCTAAGAATAACAAACCTTAAAACAACAAGAACTTTGCCGCAAAAGCGCATGATAACAGCGACAGAGGTCCTTTGTGGCCACACAGCCTGCATAGCGTATATGCCGCAGATACAATAAAAAAAAACAACAAAAACAGCTATTGAGATTATGTAAACAAAGCGTAAATTTGTTTTTGCCAGGTTCGGCATATTTACAGTAGTCAAGCGCCTCCTCAGCTTACTTTACACCCCCTCGCGCAACCTGCAAGCTGCGCATACCAATAAAGGTTATCGCGAAGGTGTGCAATGTTACATAAAACTACTAGCGAGCCAGCTGATATTAAGTTTTAAAAAGAAAAAAATTACAACAACAAAAAATATAAAATATTAAAATTAAACCATTCAAAATATTTGATTCTACATTCTTTATTTACTTTGAATATTTATTTATTTTTTTTTCATATACAGCCCGCAGCTTTGTCTGATTTCCACTGACAGCACCAAACTTTGTAAAATATAAAAAAAAATTAAAAATAAATAATAAACAAAACAAACGAAAAAAGTATAATCCTCTTACATGCAAATCGTATACAAGTTACAAGCTTAAAGGCTTATGAGCCGCCTGTGACAGTATAAGTGAAATACAAAATTGTTGTTGTTATTGTTAATACAATTTTTGTAGATTTTGGTATTAAAAAAAAAAAACACAAAACGCTCGAATAACGCCGTAAACTGTACGTGGATTTAAATTGAACAACATGTCGACATGGTGAGTATTTTAAATGCCTTTGAAGTTTTGCGAAAATTTTATTAAAAAATCTGGTAAAAAGTAAAAAACAATTATACCGATATATTATGCTTAAGAATTCTTTATATTGAATTGTATTTGCAAAAGAACTCTTTCTTGGAAATTTATTTCCACTGAATTGAATATATGTAGGTGTATACATGATAATCTATACTACTATCATAAAGAGGAAAGATTTGTATGTATGTTTGTAATGAATAAACTCAAAAACTAATGTGCCGATTTCAAAAATCCGTTCACCATTGGAAAGCTACATACATTCACCACGAGTAACATCGGCTATATTTATTGCTAGAATCTCAACTTTCTGGAAATAGTTCTCAGGTTCTTATCAAAAGGACTCCGTGATCTCAGATGAGGGTATCTGAAATTGAAAATCGTCTTGCAAGTCATTCTCTACGCATCGCAATCGCGTGCTAGAGAGTCGAGTAATGAGTGAAATAATGCTGAACAAAATTTCAAAACCTGCCAAGTACGCGCTTGAGAGTCGAGTACGGAGCGTGTGCAGCGGCTTGAAGAACAAAATATTAGAAATATACAAGTTCGCATTAGGGCGTCGAACTCTGAGCTTTTATAATCAGCGAGAAAGACAACGAACACCAAAGACTAGAGGCCGTAATCAAGTTTTAGCTCATTGCAAATAAAATATAATTTCACGTTCCAATTTTCCCCATTTTCCTTTTTTAAAATGAACCCACGCAAGAAGCGGGAAAGTACATACATATGTATGGGAGTGTGGGTGTGTAAAAATTTATAACTTTTGAAATGTTGTTTAAACCGGTGAGAAGCCGGAGCGGTATGCTAGTATGTTATAAAATCATTTTAATTTGCAGAGTTATTGAGGAATATTTTCTTAAGGCGGATCAAAAATAAGTCTATTTGTAGACTGTTATGTAGAACTAATAGTTCCAAAAACTATTCTTCTTTTTTATTTCATCTCAATGCAAGCGACTGAAATAAGAATATTTAGAAATGTAAGTTCCCTCAAGTAAAAATAAAATGTAATGACTGAAAGCAATTAGCAGCACTTAAGAGTCAATATACATATGGCGAAAACTTGACCAAAAAAGTGAGTTTTTTGGTTAAAATTCTGTCAAAAAATCAAATTTCCAAATTTTCATTTTTCCTTCGTTCATAACTAGATTTATCCATCTACTTTCGAAATATTTTTGGTTTATTGATTTTGAGTGCCACAAAAATGAGTTATGATGTCCACCACAAGACCTTTTTTTGGACACGTCGTGGGAGATGAGAGGGAAACGGCTGAGTTTACGGAATTTTTAAATAAAAATCTAACAAAATACTGCTTAAACATGTATCTTTGATATGCTGAATTGTTTAACCCTCATTTGTACTGATGGGTCCAGCCAGAACTTTTTGAACTTTAAATCACTATTTCATATACTAGTACACACGTTTATGTTTCAATACTTCATGATATCCTAGATGATATATTTTAGTATGATTTTGTTTATATATATATTTATAAAAATTGATAAATAGTTTTTAAATTATAGTTTTCAACCGAAAAGTCATATTGAGTACTAATGGGTCTGGCCAGACCCATGCGCACATTACGCAACGGGAACATACTTTTGTATGAATTGGAATACTCTCTTGTTATTCTATTCATGATTTGTTTTGCTCATTTGAATTTAAAGTTCCGTTATCAAAAACATTGTTGGTTTTCACATGTTAGATGTTGTCATTTCAAGTTAAAAGTGAAAAGTGATGTTCACATTCAAGTAAAGAATAATCGGTGGTATTCTGTGAAAGTGTGTATTTATTGAATAAAAATGAGTAAAATAGATTTCATATATGATAATGTGCCGCGTAGTGATCCAAATTTTTATGACTTGGTTGCAAATGCTTTGGCAGAAGAGATTGAAAACAACAGTGAAAATGATGATAATGATCTTGATTTCGGCGCCTCAGAAATAGAAAATGAGTTGGAATTTGAAGCTTCAGATGTTGAAGCTGAACATGAAATTGAAGTCGCTGAAGAATATAGTAGCACAGAGAGCGACGATGATTTGAATACTGATGAAGGTAACAACTTTATTGGCAAAGATGGGACCGTTTGGAGTAAGGCAGCACCTCAAAGTAGTCGTGTTCGCTCCCATAATGTACTGCGTTCATCCGGTGGATCGACAATCACATCATGTTCGCCTGTTGAAGTTTTCGATGCGTTTTTTACACCAAACATATCATACATCATTGTAAGCGAAACCAACAATTACGGTACGGAAAAAACCAATGAATGGAACTTTAAAAATCTCAACAAATTGAAAGAATGGTAAAAATTTACAGAAACGGAGCTCAGAGATTTTCTAGGCATTCTTATAGCAGCAGGAGTCAGCAATAGCAATAAATAGTCAGGCTGCGTCAGTTTTATGGAAAACAAACCAATTGCCAATTTTCAGAGCAACGATGTCTTACCGTCGGTTTTTGACCATATCCCGTTATATACGATTTGATGACGGTCGCACTAGACCTTTCCGCTTAGAAACAGATAAAGCGGCACCTATACGAGATATTTGGAACTTTCTAAATGCAAATCGTCCATATAGCGATATAACTGTTGACGAACAACTTTTTCCGTATCGAGGAAGAACGAAATTTACTCAGTACATACCTTCAAAACCGGCTAAGTACGTTATAAAAATATGGTGGGCTTGTGACGCAAAAACTCATTATCCTGTGGAAATATCTATACCGGAAAAGAACCCAACGAAGGGAGAGCAAAGAACCAAGGGGAAAATGAGCTTATACGTTTGGTTTCAAAAAGCTCATTTCTTTTCATAAAGGAAAATTAATTCTATTTTAATCTTTTATTTGCTTTTCGGCAATACTTTATTTGAGTTTTTAAAATGTTATTTGAAATAAAAACATTAAAGTTTCTCCAAAATGCTGTTAGGTTAGCTTTTGGGTCCAGCCAGGCCCATTGGTACTCTATATGACAATCCAAGTATCCGTCAAAATGAGGGTTAAATGAAATATATATTAAAACAAGTTAAGTTCGGGTGTAACCGAACATTTTATACTCTCGCAATTTATTTATTTAACTTTATTTCTATTATATAATACACAATTTGACCCACATATTCGTCATATATATTGTATAGAGTCCATTGAAAGTTGGAAACCATAATATTAGGTTAGAAGCACCGAAGTCCTCGTGTTCGATATATGGGGCTTAAAAACCTATGGTCCGATTTCGACGATTTTTAGAATGGGGCTGCCACACTAATAACATAGTATTTGTGCAAAGTTCTGCACCGATATCTTCACTAGTACTTACTTTATATATTGTAAAGTAAACGATTCAGATTGTCTTCAAAGTTCTGGTATATAGGAAGTAGGCGTGGTTGTGAAGCGATTTGACCTATTTTCACAACATATCATTGGGATGTAAGGAAACTATTCCAAACCAAGTTTCATTGAAATCGGTCGAGTAGTTCCTGAGATATGGTTTTTGACCCATAAGTGGGCGATGCCACGCCCATTTTCCATTTTGTAAAAAATCTGAGTGCAGCTTCCATCTGCCATTTCTTATGTGAAATTTAGTGTTTCTGACGTTTTTCGTTAGTGAGTTAACCCACTTTTAGTAATTTTCAACCTAACTTTTGTATGGGAGGTGGGCGTGGTTATTAACCGATTTCTTTCATTTTTGGACTGTATTAGGAAGTGGCTAAAAAAACGACTGCAGAAAGTTTGGTTTATATAGCTCTATTGGTTTGCGAGATATGTACAAAAAACTTAGTAGGGGGCGGGGCCACGCCCACTTCACCAATTATGCCCCTTCATGGTGCGATCCTTCATACCAAATTTTATTTCCATAGCTTTATTTATGGCTTAGTTATGGCACTTTATGTGTTTTCGGTTTTCGCCATTTTGTGGGCGTGGCAGTGGTCCGATTTTGCTCATTTTCGAAAGCAACCTTTCTATGGTGCCAAGAAATAAGTGTGCCAAGTTTCATCAAAATATCTTAACTTTTACTCAAGTTACAGGTTGCACAGACGGACGGACGGACAGACAGACATTCGGATTTGAACTCCACTCTTCACCCTGATCACTTTGGTATATATAACCCTATGTCTAACTCGTTTAGTTTTGTGTGTTACAAACAACCGTTATGAGAACAAAGCTATAATACTCTCTTTAGCAACATTTGTTGCGAGAGTATAAAAAAAATTTAAAAATACCCTTGTTTTTAGCCTCTGAAACCCACCTAACCCCTTAACTCTCTTTATCTATATACATACAATATATAATTTAAAATATAAGAAATCTTACTGCGTAGTTAATGTCTTGCTTTTTTGTTATTTTCAAGCCTACCCAAAGCCATAATCCCAAATCCTTTTACTATTTTTTTGGAATCAATCTCTTCGATGCATTAATATAGTACAAGTACAGTAGTAAAGAGCAGTAGGTAGTTAGGTAAAAAACTGCACTCTTTACTTTTTTTTATTTCTACAGAAAGTGAAGACCGCAGAGGAACAATCGAGAAAAATTTGTTAAAATTTAAAATGGGTTGTGGGGTGCAACATAAACTTTATATGTTAAAGAAAAAATAAATAAATTATTTACTAGGTGAGCCTTGTAATAGTATAATGGAGAAGGAATTTCACCAAAAGTAAAATTTTATTGAAGTCAAAATATTTTAAACTAATATCATTTGGAAGATTGATGTGGTCGTATTGGTGATAATGTAATCAACATGTTGGGTTTATAATAAAGGCCATATTGACTGTCATAATGATTCTACTCAGACTAGCAGAAGTAAACGGTGCGGTTAATTTATGCATTCTAGCGAAGACAACTGGCCTTTGAAATCGCAGCACGTTGAGAATGAGATGCAGGACCTGGTACGAGAGGTTGGGCGACGGTTTCTGAGAAGAGAGTTTCTTAGCGATCTACAAGTGCACGATGCGTTAGGCATTTTTCTTCTCTTCACCCGTAAAAAATTAAAAAAAAAGGATTCTGATGACAAAAGTATCAGGAAAGCGAATCCACTTAGTCGATTCTTCGAAAAGCAATGGTGGTGCTCCTTGTAACAATATCTTCATAAACTCAATTCGTTGGGCTTTATACACGGCTTTTCAACTTCCCTAAGTTTTTGACCTGCTGGGTTTTGTCATGGCTTAGCGACCTTTACTAAGTATTATTATTAAAAAATGGGCCAAGAGGACATTTATTTTTGGGAGAAATTGAAGTTATGAAGTCATAAATCGTAGACATTGAAAACGATTAAAATTTTGATTGAGTCTGCCGGCACACAAAAAATTAATTCCTATGAAATATTAATATTCTGAAATTAAAAATCAATTTCAGAAAATTCACAAAAATTATTCCAACAATGCTGACAAGTACATTTTATTAAATAGGAGCATTTCAATTATATCGAGAAGACACTATAGGGTTCATGTCTACCATATTTAATTTTTAATATAATAATTGCATACTGATTTAATGCACTCCGCAGGCGATGCGCAAAAACTATCATAAATATATACATACACACAAAAATCTAGTAGTTTAATGAGTACAATGAATGGACAGCGCATTAACTTTTATATTTTACAAATTTACTATCACACAATTTTAGCACAATCTCGCTGCTTTTACGACCCAACACAACGGCTACTGGAATACTTTGTTTTGTTGACTATACCAAAAAAAAAGAGAAAAACTTTGAACTGACAAAGTTTACGCCATTCAACCTGTTGTTGGCCACATTGGCCATACTTCAAATTTTATTTCGCAATTTTCCACCAAACTGACCACTTAAACGTTATAGTGGCATTTAATGCAAGTTCGTGCTTTCGCTGGCTTGCAGATATCGAATGATCTCAACTATTTCGTTTGATTTTATGCGCTTCCTCACCAACGCTCCATCCAACGTCAGCAATGCACTTCAACTATAGCGAAAGTTTCTTACTAGTAGTCATAGCAGCGGCTATTAAACTCGAGTAGCACTGCAGCTGCAGGCTGTTTGCGTGTCTTGAGAAAGATTGATTTTTATTTGCAAAGCAATTGAAAGTGTATTGAATGTGTGGTAGTTGTTGAGCGAAAAAATTATTTGAATCACAGCAAAAAATTCTTTGCAATCGGGCACTCTTGTATATACGTACATACCACATTTCAATGGATCGCCATCAATAACCTTTATTAATCATGAAATAATGCTGCAAGAACATTTTTTCCATTACAATTCATTCGCTCTTTGCTTATTAGCGCATAAACACATGCATATTAATTTGAATTCTATGCATAAGCATTGGGTATGCAGAGCGAGCCTGTGGCGCCCAGCAGGGCGTATACGTAATGCTTGGTAATGAGTGCTTGTTTTGTCTGTGGCTGTGTGAGTATGCGTGTGGTGTGTATGAATAAGCGATTTGTTTCATAAAGCACTATTGCTCTTGAACTGTAATGGAATTTTATTTGCTTTTTAATGAGTTAATAATTATTTTCTGTAGTTTCATGTACATTTTTTATAAGACAGCAAAAGTGTGAAATAATTTATTTTTATGCGAATTTAGAAATTGTTGTAAAAAATAATTGGGAATGTTCAGCGAAACAAACACTTGGTCATAAGTAACTGTGTAAAATAAGTCTTTAAAACTTTTTGCATTTTTATGTGTTCAACTGAGACAATTTTTATATTCATTTTAATAATTTAGAACAAGCGATAAAAAATTTCGTTTTTATTAAAGAAAAAATAATAAATAAAATACCATAGAACTGATTCTTGCTAATAACGCAAATATATTAAGTGTGAATATTAATTTAATTTTTATTGTAATTGCGGGGATTTTTTCTTCCACGAACTGTACCGATAGCTAGTTAACACCTTTGAAAGTATTGATTGAGTGTTTATGGATATTTAAACTTGTAGCTATCTGCATAATCTAAAAAATGCGATTTATTTTGGTGATGCGAAGAAGATCATAAAAATTTCTAATTCTTTGATAAATTTAGAAAAGTTTGTTTGTTGAAATTTTGTTTATTTCTTTTAAAAGCATTATTAATTAGTGTGATGGCATGCCGAGCATTTTTGTTGCAAACGAAATAAAAAAAAAGTTCAGTACTTGCGTCATTGTTTGAACAACACAAACGAAATTATTCACCTTTTATTAATAAAATAAAATGAAATGAAAATATTAAAAAGCAAACTCGAGGAAGGAATACACTTTTCATAATCTTTTAATATTATATGAGAAATTTATGAAGACTCTTGGACGAATCATAGAACCGATTCACTCAACTGATTCAAGCATTCAAAACATAATAGCAGTGCCATTAGTCTAATTCAAGACCCTGATCTATATGTAATAGCAATTTCATAGAATTTAGTTTCACTTAGGGGTATGGAGTATTAATTATGGTGAAGGAATATTAATATTAGGTTTCTTAAGGGATTAAGTGGGTTTCAGAGGGTATTTTTACATTTTTTTTTAATATATAGAATAATATATTTCATTTAAACAATTCAGCGTTTGAAAGATACATATTTAACACATGTCTTGTGAAAATATTATTTACAAATTCCGAAAACTCCGTTGGTACCTCATCTCTCATGACACAATATACCAAAAATATTTCGATAGCACATGGATAAATCTAGTTAATAAAAGAAAAGAAAAATTTGGAAATGTGAATTTTTGACAGAATTTTAACGAAAAAACTCACTTTTTTTGGAAAAATTTTCGCATATATTAATTCGAAAAATAGTTCTAATAAAAATAAAGAAAAATCCTTCATTCATTAACTAAATAATAATATTTCAAACATTTGTGCAGAATTTAAACAAAATCGCTTCAAAACTGTTTTGATATTTTTGGATAATATTGGTAACATATTGTACCATTTAATATATAAAAAATTTTTTTTTTTTAATTTGAAGTAACTTAACCTCATTTACAAGCATATATCACTTTGATCAACCTCTTTGTATTGTTCATAAAAAAATCAGTATTGTCTTTGACTCTTTCTTTGACTAATCAAAGGAACTATAAATTTAATAAACAATTAAAAAAATATATGTACAAAGATCGATGAAAACTGTTTGGTGTTCCACGAGTGATGAGAAATATACTAAAATAATATGGCTTAAAACGACGGAGAGACGAAAAACGACGAAAAGTCATTGAAATTGATAGAAGGCATCCGAATACGAGTATAAGTTAGTGGCGGGTTCAATCATAATATCAATAATTTATCAATTTTAAACTATTATAACCGCAAAAGATGCAGAATCTTATTGCAGGATACAGGTTTGGCGTTGCTTCTCATACAAAAGAGGTTTGGTTAATATATTTTCAAATAATATAATATATATTCAAGGCCACCTCAAAGATATCAGAATAATATAAGAGATTATGCTGCATTATACAGAACAACAATTCTTCCAAAAATGGACCTCTCAAGAAGGCGAAAATCACAAATTATACCAAGAGGTGTGTACAAAATTACTTTAGAGACAACAATATTGACGATCTCGACCGGCCAGCTCATTCCATTGACTTGGAATACATCGAAAATGTGGTGCAGATATCACGTGATGTGTTTTCGGAAAAATACGAACTAATAAAAACGATTTAAAATATTTGAAGTAACATTTTTGTGGAAGGTCTTTACAAGTGATGGGATTCTAGGAACGCCTGCTTTATGAAATAAAATGAAAAGTGTCACCTCTATTGCGAGTGTCGACTGGCAGTAGAATAGACTCCAGTCGATTGTGTCAATTTTATTTTACTTGGCTGTTGTGTAATTTAATCGACAAAATTCAAAATTTGAATTGAAATTGAAATTTTGTCGACAAATGGACGATTGAAAAGCATTCACAGTCGATGGTTGAGCGACTGATCGACACGTACAATAGCACCTGTAGTCGACAATCTTTCAGTAGTAGTAGTAGTCGATAATCTACTGCCGATCGACACTCGCAATAGGGGTGTGTGATTTTAAACTACATAAGATTTGCTAGTAGGTAGTAAGGCCCTCTTAGTTTGAGTAACCTTTTTGATACAGAAATATAATATTTTCAAGTTCTTTGGGGATAGTTTATTGAAATGGAATGTTTTTAAAGTGTAAAGAGAACTCATGAAATTCGAGGCGCTATATGAAAAGTGCGATACTGACATTCTTAAATTGAAGATTTGGTAAAAAAGATTTTTTTATTTTTGGTGTTTTCAGAGTTTTTTCCATGTTTTAAGCCATCTCGTAATGTTTAAAATATGCTCTGAAATTTAAATTTGTGCATTAGTAGGTACGCATCGAGTTTTCAATAAAATTTTGAAAACAAAATGCTACCAGGAAATTATTAAACTTGAAATTCGGAATAAACTGAATGTTGATATTTTGGTGTATAGAGAGACTTGTCAGTTGTTCATATGTACTTTATACCTGGAAACAAGAACAAAAGGTATACTTAACCTAAAAGGGATTAATCAATCAATTAGAGAACAAAAGTCAATTTACCTGGAAATTGCTCAAACCCTAATCTTGGTAGCTTATAAACAGGTACAAATCGCGGGGTGTTCCCAAAGTTATGGGCAGGTAAGAATAACGTTAATTACCTGAAGGTCAAATAATCAGTATAAAACGGCTGTTGCAACACTGAAATTTATATTACAGTTTCAGCAGTCGTTGTGTACTCATCACGCCCAAGCACTTCCTCTTCAGAACTTTCGCAATCTATATAATTAATATATTATATTTCAATTATGGACAAAACACAAACTACTGGTGCGCTATCATTCCTCGCCAAATGGGCGATGAAAGTAATCGTTTGTAATGCACATGCATCTCCCGAGTGCTGCTCAACGCCCCGAAAGAAAATTCGTGATGTTTATATGCAAGATGAGTACACGTCGACACCAACCACAGCCTTTAAATGCACCAAAGGCAGACGTTTGAATTTCTGCGATCCAAAACTACTGGATGATTTCTCCGATGCATCTGATGATGAGAGTGACTTCGACGAGCAAAGCACACCAAAACGTGGTGGCATCAGCTTCCAGAGTATAGGACACATGTTTTTGGAGTGGTCCAGATTTGGTATGGAGCAACCGAAGGATGGCAAGAAAACTGCGCGAGAAGATGAGGAGCAACAGACCGATGAGTCGAGTGATTATATTAAATTTTGAAATTTTAGTTAGTAGGTTTTATAAGAAATTTTAACTTTGTGATCAATTTAATATATATTAAGAGTTTGTAAATTGTTTGATATTTTGGTTGTAAAGTAAATTAAATTTTGTTAATATTTTAATTTTAAACTGGTGTTAAAGTAAATTAAAGTAATTAATTGACATCGGAAAGTACTAATATTGTTAATATCGTATATTTTTACGATTTAAAATTATTATAAATTTTTTAGACTTATATTGAATAATATGTGATCTGAGTTGAGGAAATAAAAAGTATGTAAAATATATAAAATTAAATACATAAGACAAAAATAAAGGTTTAAATATTGTATTCATAAATAATGTTTTTTAAATAATCTTCTAATGTCATTGTTGAGACAGCAAGCTCTTTAATCAGATTTTTCTTTTCAAACAATATCCAAAAAAGGTGGGAAAGCTGAATAATACGATGAATTCAAGTTTGACAATCATCGAATCGTTTTGTTTGGAGAAATATATATGACTCAATCATGGTTTTGGCGCAATCTTCGGGCTTAATAATCACCTCTTCGTCATGGAATTCATCTGTTCCCCAAATATCGATTTTTCTCTTGCATTTGAAGCTGAGTTGACACTTGGAACGTCAATACCTAACTCATGGAACAAGATTTTGTTAGACAGGAGGAGAGGGCATGTTGTGGCTTACGCCGATGATGTGGCTGTTTCGGTGTGAAGTAAATTCACATACACACCCATGATAATATCATGAATGCCAGTAAAACTTCACACTTCCAAGAAAAAGTCGTACAACATTATCAATAAGAGAGGAAGCAAGCTACCTGCGACTAACTTTAGTCAGGAGGCTCACATGAAAATCAAACCACCAGATTAAAGAAAGCAACGATAGCACTTTATACATGTAAAAGGATGGTTGGACCTAAATTGGGATTGACATCACATGTAACCCATTGGCTCTATACGGCAGTGGTAAGGTCAATTATGACTTACGGTATATTGGTCAGGTAGCCAATAATTGATACCAAATACGCGATAAAATATATGAAAAATTCATAAATCACTAAAGTCTCTTAGGGTCTCACCAAAGATAGTAAAAAAATGCCTTGAGCTAATAACTATTGTACGATAAATCTCCAGGACACAGTGACATTCCTGGAAACTGTGAAGCGGATGAACTAGCCAGACTAGGTGCCACCTTACAAATAAATTCAGATAAAGAGGGAATATATATGCCTCTGGCCACTTGTAAATATTTAATCGACAAATACGTCATAGACATAGCCGAGCCTCTGTGGAAACAATATCTGTCTTGCTCAACGAGCGGACAAACGTGGCCTGAAGGGAATAAGGGTCACACATGCCGACTATTGCTATTTAAAAGAAACGACTAAAGAGCTCTAGTAGGAGTGTTAACAGTCCATTGTCTGATTGGTAGGCATGCTAGTATTAGACTGACTATTGCAGAAGCTGCCAATAAGTAGAAGAGGAGGAGACAGTAGAACATGTTCTATGTGGATGCAAGGACTTGCGCAGGAAAAGGAAGACAACGATCGGGCATGAATTTTTTGACAATCTCTCCGAGGTTGCATTTATAAAAATTGTTGAATTGAACCGCTAGAATAATGCTGGATGTGAACCAGTCCAGGGTTAGAATTAGGTATAATAGAAATGATTTTGGCTTCAATAAAGTAGTTTCAAATTTAAAGTCAGCTAAGTACAAAGTAGTGTAGTAAAGTAGCTAAGTACAGGTGTTCCAGAAATTGCGAAAAAATAATCAAAAAGTCGATACAATTGAAAACCTATATGATATACATAGCTAATTTCGGTGAACTTCACAAAGACGTTTCAAGACAGGAAGAAATAAAGAGGAGAAAATAAGAAAAAACTTGCAAGTAATGCAGCGAAAATTACGTGGATTTAGTGAGAGCACGTGGAAAGTGCATTTCTAGGTGGATTGAAAGAAATATATTGCAAATAAAAAATGGCTAAAAGTTAAGAAAGAGTTGCAGTCAAAAAGTTTCAGAACAAAGGTGAACTGAAAGGGGCAGTAAAAGCGAGCGATTCAGAGAAACTAAGCTAGGAAAGTAGCTTTGCTAGAAAGAGCTGATTGAAGAAAGTAAGAAAGAAAGTGCATAAAGGTAGTAGTTAGAGGAAGCACATGGAATTAATAGCCATGTATATTGAGGAAAAAGGGAAGGGGACTAAAGCCGAAAAGCATGCTGAAATATATTGTAAATTTTGCCCATGCGATGAGGGCAGACAAAAAAATGCATGACGATCTGACTATTAAGGCAGTAGCAGCAGCCAGCTGTGACTCTGAGTCAACGTATGCAAAGCAAGTTAAGCGGCCAAAGGAAGCTGAATGCATTTACATATGTGCATGTATATCTACAATAGCTGTATTTATATGCAAATATGCATGTGTGGGTCGCAGGCTCGCGCTCGTTTGAGGCAAGTTGCAAGCGCATGAGAATGTAAACATGCTTGCCAAAGGATTACGTTTAAATACGCGCCACTGGAGCTATATGCGCGTACAGTTAACATAATGTGATATACTATATAGTATGTGTGGAGCGCTATACAAAAGTAGAAAACTACGCTGAAAAATAACTACAGACTAAATACATGTACACGCAGCCTGCAACATTTTGCCGTAAATTTAATGCAGGCTTTTGAGTCTTGGCTCACTTGAATACATATGTATGTATGCAGTTGCTTTCCACTTTGTAACCTGTGATAATGAGCGGCTTTGTTTATTTACTCCAATTTCGCAGCGTTCACACATTTACACTGCCTCACATACAATTTCATATAGACGCACTGGCAATGCCAGCATTTAGTAGGTCAGTATTTGTGCGGCATTCAAGCGGCATTTAATGCTATGGGCGTTGCTTCAAAATTTGTTTAACACATAAGCGTGGTGGAGAGAGATGTAAAATGCAAATGCAACGAAAAAAAGTGAGGCTTGAACATTGAAAAGCGAAAAAGTGTTGCTATGAATTTTAAATCAAAGCCAAACAACAGTCAGCAGTGCAGAGCAGGCGTTTAATAAACGCTAGCAAATATTGCGCTATATATAGCGCCGACCAGCCTCAGGCTTGCCTCAGCTTTTGATTTTTACGCATTTTGCAAAAAAAAAGAAATGAAATGAGCTAGTCTCAATAATTACTGTGCTCTAGCGGCCGCTGCTAGTGGCAATAATGCGGGTTGCGTATACGCCACGTACAGCTGTCAACTTTCACATAGCAATAGATGAAATGCAGTGAAAAATTGCGTGTGTTCGCAAATGCCTAGCGCATTATGTTTACATTGTATGTAGTTGTTAACGTTTGACACTCACAAGTGTAAACATTTACACTGTCAGCGATAGTTTTTATGTGTGTATGTGAACGCCAGTGGGTCAGTGCCATGGGCAAGTGATTTGAGATTGAACGATTTTTTAGAAATGTTCGCAGTATTTGATACCAAATCAGAATTTTTGGCGTGTCTATATATATTAGTGGATCGAGAACTTAACTCTTATAACTAGAAAATTCTTTAAACAAATTTTTCAAAAGTAGATGAGGATACTGAAATGAAGTTTCTGGTCCTCGAAATGGATGTGCGGATCTAGTATTTTCGAAAGCCCTTCTGAAAATATAGAACACTGTCATAAAAAAGTGAAAGTTTGTTATGACCTGGGAATCTTATTAGGTCTACAACTTTGCTTCCGCCGTTTTTTTTTTGTAAATTTAAGTTTTTTATACTCTCGCAACAAATGTTGCTAAAGAGAGTATTATAGTTTTGTTCACATAACGGTTGTTTGTAACACCCAAAACTAAACGAGTTAGATATAGGGTTATATATACCAAAGTGATCAGGGTGAAGAGTGGAGTTCAAATACGAATGTCTGTCTGTCCGTCCGTCCGTCCGTCTGTGCAAGCTGTAACTTGAGTAAAAATTAAGATATCTTGATGAAACTTGGCACACTTATTTCTTGGCACCATAGGAAGGTTGCTTTCGAAAATGAGCAAAATCGGACCACTGCCACGCCCACAAAAAGGCGAAAACCGAAAACACATAAAGTGCCATAACTAAGCCATAAAAAAAGATATGGAAATAAAATTTGGTATGAAGGATCGCACTATGAAGGGGCATATTTGGATGTAATTTTTTTGGGGAAGTGGGCGTGGCCCCTCCCCCTACTAAGTTTTTTGCACATATCTTGCAAACCAATAGAGCTATATAAACCAAACTTTCTGCAGTCGTTTTTTTTAGCCACTTCCTAATACGGTCCAAAAATGAAAGAAATCGGATCATAACTACGCCCACCTCCCATACAAAAGTTAGGTTGAAAATTACTAAAAGTGGGTTAACTCACTAACGAAAAACGTTGGAAACACTAAATTTCACATAAGAAATGGCAGATGAAAGCTGCACTCAGATTTTTTTACAAAATGGAAAATGGGCGTGGCGTCGCCCACTTATGGGTCAAAAACCATATCTCAGGAACTACTCGACCGATTTCAATGAAACTTGGTTTGTAATAGTTTCCTTACATCCCAATGATATGTTGTGAAAATAGGCCAAATCGCTTCACAACCACGCCTACTTCCTATATATCAGAACTTTGAAGACAATCTGAATCGTTTACTTTACAATATATAAAGTAAGTACTAGTGAAGATATCGGTGCAGAACTTTACACAAATACTATGTTATAGTGTGGCAGCCCCATTCTAAAAATCGCCGAAATCGGACCATAGGTTTTTAAGGCCCCATATATCGAACACGAGGACCTCGGTGCTTCTAATCTAATATTATGGTTTCCAACTTTCAATGGACTTTATACCATATATATGATGAATATGTGGGTCAAATTGTGTATTATATAATATAAATAAAGTTAAATAAATAAATTGCGAGAGTATAAAATGTTCGGTTCCACCCGAACTTAGCCCTTCCTTACTTGTTTTTGTATAAAAACGGTTACAAATGTCGCACTTTTCTTGGAATTAAAAAAGAAAAACAAAATTTCCCGCAAATGTCGAGAATTTGGCTCAAAAAGTGACATTTTCAGTTGAAAATAAGTTTGGGATGCAAACAGATTTCTCCAAATTTTGTTGGGTTAATGTTGACACAAAAAAAAAATCGATTTAATCGACCAGTGCTTGACCCTAGAGACATCTATTGGAAAACGGCGGAAGCAAAGTTGCAGTCCTAATATAATATGCGGACCTGTTGTTTTTGGGGTCGCTGAAACTAAACCTGAAACCTGAATCGAAGGTCCATTTGACCGCATCAGATCAGGGTTTTAATATACCGATATGGCGGACAGCGTTTTTGAAAATTCTCTTAACTCGGGGGTTTTCGGGCTCGCTGATTACGAATCCGGTGTAGGATTTTGCAAAATTCAAAATGGCGCACGCAATATGGCGAATTTTTAAAATGTGTCTTAAAGGGAATCAGGTGTTCTTAGTTAACTTTATATTAACATTTCTTAAAGCTTATATCTATCTCATTTTGAAGTTCGCCATATTAATATACAATTTTATATTTTTTTTTATAGACCAACACAATGTTTTTGTTATTGAGAAATTTGTTGAAGGAAAAGTTATAATTTGGTTATGTACCAAAATTCCAAATTTATTTTACAATTTTCCAAACGAAAATTAAAAGAATTAAATTGGCTGTTAGCGTCGGATGAAGGTTAAATTTACTCTAGAATAAGTTAAGGACTTAAAATGGTTTAAATAAAAATGTTTACTTGAATTTTTTTTACAGCTACCTAGAGTAGGAAGGATAATCTGCTTCAGACTAGTATTAGAAAGATTATTAACAAAATTCTAATGAAATTGAACTCTTTCAAAGTGAACTTAATACTTTTTGTACCTAGTCACCGAACTATATTCAAGAATCGGTCGAATCAAGGTTGTAAGGTGAATAATTTATGATGTCAACGGAAACGAGACAGAGGAGCCATTTCCACATTGTATGTGAACGCGAAGAAATAATTTGCTTAATTACATATTTAGCTACTTATATTTTGAACAAAATGTTTCCACATTCAAAAATCTAATGAAGAGAATTGCTTATTCAGGCTTAATTTGTATTGTAATTCAAATATTGATAATAATTTTTTATAGTTTTTTTTTTAATTAAAAAATATATACCTTCTTTCGCGTATGAATTTATGAATTTTTGAATTATGTAGTAGATAATAAGTTTGTTCAACAAAAACTAAAATTTAAAATTACAATGGCTAAATGTAGTCCCACATTCATTTTATTCCCATATTCATTTTAAGGGATTAGGGGTAGTTAGGATTTCCAAAAAATAATATTTTCCTTTTTTGCATTTTCGTTAAGTTTAATATTCTCTGAAAATTTTAAGTTGATCCGATAATTAATTTTAGAGTTATACGACAAATAACAAAGAGCGCTCGGGCACTCCAAAACGATAGTGTGAAACTTTAAATGCGTTTTTATCAAAACTATATTTTTTGAATTGGAAACCAAATCGAAAACCGCTCAGTAGATTTCAATGAAATTCATACAGCTTTTAGAATGCAAGATTATGACTGATCGAAAATTTTTGTTTTTTTTTATCAAATATTTCGATTTTTTAAGTATAACATTGATTTTTTCGCAAAAATTTAGAAAAAAAATTCCTGAGGCCGCCATTTTGTTAATTTTTGAAAAAAAAAGAAAAAAGCTTCGATCAGGCCCAGGATTATCTATTTATAAAACTAATTTTAATGAATTTTGTACAAATTTTTAAAATACATAATAACCTCAGGATTAGCTCAAAGGATTTTTTTTTCAAAATCTGTATATTTTTTCCCAAAAATCTAGAAAAAAATTTCCTGAGGCCGCCATTTTGTTAATTAAAACAAAAAAGCTTCGATCAGGCCCATGATTATCTATGAGAGATGAATCTCCAAGGACTTATTGACCGCAAGGACATTTTCTTAGAACTGGGTCAACACAAACAGATATAACTATGGAAATTATATTTTTTTCAGATTTTCATGACTTAAAGTCAAAACATTGTGTAATGCTGCCATGGTATTACTTTTGTGAAATAACATGATTTAATAGCAAAAAAATATTGAAAATTGTTATTTTTTCCTGTCTCTGACTACCTTTATAGTGACAATAAATCATAATAAATATATTTTTTAAACAATTTCGAATAGAAACATTACTTAAATGGTTTTATGTTAGCCTAAACTTGCTTACTTTGCAATAAATTATAATGTTTCAGAAGATATTTCATATATATTTATTTCAAATAAAAGTTCATATTTTCTATATGAAAATTTATGTATTCTTATAAATTCACCGTTTTATGAACCAATGTGTAACCCTCCCTTACCAAGTTTTAATACACCACTGTCTATATAAGTACATATATCACTCGTTACCAATTCGTAAGCCGCTTGCGAATTTTTCCACCGTTTCAACTGTGTGTAAATGCGTTGCACATTGACGCTGTAATTCGGCAGAGCTTCACAGTCAGTTTATTTACATGCAAATACATTTCTGGGTCAAATATACAAACACATACGAATATATACACACATACATTTGTTATTTAAAAATTCATGCCGAGCATATACTATAGTAACAACGGTATGTGTGTGCTGCAAGCGCATATTCAACAATTTGTAATTGCATGTCACAGCATCTTTGGCACATATAAATCGTACTGCCAGTGCAGTGGCAGCACTAAAATAAACCATCCGCACACATTTGCAATTGTTAGTATATGTGTGCTGGTATGTGAGTAGCCACGGGTGTAAGTACATTTCATGCGCATATGCACTTTAAATATCTACCATACATACATCTACACATTGCGCCTGCAGTCGCGTGTCATTAAATCATGTTGACTCTGTTGCACGTGTGCTGCTCACGGACGAACCGTGTCTTAAGTTGTTTTTGTAGTACTATCGTTGTGCAGCAACTACTACTTACTAGTCTACTTACGCCTAGCACAATTGTAATGATGTTGCGTATAAGTATATATGCACTCTAAAATAAATCTTTAAATGGAAATTTATGAGTTGGTACTTACCGATTTAACACGAAGAGAATTGTCATAGATATTGAGTTTGTCTCTGAAAAATAAAATTAAGAGAAATATTTTTATCATTAACAATGCATAAACCAATTACCAATGAAGACATCGAAGAACATGTTTTACAATTTTGAAATATATATAACTTCTCAAGGCCCCAGATACCGAAAATGAAAATCTGGCAATGGATAATTTTTTACCGTTAACATCGGTAAATCACTGATATTTTAAAGAAATTCAGAGGAATTTTTTTTCTGCTAATAATGTGCCTCTGTACCAAAACTAAGTAAAATCGGATAATGATTTCCCCATATAATGATTTTAAAATTTCCTAGGGCTTTATACCATATATATCTGTTAAAATAGAAGATATCGTAGCAAAATTAAGTGAGAGTATAATTTTGGACACAGTTTAGTCAGGTGGTGAAAATGAGTGAAATCGGTCAGAATTATCGCAGCCCCCATATACCATATGTACAAAGGGTCTTTAAATAAGAACCCTACACAAAATTTTTAAATAAAACAAACGGTTTGGGATACCAATGAAATTCATTATTTCTGTGAAAGTACATTCGATGCCATTATCCAGACGAGCCAGACGCTGAGCTCAATTTTCGACGGTTTTCAAGCATAAATCGGACGATACTGCTGCAATTTCACGTTCGATATTCGTACGAAGTTCATCCAACGTCACTGGCTTATTGGCATTAACCATAGACTTGACGTAGCTCCACAGCAAATAGTCTAACGGCGTCAAATCGCACGATCTTGCGACCAATTGACTGGATCATTTCGTGAGATAACATGTTCACCAAACTTGTTTGTCAATAAATCGATTGTGACATTCGCTGTGTGGCGACGTCCTGTTGGAACCACATACTGTCCAAGTCCATATCATCCAATTCGGGCCAAAAATATTGGATTATCATTAAGCAGGAGCGATTCCCATTCACAGTAACGTGCCGGTCTTGCTCATCACGGAAAAAGTACGGCCCAATGACGCCGCCGGCCCATAAATCGCACCAAACCGTAATTTTTTCTGGATGCAGTGGTGACTCATGGAGAAGGTGTGGATTGCTGCCTGACCAATAACGCATATTTTGCTTATTGACGAAACCATTCAGCCAGAAATGAGCCTCATTGCCGAAGGTGATTTTTCGATGAAAATCCGGATCATTTTCAAGTTGTTGATCAGCCCAATACACCAACATACGATGATTCTGGTGGTCAAGCGGCTTCAGTTTTTGCATCAATTTAATCTTATAAAGATGTAAGCCGCTAAGCTTTTAGAGAAATTCGCCACAACGACGTCACTTGAGAATGACGTGTAAGAGACTGATTTAGGTCTTCCTCAATTGATGTGGTAGCGGCAGCAATATTCTCGACACTACGGGCACTTCTTTGTCTCACTGACACGCGGACTTTTTGCACTGTGTCTTTGGATCCAGATTGTTCCACAAGACGCTCCCTCGTTGATATGACAGGACGATTATGACGACAATAAATTGGACGTAGCGCTCTAACGCCACAGACTCCGAATTTCGGTAGTAAATCATAATAATTTCGACCCGTTGTTGGATCATATGTCCTTCCATGATGAAATGACAAAACTTATTAAAGAGAAATATCAAAAGACCGGGAAAAATATGACGTCGTTTGCTGTCCCCATCGGTCTACTTTTGTAGCATCCCTTTTGAAAAACACTCTATTTATTTATTTAAATAACACATTTTTCTAATCAATGAAACATCTTCAAGCAACCACTCAACAACAAAATAGCGCGCCCCCACAAAAAAAAATACAAAAATAAAAAAAAAAAATATATATCAATCGCACTCACCGTGAAAATACCACACTTAACCTTTTCCAGCTCGTAGGTGTAACCTTAGCCTCGACATTGACTATGCGCCTAAATGCGCGCTTTAAAAAAAATTCCATTTGACATTCCGCCCATTGTTGCTTTGTCTTTTATGCCGCCACTTGTGTCCGCCAGCAAGACAATGATAGACAGACCTTGCTCGCATATCTGCGCATCTAAGCGACGGTGAGGGCATTCACAATGACACATAACGACACAACATGAACGTCGAGCATTTGGCCCCACTCTCCTGTGAGTGAGCGCTCGAAAGCATCTTAAATGCCGAGCACTTTGGCTGTTGCCATTGGCAACGGGGCAAAAACGTAAACAAGCAGACGATGAAAATGAAATGGTGAAATAAAATGTAGAATCATTGGCGACGACGAAAGGAAGTGCGAAGACAATGGAAAAGTATCTGAAGTGCAGCTGTTGGCGACACAAATGACAACACCCACACACTCTCATTTCGTGCATGTGAAAACAAACATATGTGAGTTCAACGGAGCAGCGCAACGGAGCAGTTAAACGTCTCTGAGCGTGTGTTGTGTGAATGATAATGCGTTTTTAAATATGTTTTTAGCTAACGGTTGCTGTGCTTGTCTGTAGCTTTGTATGTTTGGCAGTTGCATTAGCCAAATTAAAGTGCATCGAAAACTGTTTACAGTTAAAGCGTATGGAAACAAGTAGATGTTGAAGGACTAATAGCGAAATCAAGATAGAGAGTGTGAGTGAAATCAATTTAGTCGTGACAAAAATAACAATGAGAAGGTGACGACGACGACGACGACGGCGACAACAATAATGGCTATGAATACACAATGCGACAATGATTAAAAAGAGATTTCGTAGATGTTTTTATACAATTCGTGTGTGCAAGGTTTGGTGAGATTTCTTTACGCGTTTTTTCTTGAAACGTAGAATACTGAATGTGACCCTGAAGGAAAAACTTTTGCTATAGAATTCGTTGGTTCAATGAATGCTCACCTTTAGAAACAAATATTTAACCTTAAAGCTTTTCAGTACTTTGTTAACTAATATTATGCAATGGAATATGAAATTGAATTAAAACAAGTAAGGAAGGCCTTTATACACTCATATATTATTTATTTAATTTTATTAAAACAAATACCATTTGACCCACATATTCGGCATACATATGGTATAAAATCCAAGAAAAATATTCCCTCAAAATTTCTTCAAAATATCTGAGAGACTTAAGTATAGTTTCGGTAAAAAATTTGTTAGAAGTACTGCGGCCCTCATATTCGACATATAGGGTCTTGAAAACTTATGGACCGATTTCGACGATTTTTAGAAGGTGATGCCACTCTTTAAATGCAGTATGTTTGCAAAGTTCTGTTCCGATATCTTCACTAGTGCTCACTTTATATATTGTAAAGTGAACGATTCAGATCGTCTTCAAAGTTCTAGTATTTGGAAAGTAGACCTGGTTGTGAACTGATTTGAACTATTTTCATAACATATCTTTGGGATGCCAGGAAAATGTTATGAACGGAATTTCATTGACATTGGTGGAACAGTTACGGAGATATGGTTTTTGATAAATGAGCAGAGCCACACCCATTTGCTAATTGTATAAACCAATTTGAGTGCGGCCCTTCTGTACCATCTTTATAATGAAATTTACGGTTTTAGTAATTTTCAATATAACCTTTCTATGGGAGGTGGGCGTGTTTATATTTCCTCAATTTTTAGACTCTATAATGAAGTACCTGAAGGAAACAACTCTAGAGATTTTCGTTGATATATCTTTATTAGTTTACGAGATATGTATAAACACTTTGTAGGGGATGGATCCACGACCACTTCCACAAAAAAAATGCATCCAAAATGCTCCTTCCTAGTGCTAGCCTTTGTACGAATTTTTTTATAACTTTATTTATAGCTTAGTTATGAGACTTTATATGTTGGTCGGACAAACAGACATCCAGATTTCAATTCTACACGTCACTCTGATCACTTTGGTATATATAACACCATATCTGACTCTCTTAGTTTTAAGACTTCCAAACAACCGTTAGGTGCACAAAACTTGTATACTCTCTTAGAATCTTGTTGCGAGAGTATAAAGCAAAATCTGTTCAAACAAATTTTTATGGCAGATCTAACATTGCCTTATATTCGATTATAATTTGTATACAGTTTTACTGTAAGAAAAATCAAAAGTTGTAAGTAAAATTCCTTTCAGATTCGATCCCAATGATTCCTATTACGTACGAGTGTTCTACAATGGATTGGTACTATAAGAAAGAGTCAATGGTAACTTAAGTTGGTTAATTTAAAAAAACATACATGAGTGGAGGCTCTGAATATACATCTATGCCGAAAACACTACTCCGGGTTAACTGGTATTTTCAATACAGATTTTTTGAAATCTGGAAATACGCATTTATTGTCGAACGGTTAGGAAATCCTCGTTCAATATTTTAATGAAAGGGATCAAAATCTCTCGTCTCAGAGTAAATCGTTTAAGATTCATTCAACTACTTGGCCTCAGCAAGGATCATCTTTATCCACTTGTAGAGGCTCTAACCGATAATGTTTATACTCTCGCAATAAAGTTGCTAAGATAGTATAATAGTTTTGTTGATGAAGATAGCGGACTAAAACTTCGCACAAATACTGTATTTGAGCTGTGACACCACTTGTGGAAAAATTGTTGAAATCGGTCTTTAACTTTTCAAGGCTCCTGATATGGAACATAAAGAACTTTGTGCCTAAGAGTAATTTTTCACCGAAAATATCGGTAAATCTCTCAGATATTTTAATTGAATTCAGAGGGAATCTTTTTCTTCCAATAGTATATCCCTGTACCAAAAATAATTAAAATCGGTTCATAACTTCCCCTATAGGTTAATATGTGAGATATCGTAGCAAAATTAAGTGAACGTATAGTTTTGGATATAGTGTACTATGGTGGTTAAAATGAGTGAAATATACGATGATTTTCGATATTCTAGTGGACTTTATGCCAAATTGTGTGTTATCTTAATAAAACTATATTAATAATTTGCGAATGTTTACAATTTTCTGTTGCACCCGAACGTAGCCCTTCCTTACTTGTTTAATTTAAATCCATACATCGAGACTAAAAAATTACGGAAGGTAATTGACGCATTCGTCTAAATGAAGGGATAGATGAAATGGCACTACTTCTAGACTCCAACTTTCGCAAACTAAGGATGAAATATTTTATATATTATGTATTCAGTTATCCTGGCGAATCGCAATTAGTCCCCCACAAAATTAAAAAAAATATATGGGTGTCTCTGATTAATATTTTGGTATCCTTAAGCTTATGTTTTTGGTATTTGGTAGTTTTATTACTTAACTCATCAATTCCTCTTTTATACCTAGTCTAATCTGTATGCAAATATCAATTTTCGTCAAAAGAGTTTGTCCACAGAAAAATATGGTGTTTGCTCTGTACATCTAACTTCCAAGTTCACAAATATATTTTTCTCTATATACTTCCTTAATTGTCTATTTACAGACATATATTGATTAATTTAAAAAAATTATTCATAAATTATTTGACTAAATTATTTCTCCTAATTCATTCCATTAATTTTACTCTTTCTTCCATATTTTTACTCGTTACAGATCTACAGTCAAGGCAGCAGTTAAAATGTCCAAACAATTATGACAAACGCTACATAAAAACTATACAACCTACAACTTCCCCTAGTCTATATGTATATTCCCTAATTGAAGATTTCACAATAAAATACTCGATCCCAAGAAACATCGAAAATTTGTAGAAACAACAACACCAAATAATATATTACAAAAATAAAACATATTCAGATAAGAAAAATAATTAAAAATATTATTTGAAGAAAATAATAAATTTTTAAAACTAAAAAAAAATATATAAAAGCTTTTATCGAGTTTCCAAAAAAATTCTAGTCTAAGAGAAATCTACGTTCACATACTTCTTGAAAATCGAAAAATCAGTGTTGTGAGTTCAAAGCGTTAATTTGCAGCGTCGTCGCCATGGGTAAAAAGAGTTCCAAATTGAAGCAAGACACCATCGATCGTCTGACGACTGACACATATTGTAAGTATTAACGAAATTATTTAAAGTTTAAGATTATAATTTTAATATTAAACTCACTCAACTGCAATCGTTATTTTCGATAAATAATATATAATATACGAATATACTAATAACCCTTTTTCGCTTTAAATTTCAATAAAATGCGGTTAACCATGGTGACCCATTTGGCCTTCACTTAGCCACCACTTAATGCGAATGCCAAATGTCTGCGCTGTCAGTGTTAATTACAGCTTATTGAATTGTTATTTTCCAGCAGGTGGACATAACGGTTGTGTAATTAAATAAATGTAAAGCAGCCAGCAGTTGTACTTTTCATTGTTGTTGCTGCTTTGTGTCTGTATTTGTGTGGCTGGTTTTTTGTTTTGCACACACAAATGTTGCACATTTTTGCAATTCCACGATAACATTTGGTTTATTTAAAGTGAAATCATGTGATCAAATTATGTAATTAATGCGCAATAAAAACCCGTTATCAAATTGTGTGAAAATAATAATTAAAGAAAATGGAAATAACATTCGGAAGCGTTTCGGTATTTATAAATAGTTCAGCGAATAATGCTTTTTACTGGAATTTAATTGCTGGCAGCGTGATAAATATGTCAACGAAATGCGCGATTAAAAATGCAATTGAAAATATGTGTGATAAAAAAAAATATGGATATGAACAATAAAATACACGGAAAATGTGTGAAAAATTAACCTATTTGTCTTAACACTGATGCTCAGGTCATAATATGTACATATGTTTCTGGAGTCAAAATCTTAGATCACCAAAAAAAATATTCTTCCACCTTGATTCTCTAAGAATTGTGTTTTGATAAAAAATAAACCTAAATTAATTGGAGGATATAGTAAATTCACGCATAAAAGCAAAATTAAGAAAGTTAGTGTTTCATAGCCTAACCGATAATCGATAATATAGTTAATCGACACTGCTATTAATCGATAATAAAATAGATCGATTATCGATAAAAGTTTTCACTAAAGGAACTTGAAACAGAATATTTTACTGATAGTATACTATTTTGCTACCTTTCGTATGATATATATGACACCTGATATTTTATTGATATTCAGTTGAACTCAATGAATTGGCAATAGAAGACAAATTTCATACAAATTACATTCCGTAACTCCGAATTCTTTCTAACTCGAAGTTTTTTTGTGGATTGTGATGATTAGTTCGGGCAGTTCAGCTGGATGTACATATGTATATCGATAACAACGAATTTCATGATTAATTTTGTGGAATATTGATTATGTCGTATGTTTTGTAATTTGCAAGAAAGAATTTCTTTTAAAATGATAAAAAATTTAAATCTGTCTGCTATAAAATAGTAAAATAATTGTATATCGATTTTTAGAGTCGATAATAGTTAAAATATGTTTTTGGAATTACTGCCAACAAATAATTACAGTACTTTTCTATCAGATATATACAACTATAATTTTTATACTCTCGCAACAAAATTGCTAGAAGAGTATAATAGTTTTGTTCACATAACTGTTGTGTGTAACACCCAACACTAAACGAGTTAGATATAGGGTTATATATACCAAAGTGATCAGGGTGACAAGTGGAGTTCAAATCCTGTCTGTCCGTGCAAGCTGTAAATTGAGTAAAATTAAGATATCTTAATGAAACCTGTTACGCATGTTTCTTTGCATCATAGAAAGTTTGCTTTCGAAGATGGGGGCAACCACGCCAACAAAATGGCGAAACTAAGCCATAAATAAAGCTATGAAAGTAAAATTTGGTACAGAGGATCGCACTATGAAGTGACATATTTGGATGTAATTTTTTGGGGGAAGTGGACGGGACCACATGCATATATTGTTAATTACTTAAGCTAGAAAAATCAAACTTTCTAGTATCGTTTTTTTAGGTACTACCTTATATAGTCCAAAAATGGAGAAAATTGGATTATAACCACGCCTACCTGCCGTATAAAGGTTATGTTGAAATCTACTAAAAATGCTTTAATCCAATAAGCAAAAACACCAGAAACCTTAAATTTCAGTATATAGATGGTACAGAATGGCTGCGCTCAAATTGGTATACAAAATTTTAAATGGGTGTGGCTCCGCCCACTTATGGGTGAAAAACCTTATCTCCGAATCTACTCGATAAATTTCAATGATATGTTGTGAAAATAGGTCAAATCGGTTCACAACCACGCCTACTTTCTATATACCAGAACTGTGAAGTCAATATATAAGTTAAGCGCTAGTAAAGATATCGGAAAAAAACTTTGCACAAATACTGCATTTAAAGTGTGGCATCGCCCTTCTAAAAATCGACGAAATCGAACCATTAGTTTTCAAGGCCCCATATATCGAACATGAGAACCTCAGAGCTAAGAATAAATTTTTTACCGAAAATATAGGTAAGACTCTCAGATATTTTGAAGAAATTCAGAGGGAATATTTTTTTTCTAATAAAGATTCTTCATATCAAAAATGAAAGAAATCGTGTCACAACTTCCGATTGCTCCCTTATACTTAATATTAGGGTTTTCAAACTTTAAATGGACTTTATTTCACATAAATGCCGAACGTGTGGTCAAATTGTGGGTTTTGTATTAAAAAATTAAATACATCTATTGCGAGAGTATAAAATGTTCGGTTACACCCGAACGTAGCCCTTACTTACTAGTTTTCATAAACATTACATTTCAAAATTTTGACCAATAAAACATACATGTAAAAAAATAAACTATTTTTAGAAGTACCCTAAACCATGTCTTGGCATTACGAACAGTTTAAAAAGTTATATTATCATACCAAAATTCGAATAAAATGCTTTTAAAAAACTTAAATTTTGTAAATTATCCAAAAAAAATACCGCATAAATATTTAAATTACTTGCACTCTACAACCAACCAAGCATTCAAATGCAATAAATATCCCCGCGGCCATTTCATGTGCACCATTAAGCATTGCTGCATGCCGCACAATGCAAGCACATTTCCGCAATCAATGGTGTGTAAAAAAATTAGTGCAATATAATTTACGAAAGCGCGGCGAATCGATAAAATTCACTTGCGCCTGAATGTATGCCACAACTAAGCGAACTATGCCGAACTCTATGACTGTATGCATTTGAATAAAAGTTTCCGAAATACGTACAGCATAACGCGGTGGCGACGCGTCGGAGCAGTATTACCCCCCGCCCTCCCTTCACTTACAAGTGCCATGTTAGTTAGTTTGCAAATAATTTTCAATGCCTTGTCAAAATGTCCTTGAACGCGGCGGCGATGTTCAAAAATTGTTGATTTTCCTCTTTCAATGTCATGCAAAAATATGCATGTAAGTGCGCATTCTCATAAGTGCTTATGCAAATGCACAATGTCGGCGCAAGTGCACACATTGACACGTTGCAAGGCGTTTGTGTATGTGTGTGTGTCGGAGGGCACTCATAATCGGCAAGTTCACTGAGAGGGCACGTTTCTTTGTTAGTTAGTGAATTACTTATATTCAAAAAATATGCTCGATATTATGTAAGTGTAAGGAGCTGCTTAAGGATGTGTTACGACTAACTAAATTTTATTTTATAAGTATGTGTGTGCGTGAATTGAAGCAGTACTTGTGTACAATTAAAAGGGCACTACATGGCGTATACGTGACATTGACTCTAGCAAGTAGCGCAGGAAGTGAAACTTGTTGAAAATGAAGGAAAAACATAAAATATCATTTTGGGTTATAGAAAACCATTAGTAGTGCACTGAGTGTAGGAAATGTTGAATGAAATGTTAATGTAAACGTTTTTGACTTAAGATGTCTTGGTGAGAGTTGGATTTTTAATGTACAGTATACTCTCGAAAAGTAAATCGATTGGTATTTTGGGTAATTTACTTTTTCAAATAATTTACTTTTCCAAATATATACATAAATTATCTGTTTTTATAATATTAAATGCATTTTTAAACTTAAAAAAATCATTCATTTATTTGCTTCAATAAAACATATGGATTTACATGAAAAACATATTTTACATACATACATATGTATTTACTACGAAGAGAAAAAATCTTGAATATTCTTTTGTTTTTTTCTTTTGCAATATATTTTCTGACCATTTTTGTACGACAATTCAAAAAGTCTGACACCTGATTTGCATCGTTTTCATTTTTAAACCAGTGGATCAAGTAGGAGAGTTTATTTACTAAAAAGACGCGATAAACAAGAGAGTAAGTGTTTTTGCAACATCGTAAACAACGCTGCTTGCATCGTTTCGAATTTTTTATCACACTCTCTGAAAAGTAAATTAAAAAATTTACTTTTTCGAGGTGCATGTGTAATCTTAAAGGTGATTAACTTTTCCGCGATTATTTACTTTCTGAGAATTTACTTTTCGAGAGTATACTGTATTTCCAACGTATTGCTATATGGAGGTTATAAAAATCTCCATTTTTTTGGAAATTTTATCAACTTATTTTAATAATAAAATACCCCTTAAACTAACAGCATGAATACATAATTAAATTCACTTAAATACTGACTCTAGAAGGTACCTCAAGGTGCGCCATGTCGTATGCGTAACATTGCCACTCTATACACAGCTATACTATAACCTTTATATAACCTCCGCAAAGTTTAAGTTTGTCAAAGTTTTTAATACAATTATTCAATTTTAAACACTTATGCAGCTCGCGTGTCTACGTAATTCAAATAATTTTAATAGCTCAGTGGCATAGAGGAGTGTTCAAACTAATTGCACAGTTTGTTCGTGCTTCGTGTTGCTCACATAAGGTATGCCTAAGTGTTTTAAATCGCTTGAGTGGCATTGCGTGAGTGTGTACATTAGTTTGGAATAAGTGTTATGACATGCAAGTGCTGGGAAGCATACAGACATGAGCATGTGCAGCGAGTGTCGTTTCAATATTCATGTAGTTTGTGTTTGTTCTAATGAAATAGAATATTTGCTGTGCTTTTGTTATTTCTGTAGATAATATTTGGTGCGTCTTAAATATTATATTATTATAGCATGATTTTAGTTAGAAAATTGTGAATGATATTTAGAAAATCAATATGTTTTAGAAACAAGTAAGGAAAGGCTAAGTTCGGGTGCAACCGAACATTTTATACTCTCGCAATTTATTGAAGAAACTTACAAACATACAAAATTTACCCATAAATTCGGCATAAAGTTTAATAGAATAACGAAAATCGTAATATATACTATATGAGGGCTGAGGTAATTCTTTCATTTTCACCAGCAGGGTACACTATATCCAAGACTATACGATCACTTAATTTTGCTAAGATTCTCACATATTAACCAATACATATATGTGGAATAAAGCCCATCGTATTTTTGAAAAACCTATAACCTATATGGGAGCTAGGAGATGATATGACCCAATTTTAATAATTTTTTTTAACAGAACACTATTGGAAGAAAACAATTTCCTCTGAATTACATTAAATTATCTGAGAGATTTACCCAAATTTTCGGTTAAAATTTACCCTTATGCGCTGAGTTCAACATGTTCGATATCTGGGGCCTTGAAAAGTTATAGTCCGTTTTCGACAATTTTTTCACAAGTGAAGTCAGAGATGATATGTACTGTTAGTGTAAACACTAGTGTTTTATTCCACTATCTTCATTGGTTCCTTATGTATACATGATATAGGTAAAGGAATCAGATGGAATTCAAATTTGAGTTATAAGGAAAGTAGTCGTGGTCGTAAACCGATTTCGCCCATTTTTAATCCGTGTTATCAGGGTGTAAAGAAAATATTATACCGAATTTCATTGAAATCTGTCGAGTAGTTCCTGAGATATGGTTTTTGACCCATAAGTGAGCGATGCCACGCACATTTGCATTTTGTAAAAAAATCTGAGTGCAGCTTCCTTCTACTATTATTTCTGTGAAATTTAGTGTTTCTGTCGTTTTTAATAATTTTCAACCTAAACTTTGTATGGGAGGTGTGCGAATCAATTCTAAACTATTTTAAACTATTTTCATGGTGTGTGGTGGGATACGTAAGAGAAAGTTTGGATTATATAGCTTTATTCGTTTGCGAGAGAGTAAGTAGATGAGGGAAATTTTATTTTTATACTCTTGCAACTGGTTGCTAAGAGAGTATAATAGTTTTGTTCACCATATGGTTGTTTGTGTCACCCATAACTAAAAGATATAGAGTTATATAATATATATGAAAGGATCAGGAATACGAGACGAATTGAAATCCGGATGTCTGCTTGTCTGTACATGCAAGCGGTAACTTGGCCAAAAATGCGATATCTTGATAAAACTTGGTACACATATTTCTTAGCACTCAAATTTGTATACAATACGAGGCCCCGCCTCATTTATCCACATCTCAGAAACTATTCCACCAATTTAAAATAAATTGGGTACGAATCATTTCCTTGGCATACCGATATCATAGTTTAAAAATGGGAGAAATCGGTTCACAACCACGTCTACTTTCCATATACCCCAATTTTAAAGTCCAACTAATTCGTTCACTTTACATATATAAGTTCACCAGTGAAGATATCGGTACAAAATTTTGCAGAAATACTTTCTTTCTAGTGTGGCAAATATATGGCCCGTATAAAAATCATTGAAATCGGACTATAACTTTTCAAGACCCCAGATATCGAACCTGAGGACCTCAAAGTTATTGGCTAATTTTTTTATTGAAAATATCGGTAAATGTCTCAGATATTCTTAAGAAAAACAAAGGAGACGTGCTCCTTCTACTAGCGTGTCTCTGTGCCAAAATTGGAAAAAATCGGGTCTATACTTCCTGTATACCTCATACAGCCTTCTTTACTCCAAGAGATGCCGAAAGAAATGCCCGAGCTCTGGTATAAAATATCAAGCAGTTCAAAGGGAAATAGTTGAATTAGATGCACTATGATGAACAGGTGGTTGAAACCAAGACATCCCAAAATTTCTATAGGATATTATACTTTGATAAAACCGTGACCGCCTGCGCAGCAAGAAGGCTACTTTATTCTGTTCTCAAGTAGAAAGTAAGATGTGATTTCTGCCATTTTATTCTGATTATTGAATTACTTTATATGTGCTGCGGAGATAGATGAGAAAATTTGGTCAAAAGAGCTACAGAAACTCTAATCTATTTATTCACAGAAACCCAACCCGAGCTTTTCATTCCTTTTGCAATTTTTGTGAACAAGTTGAATGCAGATGTTATTTTTATTCATTATGTAAGCCAATTTTACTACGAGTATAAATAAGGTGGAAAATGCACGCCTAGAATTGTACGCTCAGGTCGAGAAAACTGTGGAGTTCTACCTTCTGCTCTTTTCTGGAGAGAAAGGGACATCGATTTTTGACTAATTGGAAATTGATAGGTCGTCCACCAAAGACTACTTTTATTCTAATCTCCTTTCCAATTCACTTTTCTGGTTCTTTTTTTTCTGTTTTTCAAAAGTAATTTAATACGTGTAAGGGAACATTAAATTACTTTTTATTACGAAAATGGATGCTGTGCAATGTCTAATAATCGCCATAGTCAGCTCTTCACATTATCTGTCAGCCATACAAGGTGTACTATTGTACTTCTGTATTGTAGACTCATAATCATATGGTTGTCAGCCTATTTACAATCATAAAATCATAACTGATTGATGTGTTACAGTGATTATTGTAGTTTTGCGCAGTTTTGAGCGGATTATCAAAAGAAGCTTACATTCATGCGCATAAAAATAAACTACCTTATTTCTCTTTAAACATAACGACACAGTATAAGTTCAGCTGAGCAAAGCAGCAGCTCACATGAAGCGTTAACCAAAGCTAAGATCTCCTGCAGTGCATTCATCGAATATATTTTAACTGTGATTTTGGCAATCTAAAACCTTATGTTCCATATAAGCAAAAAATATGCAATTCTTAAGCGTACTCAGTGCGCTTACAAGTATATTGTACAGACATTGAGCATATAAACGCAAATAATGCGACAAACTGCCAAACTATTCCCAGCAATGCGTTGGCTCTTCGCTTCTTTGTGAAGACACAAAATAAATTGGAAAATGTCTTAAAAGCGAGCATGCAGACAAATCCTGTTATATGCTGCCAGGCGCACACACACACACACACGGACTACTGGGACTCTGGCTTTTTGCGCCGTTCAGATTTTTTTCGTCTAAAGTGCTGACATGCACCATTACCATTACATGAAACTGCCGTAGTATGAGTATGAGTATTCTTTAATGTTTTTTCCACAGATAAATATAATTGTGTGTCATTTAGAAGTGCGCCATTACAGTCTCCTTTATACATTTGTGTGTGTGTGAGTACATATTTGGCATTTTGAATGACAGCAACTGCAGTTGGGAGGATAAAAATCTATTTTAAAATAGAAGCAGCGAGAATATTGGAAAACAGGATATTTTTTAGCAGATGCCGAGATGATAAGAAAATATAAATTTTATATATAGGATTAGCAAAATCAATTATTTTTGGTATGAAATTCAATTTTATGAATTTTGATATTTTAATTAGAGTAGCAGATTTTAGTGGCAGTAATTAGTGATAAAATATTTTTTTTTTTTTTGTAAAAAGTCAACAAAATTAATCTAATATTTTAATTAAAAAACAACTACTTTTGCCTTCATTAAACCGCTTATCAACTATATTTTCCTTGCAGCACCACTCTTTATACAATTTCCACACTTCAGTCAACTACCACTGCGTATACGCAACATATTTGTTAACTTACGCCAACAACCACACCATTACTTAACTGCATTTCTGCAAGCGCTTTAAATTATTATATTCTCAATTACTCTTCAACTACCAGGAGATTTAACTGCTTTCTAACTGTATTTTGCGGTTTTGCTACCACAATGTTGTAACATACTTATGCGGAAGCAGCTGCACGCATAAATATCCATATGCATAAATCTCACGACCACACACAATGCATGCCAGCAGCTAATGCCTTTGGGTGTAATCGTAGTCTTGGGTTTTACAGATAATGCGAAATAAGGAAACATATGAAAATTTAAAAAATAAACAACAACAAAAAAGAAAAAGTGCTTGTTGTTATGTTTTGTGTACTCCCTGGTTGAATATAATATTTTATTAGAGCATTTATTAAAGCGTTGCCTGCAGGTAGGATGTGTGAGCGTAAAAGCAAAGTGTTTGTAAACTTGGAATATTTGCTTTTATGTGTGAAATTGGTAAACTTGAATTTGTGCAAGTACCAGAAAAGGTAGTTCTATAAATAAAGCATTGCTTTAAGTGCTGAAAGTGCAAAAATAATATTGTTTCGTAGAATATGCAAAATAAATATTTATGTATATGTATTTAATATGTGGTAAGCTTTAATATGCAATATTGAGTATCTATAAGAATTAAAAATAAAAATTAAAATTTAAAAATTAAAGGTACAGTGCGGACTAAAATTTTTTTGAATAAAATTGAGAAGGAGAAAGACCATTTGATCGTAAGGACATGATTTTTGAAAGCGAAGATTAGCTACGTGGAGACTGAACCCATTTGAATCATCATTTTTTCTCGTTCGTGGCAAAACTCATATGGTATGAAATAAAAAAAATGTTTGAAGGTTGCCTGCCACCTGTTTCAAATTTTAAGAAAAATGTTAGTTTCGAAGATAATGAAGGGCTACAGATGGTGGTGATTGAACAGGCGAGGCTTAAGAAACCTTGCAGTTAAGTATAACATATTTTTTAGTTGGTTTGCCATATATTTCAAAATTAAATTTAAGAAAGAAATTAAAAAAATGTATATGTTAAATTGTGGGTATCATATAGACGATATCGAAAGAACATTGTTGTTAAAAGTAGTATTGAGAAGAGTTGCCACATGTTAAGAAAATTATATAAAAAAAAAAAATTAAGAAAAACAATTAATTAATTGTGGGTGTCAAATAGACGAGAAACAAAAAAGCTTGTTGTTAAAAATATTATTGATAAGGGTTGCCACATGTTAAAAAATTTAAATAAAGAAACGAAATTGTAAGAAAAACTAATTTATAATTTGTGGATATCCAAAAAAGTTTAAAGTCGGAAATATTTGATATAATAAAAGAGCTGCCACATGTTAAAATATTTTTATAATTTTTCTTTTTGTTTAGACGCGTCCATAAGCCACCGCCTGTCATGTCTGCATTGCGCCCGACGGCGCCGGTTGGGGATTTCAAGCTTCGCCAGGTCCACATTCATTTGATCCTTCCACCTGAGTCTCGGTTGTCCTATTCTTCATCGGCAGTCAGTGGGTACCTTGTCGTATATTTTTCGCAATGGAGTGTTTTCTTTCATTCGGGCGATTAAGCGCAACCGATGCATTTTTATGCGACCGACTATGTTCATATCGCCGAAGGGCTCATACGGATCGAAATCCAACGAATCCGGTAATCACCTACACCCACGCGTAGCGGGCGATAAATTCTTCGGAGAACTTTTCTCTGCTTTTCAATTGCCTATTGAGCACGAGATAGCCTCTGTTGGCAAGAGTGATCATCCTACTGATTTCGTGGCTGACGTCGTTGTTGGAGTTTATGCTGGAACCTAGATAAACGAAGTTTTTTAATACCCTGAAGTTGTAATTGTAAACAGTGGCGTAGTCTATTAACCGCTGAGATTCTTTGCATGATGACAGTAGGTACTTCGTTTTGCCCTCGTTCACTACTAGACCCATTTGCTTGACTTTTTTCCCAGGCTTGAACATGCTGCACACACGGCCCTTTTGTTGCAGCTGACAATGTCGGTATCGTCGGCATTGGCCAATAACTGGTAACTCTTGAAAAATATTGTGAAACCTCATTTGGTATCGAACGGCTCGGAGAAGTCCTCCCCTATTCTGATGGAGCTGGTGGTAGCGCCTAATGCTTAAAAAATATCTAAAATGATAAAAATTCTACCAGTGATAATACCTATCATTATCTAGCTTTTCTGTAAACAGTACTTAAGTAGAGCTAGGTAGATCTCGAAATGAACTATACATAAATTTTAATTTTCATGAGAAATACCTTGAATATTCTATTGACTATCAATAAAATCTACTTTTAATTCGAAAATGCCGTACAAATATTCAATTTACCTCTTCACTCAAATCTATCCTTCAAAAATTAAATGTTACAATCCTTCTCACACATGCAATTAGCACAGCGCCAGTGCTAACAATAGGTTTATAAATTTAGTGTAATTTCAAATTGCATTTTTATCCATGAAAACAATCCAAAGTCACAGAAGGCGGTAATTGAAACACAACACACCCCCTGTTCATGTGCTTACGTAATAAAATTAGAACGTGACCAAAGCGTTTTAAATCAACTCAACCGTACGGTAAATAAGCACACAAACATAAATAAAATAAGTGTTATTAATGTATATGTGAGGAATTGTGTATATTTGCAGTAGTTATAATACACAATGACTTGCATTAAGCAACTTGCATGTTGCACGTTAATTCAACACAATCATACATATGTACAAATATATACATTGGTATATATGGCAAACCTCCCACCTACTTTCGTGCAAAACACTTTCATTTTACGACAGATTTATTTAATTAACTATTTTGAATGGTACCTAAGCACTAATTACTTGTGACATTTCAGTTTATTACTTTTGGACACGCACACGAATGCGAGCAGTGTTGGAGTATACGAAGTGAAATTCAAAATGTCTACTTAAAAGTAAAGAAATACAGACAATACAAAAGTTGAAGTGAATGTCAGCTACTGCATGTGACACTTCCAATGAAGTGCTGTTACCTGAAGACTCTTGAGAGTTGTGGCTTGTTTTTAAAATGAAGTCACAAACACCTGTAATCTATTATTTAATTCCAAGAAGTAATAAAGTGAATGATGAATATTAAAATGCAGTCATTAGGGAGGAACGAAACTGAAATAAAGTATTTTTTCAGGTTAAAATATTATTAAAGCATTGACCTCTATTTTTCATAAATGATTTGTGGAGAAAAATGCTTAATAATTTATGAAATAAAATCTCTCTGAGTTCATTAATATTTATTTAATAGAAATGATATATTTAGTTTTCGAAACTAAAAAATATATGAAATTTTAACTTATTTTGATACGCTCCTAAAGGTAGGCAACGATTTGTAGAAGTTACTAATTGAAGTACTATTAAGGGGTTAGGTGGGTTTTAAAATTTGGAAATAAATTTGTTTGTCTTATTGTTATGTGTTTAAAATATTTGCCAAAAATATCAAATCAATCCGAGTAAAAATCTATCTATGGAATACACCCTTTGGAAGTTCCGCCCATCAGGCCACGACTTAAACTTTAAACTTTAAAACTTTAAACGCGTTTATTTCAAAAGTAAATTTCACAAGTCGGTGGACACTATATCTCGCAAAGTTATCAAGCGATTTTTTTCAAATTTTCCACACATCTTTGGAATAATATTAACTAGTTAATGAATGAAGGATTTTTTTATTTTAATAACAACAATTTTTTTGAGCCAATATATGCCGAAAAGTTTACCAAAAATTTTGTATTTTTTGTTTTAAATTCTTTAAAAAATTCAAATTTCAATATTTTCTTTCGTTCATTAACCAGATTTATCCATTTACTATCAAACTATTTTTGGTTTATTGATTTTCGATGAACATAATGAGTTATGATGTCCACGGCAAGACCTTTTATTGGACACGTCAAGGGAGATGAAGTGCCACGGCTGAGTTTTAATATGTATCTTTGATACGCTGAATTGTTTAAATGAAATATATTATTCTATATATTTAAAGAAAATTTAAAAATTCTAATAACCCCTTAAAGCAGTAGTCGGCTTTACAGGCTTCAAAAAATCGATTATTTTGTTTTGTTTTAAATCTCTTTCAAAACTATCCAAGATAATGTCTTTAAAATTCCAGAGGCCAATTCGACATATTTTCTAAGCTAGAGCAGTTTTAGTGGCCGAGCGTCGAGCAGGTGCGAATGCTCAGGCAGACCTTTAAAGCGCGTTTTCTCGAGTTTTCATTTTCACAAGTGTTAGAAAACGGTGCCGGCAATAGCAAAAAGGATATATGTCCGATCGAAAGTAAGCAAAGTGAACTAGCTTCAGTATTAAATGTTCTTCTATTTGAACGAAAAAAGTTGAACAAAAGTATTATTTAAACTACTTGTTTTACAACTTAAAGTCAATTTTTTTTTTCTTAAAAAAGTGAATTTTTTTTCAAACTTAAAAAAAATTTGGAATTTTATAACTTCTTCGGTATTTTTTTAGTTCATAAAGAAAAGAAACTTATAGAAATTTAAAAAAAAAATTTAGTTCGACTGTTTCAGATGCATCGCAAGACCTCCATCAGGGGCACCGATTTACAAGTGCAGACTCCAGGCGCTCCAGAAAAATACTTACAACTTTGAAAAAATTTCAATATTTTTTAATAATAAATATTGTTTTTTAAGCCTTAAATATAGTACACTATCGTCTTAAAATTCCGTTTACCGCAATCATTTCCTTCCCTTTAAAAAAAAATGCTAAAAAAACGCTTTTTTTCGGCTTCTAAAGCAGACTATTGCTTCGTCAGATAAGGTTAGGTTAATCAATAGACCAATGAGCCACACATTCTGGTCCTTTACGATAACAGATGGAGTGCTGTCACATAGTTTTCTTTACATTCCTTGAAAATTAATTCTATGGATTCTATGAAAAATTTAGTATTTATACAGATATATACAGATTTTATAGCAAACTCTCAATATAAATAGTAAAATTTTAGCAGAGACGCAAACCTTTTTAATATTGGAGAAATTTGTAGTGAAAATCTAATCTAATCGTTACTAATAATAATTCTTAATAAACGCTATGAGTTCTTCAGTCTTTTACATGCTTGTTTAGTTAGCAGCTCTTATACATATACTATAGTATCTTATTTGAAGGCTTTTATAGGCAGTACAATACTATCTTCTTAGTGAAATAGTGCAGAAACATTACATTCGCGCAAAATTTATTTAGACTGCTCTCCTATTAGTTATTTATAGTATACGAATACAAATAATCCCAGGCAATTCATTCACCCTCTACAATGCAACCCTTTTCAAATATAAATTTGTCTTAATTTGTCAGTTTCGACTCCATTCATTTGCAAACAAAACATGTGCCAAGCTGCGAGCAAAGTAGCACCGCAATTAAAAATGAACCTTTCTTCATACTGAGTACAGTATTTCTATAGAAAGTTCAGACATTTGCGGTTGAGCTGCTTTATTTTGCACCGCATAGACACTTGGTATATTGTATGTGTGCGTGAATATGTGGGATGGCATGTGTTTAGGATTTCAATTAGGCAACATAAACGTTATATACTTTCAAATCCACATACATATAGTCATGGCTCATTTAATATAAATACCAGGTTTTTGCACGAGTTGTGTTTATAAATACATTCTTACGAGACCCTAACCTCCACTAAACATTATTCAATACCGACATTGTTATTTATGTGCCCACAGTGAAACGTGCCGGCAATCTCAAACCCTTTCATTTCAATCCATTTGCCGTCTACCGAATCAATTAGCCATGTCAATCTGGTTGCTGACTGCTAAGAAAACCAACAAACGGCAAATGCCGAATGCGTTGCTATACTCCCAAAGTTGGGTGAAGTAACCTTCACGGTTTGTGCGCCACGAATTGGCTGTTTGAGTGGGTACGGACAGCAGACACACCTGCAACTGAAATTAATTACAGGGATCATTGTTTGTTAAACCTTTGAACCATTTTGCGCTAACAACTTAAGATTTATAATGTGGATAGATGGATATTCGTATTTCATTTGATGTTATGTGTCACATCTGCATACGAGACATACTTGGCAGTTTTTGAGAAGGGTGTTGAAGGTGGAGGAGGTTTAATGGGTCGGAGCTATTTTTAATATGATAGCCAATAGGTTCGCTACACGACTCTAAACCTTGAAGTCTGCGGGCATTATTCGACCCGGCATGTCTATGCACTAATGTGGAATTTCCAGTTTACAATGATGAAATTGAATCTTAAGTGGAATTATGGAAGGTAGAGAGAAAGATTTAAAGCAACTCCGATCTTCTCAATTTTTTATGGCAGAACTAAGCTCCTAGTTTTGCCAATACCTGTCGAGGGGAGACAGCTGTTCGGAATTACTTTCTCGATATTTGAAATTGGGATTATGTTCTGGATCTATGCAGTGAACGTAGGTACCTCTCACCACTGTGGCCTATAATTTCCGAAGGTTAATCGGGGTTATAATAACCGAATATGAAAGATTCAAATGAGAGAATATTAGGTTGTCAAGTGTTACCGTGATCGGATATATGTAGTTCAAATATGCGACGTTTCGTTCGATAATCTGTTTCCATCTAGACGGCAACTTTATAATATCCCCCTCTTGGAAGCCCCCTCCTTATTTTCGAAGAACTCGGACCACCACTTTTCACAAGCCTCGTTTGAGTTGAACTTTACACCACCAAGGGCAATCGCCACGGACAGGAACAGGTGGTAATCACTTGGCGCTATGTCCGGGCTATGTGGTGGATGCGATAAAACCTTCCATCCGAGATCCCGTAGGTTCGGACAAGTCATCAACGAAGTGTGTGGTCTGGGGTTGTCCTGGTAAAACACTACACCCTTCCTGTTGGTCAATTCTGGACGCTTCTGGTCGATCGGCTGCTTCAAGCGGTCCAGTTGTTCGCAGTAGATGGTAGAATTAAGCATCTGGCCATATGGGACCAGCTCATACCAATCCCACCAAACACACAGCAAAACCTTCCTGGCCCTCAATCCCGGATTGGCCACTGTTTGGGACGATTCACCGGCCTTCGACCACGACGGTTTTCGCTTGATATTTTCGTATGTGACCCATTTTTCGTCGCCAGTAACCATCCGCTTCAAAAATGGGTCGAGTTCGTTCCGTTTCAGCAGCATATCGCAGGCGTTGATTCGGAAGGTTTTTTTGCGTCAAATCATGCGACACCCAAACATCAAGCTTTTTTGGCTATCCAGCCTTCTGCAGATGGTTTAAAATGGTTTGATGACTACTCCCATCTCCTGGGATGTCACGAGATGTCACATGCCGGTCTAACGCGATTTTTTCCATGATTTGATCGGTATTCGTCGTCACAGATCTTTAGCCGGCAGGCTTATCCATGGTTTCGTTTCCACCCACTCTGAATCGTCGAAACCATTCCTCCGCAGTTCGAAGTGATACAGTACCATTCACCAAAACACCATTAATCTCACGGAACGTTTCTCTAGCGGATTTGCTTTTAACGGAGGAAAACTTTAAAATATCGCGAATTTCGGCTTTAGTGAACTCCATACACGTCTACAACTGTTGAACTCAATATCCAAACTAAGCGTCGTTTTGTAAGTTACGTCAAGACCTTCAAAGATGTATAGTATGTATTGCCAGATACGAGCTCTGCAGCGTTTTATACATAGCCGCGAAATTCCAAAAAAAGTCGCAATTTACTTAAATTATTATAACAACTTTATAGATTCCAAGAGAATATTCTCGTCTAGTTCAGATTATCTAAAATAGTTGCCACCTGTTTTGAGGGATACATTTTAACTACTATGAAAATTCAAAAAATCAAATTTTCTACTATATTTTTCTCTCTTAAGAGATCTTTCTTCACATTTCCATTAGCAATTTCAAAAATAGGCATTTTAAAAACTAATTTCTGTCCATGTAAAGTTCAAATTATTGACCAGAATATGTAAAAATATGCAAAGCAGTAAATTTCCTAGTCCAAAGAGCTATGCGTCTGATTGCCTACAATTGAGTTTCATGTGTAATTAAACTCACCACTTCCAGGAAGTTTGCGAGTGATGAAAATTCTTGCAAGCAAGTTCACGAACACGATTCATTGCAACTGGACGCTGTAGACATTTCTCGAACTGTATGAAAGCTTGCATCTTTGCGAGCAGTATATGTGTGCGTGTGAGTGCCGACAAATTGCAATTGTACGAGTATGCTAACCGCAATAAAGCAATGATATTAATTTCACTTTTTGATGCCCAAAAATTCAACTTGGCTCATTTGGATTTAAGCCAAAAATGAAATGCGTAAAGCCGCACAAATGCACAATAGACCAACGGAGCATAAAGCGTAGAGCAGAGAGAGAGAGAGAGTGTGTGAGTGAGTGTGAAGAATGAAAATTGAAAATGGAATTTCGTCATGTCAATTCTAAGGCAAAAAAAATGCAAAGTACTAATGTAACTTGAAGTACGATAGAAATGCATATTATGCGCAAGTAGAAAGGATATTAAATTTTACCAACACATACTAGTACGTATATATGCTATATATACTATATATTATATGTGGTTGTACTTGGTGGAGCTTTGCATGCGAGTAAGGCAATCTTAGAAGTATTATATGTGAATGCTTTAGTATATGATTTCAAACTAAAAGAGTATGAGTGTGCGTGTGTGAGCCACGCATGTGAAGCCTTGACAGTGCCAAAAAGCAAGGCATAAAAAGGCATATTGAAAAAATTTGCCAAAAAAAGTAGACAGCGAATTTCGGTTAAATCCATGTGGATGTGTGTGTCTGCGTGTTCGCTGCTTGCGTGTATGAGCGCGCATTTTCGAGTGAAAACCACTGTTTGGCCACAATTTCGTGGTTTTGGGCGCACACATTGGTAAGTAGCAACGACAAACACAGCCACATATAAATGTATTTCTGCGCATAAAGGCACGCAGGCTAATAAAAAAATGAATAAAATAAAAAAAAATAAAACCAAGACATTGAAAGCAAAAGGTTGCGAAAAATTGCCAAAAAAAAGTATGTACCTTCAGTAGCGTCAGTGTTTTTTTCGAATGCCAAATGGATTTATTGATTTGACGCAAACACGCAGAAGTGCGTACCTATTCTTACACATATATCTTCATAAGAACATTTACAACAAAAATGTTTTGTGGTTTTGCAAACTAAATTTCAATGAGTCAGCACCTATCGTGAGAGGCGTTGTGAAGCCCTTATCTAACTCAAATCTGGGCGTTTGCAGTTTCGTCTTCGCCTTCCGGGTGTCTATACGATATATGTAAGTAAAAATATATACACATGCATTCTTTTTCAAATAAGTAACCGGCTTATTCATAAAAAAGAAGAGAGAGTGGATTCGATTTCTTTCGTCACCTGAAATAATTCATCTTGCATTTCCGAGTCATTGAAGCGGTGAAAATCGCATGATTACATGTGATTTCAAATTTCTTAGAAATTATTTTTTTATGGAATGGCCTACAGCTTTAGGAATTATGCATAAATACCTCAATGAATAGCTAATTCAAAGTGTATTATTGAAAATGAAAATATTTTTATTCCCCTTTTTGTAATTAGAACCAGAAGAGAGATATATTCATTAAGGTCGTTGTTGTTAATCGGCAAATAAAACTTATGGTCTCTTAGAGAGTGAAACCACCGTTAAAAATTAGGCATTAGTACCAGTTAGTTCGACAAATCCAGAGAAGTTACTCGAATCGAAATTAGCCGAGAAGAGTCCAAGCGCTTTTCGAATATATAAGGGTCTTGACGATCCGTCAGGAGTATTTGGGTGTCACAATCTAACCTAACCTAACTTAACCTAACCTAACCTAACCTAACCAAACCTAACCTTACCTTACTTAACCTAACTTAACTAAAGCTAACTTAACCTAACCTAACCTAACTTAACCTAACTTAACCTAACTTAGCCTAATCCAACCTAACCCAACCTAACCTAACCTAACCTAAGCTAATCTAAGCTAAGCGAACCTAGCCTAATCTAAGGTAACCTAACCTAATCTAACCAAACCTAACCTAACCTAACATAACCTAACCTAATCTAACCTAACTTATCCTAACCAAACCTAACCAGTCAGGTTAATAAGTTCGTAGCGGCCTCAGTGATTTTATATAGTTCTCAAACCCCAATAGAATGCTCGTCGTAAAGGAACTAAGTGAAAGTAACTGTAAAGAGATAGTAATCGAGACTGAGGGTACCAAAAATGGTATAAAAATGTCGAAAGATCATCTTCGGAGGTAACTAAATGATAAAAAGAATAATTACGACAAAAAACCGGAATTATGCAGGGGAATAAAGTCTGGATATTATATGAAAAGGTTGAATATAAACTCTTCTCTTAGGCCTGGTACCCACTGGGTAGCTATGGCGAGTTCACAATAACAGTTCAGGGATTATTTAGAAATAAATCATAATAAAATCTGAAATATAAAGTTTTATAACAAATTAGCATATAAATGTTTGGAAAGTATAATAAAAAAGTAAAACAATTTATAAACATTTTTTTAAATAATACAAAAAAATAAAATTTTTGAAACTAAAAAAAATATTTTTTATTGCCTTCGACCCACCCACAGCTCATACGCAGCCACAAACTTTTACCTACAATTTTCTGCCTTTTCTGCTCTCTGCATTTGTTTATTTAAATTACATTTTCTTCTTCTCTTTGCTTTTGTCATTCTTATTGGTATCCTTCCTCTTGAACTTTCGGCGTATTTTTTGTTCCCCAACACACAACAACAAACATTACTGCATTACTTCCACAATACTGTCACAACATAAATTTCCCGACGAAATTACATTCGCTGTTGTTCGCATTAATATTCACTTTTAATGTTTATTTCGTTTTTTGCTGCCGCCCAACTTCGTAGGTGTTCGTACCAGGATCTGTTTTTTTGGTTGCTTGCTTGCGCTTTTCTGACTTCTTTCTGTTTTTTTACGGTTCTTGCTGTACTTTTGGCACTGCTGGATACCACCGTTTGTTTTTTGTGACAGCACTTTTTGTTGTTGACTGTATTGTCTTCCACTGTGCTCACAAACATAAATTTATCTATTTGTATGGATGTGTGGCTATGCGAGGTCGCAAAAAACGTGGAATTAAGAAAAAAGAGCATAATGTTTATCCATAAACAAAGTGGAAATTTCTATGCGAGTTTATTTTGAGCTTATTTCTAGCTTTCCTTACATTTTGTACCCGCTACTTTGCTCTAGTGTAGATTAAGATTAAATTTGATTTACAAATTTGGGTCACTATAAGTTATTAGTAATTGTGGGTTCGTTTGAGGCGCGTTTGTGTGATCGGGGATCTACAGTGGTTCAAACATTTAGCTTATGTCCCCAAGTTATGGTATATAACAAGTATTATATATAAGTGTTGACTTCTTTAAATTCCCCTAACACAGCATCGATAATATTTAATTCAATTTATTTTTATTTCAACAATATCTTTTATTCAAAAGATCATCATTGTTCTTAAATAATATATGTGTTCTAGTGTCTAGAATGCGAGATGTACTTTTCATGCGAATTTTTGATTGAATCGGTAATGGTTCGAATATAATGGATCAGAGTTTTATCTAATAGCGGTCACCGTATGAGATAGAGAATAGAACAATAAACTGAAGTTAGCCCCTCAAGAAGTAGGTTTCAAGCCATGCCCCAGTTAACGACGTATATACACCAAGAATTCTACGAAAACGATTAATGTTATAGCAGTTTATGTTGACGATTTTATCATCGCAAGTTTATGTAAGTCTGAACTGAGCCAGCTGATATTTCAATCAATTTTGAAGTCGTCGATAGTGGGCAGCTAACACACTTTTTGAGACAGAGCTAGGCAATATAAATCTATGCCAAAAGCAGTACATTCTAAAGCTCTTTAAAGACTATAAAATGCAAGATTCCAGAGACGTCGCAACTCCGCTAGATGGAGGTTTCAGTGTAATATAAAAAGGTTGACAAGGTAGCGTTAATGTATGTACTTAACAATATCAATTAACAATATCCTGACATTTTGGCTTTAAGCAAATTATTGCAATGAAATATTGATCCTCATTCAGAACACGAAGCCGGAAGGGAAATATGTGTTGAATTATTTGCGAAAGCCCTATTGAGGGCTATGCAGATGCCGACTGGGGTATTGATGCCAGTGATGGGAGGCGTATTTTCTTGAGAATCCAAGAAAAAAGTTTTATATCATTTAGTAGCACTGCAGCTAAGTATATAGTATTGTCCCCAGCAGTGAGCAAGAGTCAGTATACATCAGCAAGTTTCTGCGAGAAATGGGTTTTAAACAAGACTGCCCAATGGTTATAAATGGCGAAAACTTAAGTTCACAATACCTAGTGAAGAAACCAACTTTTCAAGATCACAGCTAGCGTATTGTTCTTGTAATATCATCGTATTCGTCAAATGAATATAAATAATGAAATAGTATCAAAATATGTATTAATCCATAATATGAGTTCAGAAATATATTGAAAGTGGCAACACTCTTCAACGATATTTTGCTCTTCCATCTCGTCCTTATTCTTTATTCACGTATATCCTCTTGTAGTTATAGGCTCCAAGAATTTCATTTCTGTTGTAGAGACTAATTATTAACTGGTACGATCAGTAATTAGTCTTGGTATCTATAGATATTATTTGGAAGCTATTATGTGCGGGTTCTGGACCTATCGTTGAGACGCACTCATTGAAACTAATATTCGGAAAATATATCTGAGCTGGTTGACTTTTTGTTTGACTGAGATCGAAGCCTTTTGTACGATGTTCTGGAAGAAAATATCTTTTCACCACGGTAAGTTCTTGTAAATGACTATTTGTGGTCGTGTTAGTTCTGCTTTTCAGAATATAATAAGAATATTTAGGGAGCGGTGTTATATAAGATCTTATATGATTTTATAACTATGGTTCCTATTAAATTCGATGAAGTGGATATAAACTACTAAGTTAGTCGAAGCTCGAGATGTCGCATCAGTCTAAAATTTTTTTAATTGGATTCTCTAAATTTTATGGATTATTTGGGTGTTTCTTCTAAAAGAGGAATCTTATTTTTTCTTGAAAGGCATCTTCAACGAATATCTTTTAAAGAAGCAATTTCATTTGGAATATTTACGCTAAAGTCTGAAGGCGTTAAAAATATATTTCCTAGATTTGAATTTACTTTCTCTAATTAGAATCCATATTCAAGCGAGCTGTAATCTCCCATCTATTTATTGGAATCCAATTACACGTTATGCAAATATTTTAATCAAAATGGAAAACGAAACCAATAGACAACCAACACATTAACGAGCACAAAGACCAACATGTGCCGTGAGCGAATAAACGCCGAGGAAAGCATTATAATCTCCGAAACAGACTGCGTAATGTGACTATTTTGCCGTAATAATCATCATTAGCGCAAGCAAACGGCAAGCAAACGATAAAGATGCGCTGTAACAGCGTGTAGGCAGCCAGGCTCACGGCTGTGCGAGGCGTGGACGCAGACGCAGCGGCAAATGCTTTTGTGATGCCACACAATATACAGCAAATTAAGCTGTACGCACACCATTAGAGATACACATATACAGATATACAAACATATTGGAACACACACACACACATGCATGCGCGTGTATAAGTAATTATTGAAGCAAATGCGATGATATTCAGTCGGTTTTCCGGCGTAATTGCGAGATTTCATTGTGGCGATTGTGATGCGAATGCGAATAGAACAAATAAAGCAAACAAGCAGGCGAAGCGAAGAAGAATAGAAGTGGAAATGCAATTGTGATTACGAATGCCACATGGCAAAGTAAATGAGTTGGAAAGATGAGACGGAGCTGAGCGACAAGCGGTTGGCGGTTGTCATGCGTGGGCTTTGTTGCCTAAGTGAATGCAAGGATATGCAAGGATATACGAGTGATAACAAAGCCTTGTAACGGCATCTTAATTGCACATTCTCGTCGTCGCCGTAACTGAATTGCAACGGAAACAATGCTGAATACGCGCGTGTGTTGGTGTGCGCATTTATATGAAATTCTTGAAATTTCATTGTGGCAATTAAAGGCAAAACCGTGCCAACGGCCAAGACGACAATCACCAGCCTAGGCTCAACTGGGCGGCTTCGTTCGCTCACCAACTCACTCACGCGCTTGCTGGCTGGAAAATCACGTTTAAATGCACATTGCAGTAACAGTAATAGTAACAACAACAACAACAATGTAGTATTAACTGCAAGGACCAACAGCCCAGAGTGGACAGTTGAAAGCGTAGGATGCTGTCGCGTTGACAGCCAAAGTCGCACGTGCCACATGACCAATATTAAATATCTGCATACCTCGAGGCAGCTTCTGAGTTGAGGGAATGCAATTTCCGTGCTGGATAATTGCGCCAAAGGCAAAGGATAGGCGTGCACTTTGTACGGAGGCAGCGACAAGCGTGAGGCTTGTGGGAAAGCAGAAAATCAGTAAAGTAAAGTAAAGTAAGGCATGCCGGACGCAGTAAGCATGTAGCGCAAAATGAACGAAGGAGGTATCGATTACGTGCAGGACGTGGCAGCGTCGTTTGGTGGGTCAACTGGAGAAATATGTATATACTATATATCTTTCCAAGTAAATACATTTTTATGCCGCACAGCTGCTTCTCACAGCATTAAGCATGGCTCAAGCATTCTGTATGCTTCACAATTTATCTCCTCCACCCTCACACCTCTTCACTTGCCCCAACCTCTTTCCTTACAATCCACTTTTTTGGCGCTCGAAAATGCACAGGACATTTAAGTGGCATTTGGGATAAAGCGCTGCAGCATGTCGCCTCTGCGTGCTGTAAGGCTTAAGCGCCAATACAGGTACGGCAGCAGCTGCCGCTTAAAATGGAAAATTAATATATAAATATTTCATTTTATTTCTAGCATTTTGTGCTACCGCAGTTATACCGCTTTTCACCTTTCATTGCATTCGCCATTTATTAAGACCTGCCATTTTGTTGGAAAGTTGCATGGCAAATAATTTAAATCACATTAAAATTGCAAAATGTCTCAATGGAGCTTTAAATATGCACGGTAATGAGCCAATAGCGGCGTTAATGTGAAATCGCTTTAAACGTAATTGCGGCAATCAATTTTGTATGAATACTGACGCGGAGTAGGATATTAAATATTTTAAGTAATTAAGCGGCAATTGAATTCAAAAGAAGGCAATTAATAAATATAAAGGCGAAAATCATTCATATTCTATGGAGAATACTTGAATATCTTAACTTGATCCGAAATCCAGTTCCTGATAATAGTGAGAGTGATATAGTTGTTAATGAATTAACCGTTTCTTGTGATATTTGACAAAATATCGTGTTGTCCTCAAGTAAAACCTCGAAATCCTCAAGTAAAAGTGTGAATAAATAATGACAATTATGAAAAGCTTTCTTGCGAAAACAGGGGTTCAAAGCTTGAGAACCTACGAAATATTTACTTTAGAACCTGTAATTATAGGACAAGAGTATCGATGTTGCTGGAACTGATGTCAAGCGTTTTTCCCTAGATCACTTTATCAACAGTTCAAATATTGAAGAGAAAGCATATAATTCAAGACTTGAGGTTTTTTCTTGATTCTGCAAATTGTGGGTTCACCAAAATGGAAAAACGTCATGCAAAGATCGCTAAGAGGCAATTTCCAATAAGGACTGTATCCAAAAGGTTATGAGAAGAAAATAATATAATGAATAAGATGTAGTCGGAAAATAGCGACAATGAGATTTGACTACCGTCATTCTAAAGACCAAATTACGCTATGGGAGAAATCTACTGAAAATTTCAAGCGATCTAAGTGCATTAATTCGATATAAACAGTCGCCGTTGAAGTTGAATGCTTATAGTTTATGGATTTTCTCACTATATTGAACTTTCGCATTTCCATCCTGAACGTGGAACATATTTAATTCAAATATGAGTTGAAGATCTTCGCTTAGCTATTCTATTCATCATTTTAATGTTATTTATTTATGTCTCCAAAACTAAAGAATCTAACTTAATAGGCGCATCTAGTATCGACCATAAACAGAATTCAACTGACGAAGCTAAAGTACAAAGCATATATCAAGTGTTTTGGGAGAGTGGATTAATTTATAGCATGACTCAAAAGGTGCTAAGCAATATTCCTTGTCGCCAAACTTAAATTTTAAAGTAAACGAGTATATTATATTTCGATATTTCTGTTTTTCAATAAGAGCGCTACAATTTTCGATGGTTTTCAAGCCTAAATCGGCAAGCCATTTCGTGAGATTACACGTTCACCGAACTTGGCTTTCAATAAATCGATTGTGATATTCGGTATGTGGCTTGTGGTACCGTCCTGTTGGAACCACATATTGTCCAAGTCCATACCATCCAATTAGGGCCTCAAATATTCGGTTATCATTGAGCTGTAGTGATTTCCATTCACAGAAGCCGGTCTTGATCAACACGGAAGAAGTACTGCCCTATGAAGTCCCAAAACAGTAATTTTTTCGGGATACAATGGTGACTCATGGAGTACGTGTGGATTGCTGCCTGACCAATAACGCATATTTTGCTTACTGCCGACACCATTCAGCCGGAAATGAGCCTCATTGCCGAAGATGATTTTTCGATGAAAACCCGGATCATTTTCAAGTTGTTGCTTAGCCCATCTAATTCACGAACATATGACGATTCTGGTGTTCAAGCGACTTCAGTTCTTGCGTCAATTTGATCTTGTAAGGATGTAGGCCAAGATCTTTTTGCAAAATTCGCCACAACGACGTCACAAAGATGCCCAACGCTTGAAACGACGTGTGAGAGACTGATTTGAGTCTTTCTCAATTGATGCGCTAGCGGCAGTAATATTCTCGACACTACGGGCACCTCTTTGTCTCACTGGCACAGGAACAGTTTGCACCGTACCTGTGGAATCAAAATTTTCCACTAGATGCTCAATTAATAATCTGACAGAACGATTTCTTAGGTAGACGAAATTATCTACAACTTCAAAGTTATGACTGTCAACAGTGACGTGGGAAATGCGCTGACTGTTTGTTTGACGACAGGAGATATTTCGTCTTGTCCTCGTTCACCACCAGACCCATACGCTTCGCTTCCTTATCCAGTCTGGAAAAAGCAGAACTAACGGCGCGGGTTTTGTTTCCAATGATATCGATATCATCGGCGTACGCCAGGAGCTGTACACTCTTGTAGAAGATTGTACCTTCAATTTGAACGATTTGGCGACCATAAATTGGACGTGGAGCCCACTGACTCCGAATTTCGGTAGTAAATCTTAATAATTTCGACTCGTTGTTTGATCGTATATCTTTCCATGATGAAATGGCAAACCTTACTTAAGATGAATGTCGAAAGAGCCGGAACAATATGTGACCGTTTGCTGTCCCTATCGGTTCACTTTTTTAGCGTCCTCATCGAAAAAGCCGTTAATGATAATCAAAGATAATGTTTTATCACATCCTTTAAATTATATTTGCTCAAGTATGTTTTAAACAAATATCACTTGAATATAATATATACTTTTATAATTGTTTTAATGATATATTATATTAAAAAGGATTTTGTACTAACTTTGTATGCCCATTACTAATTTATAAACCTGCACGTGCCTACAAATATATATGCGCGCATTAGCATGTCAATTTAATATCCATACAAAGCCATGTAGTTAACGATAGCGAACATGAAACATACCTTAGTGTAACGTTCAATGTTTGCTTATGCTTTTGACATACTGTGTAATGATCTATGAATGATTGACATGCTTGCCTGCCATGTCGGTGTGAGGTGTGTGGGTGCGTATGAGCAACAATGAAAACTCAATTGAGCAGTGACCATTGACTTAGTTAGTGTTGAAGTGGACATACATTAACTAACACTAGCAGTACTAGATTTCGATGTGTTAGGCTGTAATCAAGTTGGACAGTTTGATTATATAGTGCGGTAAGTGCATGTGTTGAAAATTTGGAAGTAGTGTGATGGGTAGGGTACATTCTAGTGATATCAATTTGAATGAATTTGGAAAATGTATTTATTTTGAGGTAAGATATTTTTTTGTACGCTGGAGTGCTAGTGTTTCGGTAAATAAACCCCACGAGTACTAAACATATATTTTTATCTGTTGAATTCGTTGCGAATTTTATAAATTGATTTTATTAAGATAATATAAGAATTTCATTAATATAAGAATTTCTCTACTTCGAAACTCTTTTAAAATTCAATAATTTATTTAATAATTACTTCAGCTGGCAGCAGTGCAGCAACACTATATTGCTTACATATTCACGCTTACGCCATGGCCAATGTGACACAACATATTAGTGGCGCGAAAACATATGTAAATGGGCGTGTGACAACGCAGCTGCACTTAATTGGAAAGATAGATAGAGTATATGAGAAAGTCATACATCACGCTATAGACACAGCAAGACCTATAAGAGGGGCTTTTGATAAAATTATTAAGTTATTATAGTTTTTATACTCTCGCAACAAAGTTGCTAAGAGAGTATTATAGTTTTCTTCATATAACGGTTGTTTGTAAGTCCTAAAACTAAACGAGTTAGATATAAGGTTATATATACCAAAGTGATCACAATGACGAGACGAGTTGAAATCTGAATGTCTGTCTGTCCGTTCGTCCGTCCGAGCAAGAATTAACTTGAATAAAAATAAGAAGGTTAAGTTCAAAGATAGGAAGATGGGCCATAAATTAAGCTAAGAAAGAGCAATTTGGTACAAATGATCGTTCTAGGAAGGGGCATATGTGTATGTAATTTTTTTGGGAGAGTGGGCGTGTCTCCGACCACTACTAAGTTTTTTGTACATATCTCGTAAACTACTAAAGCTATATCAACGAGACTATCATTATTCGTTTTCTTTAGCCATTTTCTTATACAGTCTAAAAATGGAGGAAATTAGATTATAACACTGCTTACCTCCCATGCAAGGGTTATGTTGAAAACTACCAAAAATTATTTAATTCAGTAAGGAAAACCGCCAGAAACCTTAAATTTCTTTATAAAGATGGTACAAAAAGACTGGATAAGAATTGGTATACAAAATGTTAAATAGGTGTGGCTCCGCCCACTTATGTGTCAAAAACAATATCCGAAAATACTCGACCAATTTCAATGAAATTCTGTTCATAATATCTTCCTGACTTCCCAATGATATTTTATGAAAATAGTCCATATCGGTTTTCAACCACGCCTACTTCCCATCGTTTACTTTACGGAAGATATCGAAACAGAACTTTCAACAATTACTGCATTTATAGACACGCTTCTAAAAATCGTAGAAATCGGGTAAATATTCAAGGCCCCATATATCGAAAATGAAGAGCTCAGAGCTTCGAATAAATTTTTAACAAAAATATATGTAAGTCTCTCCGATATTTTAAAGTATTATTATTATATTATAATTTGTCTCCTTGCCAAAAATTAGTTAAATCGGGTCATAACTTATCCTAGCTCCCATATTCCTAATATTAGGGTTGTCTTAATAAAATTAAATAAATAAATTGCGAGAGTATAAAATGTTCGGTTACACCCGAACTTAGGTCATCCTTACTTGTTTATGGACACTTTTATAAAATTAAAAAGCTTCCGAAGATAGTCACTTATTGATGGTCCCATAGTAAAAAGTGTTCGAAAATTTCGTATAAAATGAGTAAAATAACCTCAATCTCCCCCTCCACCAATAAATAGCTAACAGCAGCTCTTTATTTGCATACACTCATGTATGTATAGTTACACTTCTATATTTATATAATTGTACGCAGCAATAAACACACACGCATGTCAGACATATTGCTTCACTGTAGTGTTGTAATTGCACACCACAAAGTCATCAATCGCTATCAGTTCCACCAACCGCTGTGGCTTTGAGCGATGTAGCACATCAAACACACATACACACATGCACCAATATGGCGTGCACACGACCACTACAGCGTGTAATTAATGAAATCAATTATGAAGCAACACACTGAATATACATATGTATATGTATATACATATATGTAGATATATGTGTGAACGTATGTCTGTATAAGAAAAATATTTGCTGTCATGTCAGCGCTTGCTAGCTTGTCTGTACACAGATGCATGCCTACCAAGTGTGCGTAAGTGTTGTTTGTATGTTTGCAACTCATTGATTACGCTGTGGGAACTGCCAGTGCGTATACGTAACATTTGAACTGAATGAGGTGTGCTGCTAACTACTTTATAAAAGAGACCTTTGCTCGGCTGTTATACATATTGCCGGTTGTATAATGTATAATTAATTACGGCGGTATATTAAATGTAAATAATAAATTGCTTGTACGTACTTTTCGCGATTATTTAAGGGAATGAAATTCATGTGTTATATAGAGATTTTTAAAGGGGTTGGAGATTATGGTTCTAAAAATGTGTTAGTCTGAATATAGAAGAAGTAATTTATTAATTTTTATCTCATTCTACGTAATGTGAATTTAAAATTTTGTTTAATTTCACGATTTTGGTTAAAATAAGAGTCAACATGTCCTCATTTTGAAGGCATTTGTATGAAAATTTCGGAAAAATTTAAAAAATGTATGTGATACAAAAAGAAAACTGAGTAATATGTTAGAAATAATTATGTTCGGTCGTTGCTAGTTATACAATATGGCTGTAAGTTAGAAAATAATCAATGCGAAATGTGTGAAAAAAATTTGTTCGGTGTAAATGGACTTCAAAAGCAACAGTTAGTGGTAAGAAGACCAATTCATAATATCCTGGAAATATAATTATAATTGTTTAACCTTCTTAATGTTGTATTTATTGAATCACACTCGATGAAGCCATTCAGAATTCAATAGATTTGTTAATATAGTTAGGATAAATCTATTGGTTTGTGATATAAGAAATTACATAGAACAAGTGTCTCTGGCTAGGGTGTTTTTGGCACGGAGAAATATTATTAGAAGAAACATATTCCCTCTGAATTACTTCTAAATATCTGAGAGACTTAACTATATTTTCGATAAAAAATTTGTTAGAGGTCCTCATATTCGATATATAGGGTCTTGAAAACTTATGGACCGATTTCGACGATTTTTAAAGGCGATGCCACTCTTTAAATGCAGTATGTTTGCAAAGTTCTGTTTCGATATCTTCACTAGTGCTTACTTTATATTTGGTAAAGTATACGATTCGGATCAACTTCAAAGTTATGGTATATGGGAAGTAGGCGTGGTTGTAATCCGATTTGGACTATTTTCACAATATAACATTGGAATGCAAGGAATTACCAAAGAATATAAACCGAATTTCATTGAAATTGGTTGAGTACTTTCTGAAATATGATATTTGACCCATTTACAGAATTAAGGGGTTAGTGCAAGTCAGAATTTTCAAAAAATCATTTTTTTTTATATTTTGCATTTTCCTTAAGTGTAATATCTTAAAAATATTCTTTGAAAAGTTGATTCGATAATTACTTTTCGAACTATTCGACAAATAACAAAGAGCGCTCGGGCACTCCAAAACGCTGGTGTGAAACTTTAAATGTGTTATTCTCAAAACTATGTTTTTGAACTGGTGACAACTGTAACTCGAAGACCCTTTAGTAGATTTTAATGACATTTATACAGCTTTTAGAATACATAATAATCCTGGGCCTGATCGAAGCTTTTTTGTTTTCAAAAATTTCGATGTTTTAAGAATTGTCGATTTTTTCCCTAAAATCTAGAAAAAATTCCTGAGACCGCCATTTTGTTAATTTTTGAAAAAAAAAGAAAAAAATTCGATCAAGTCCAAGATTATCTATTTATAAAACAAATTTTTCTCATCCTAGTGATTTTAGATGAATCTCCAAGGACTTATGATTGTCACCGCAAGAACCTTTCTTTGGAACTGGGCCATGACAAACAGCTATAACTTTGGAAATTATATTTTTTTTTCAAATTTTCGCGACTTCAAATCAAAACATTGTGTAATAATGCCATATTATTACTTTTGTAAAATAACATGATTTAAGGCAGTAGTCTGCTTTACAGGCTTCAAAAAATCGATTTTTTTGTTTTGTTTTAAATCTCTTCCAAAATTATCCAAGAATATGTCTTTAAAATTCCAGAGGCCAATTCGACATATTTTCGAAGCTAGAGCAGTTTTAGTGGCTGAGCGTCGAGCAGGTGCGAATGCTCAGGCAGACTTTAAAGCGCGTTTTCTCGAGTTTTTATTTTCACAAGTGTTAGAAAACGGTGCCGGCCGTAAAAAGAATATATGTCCAATCGAAAATAAGCAAAGTGATCTAGCTTCAGTATTAAATTATCTTCTATTTGAACTAAAAAAGTTGGACAAAAATATTATTTAAACTACTTGTTTTGCAACGTAAAGTCAATTTTTTTCTTTAAAAGGTGAATTTTTTTTTTCAAACTTCGAAAAAATTTGGAATTTTATAACTTCTTCGGTATTTTTTTAGTTCATAAAGAAAAGAAACTTATAAAAATTTAAAAAAAAAATTTGGTTCGACTGTTTCAGATGCATCGCACGACCTACATCAGCGGCACCGATTTTCAAGTGCAGACTCCAGGCTCTCCAGAAAAATACTTACAACTTTGAAAAAATTTCAATATTTTCTAATAATAAATATTGTTTTTTAAGCCTTAAATATAGTACACTATCGTCTTAAAATTCCGTTTACCGCAATCATTTCTTTCCCTTTCAAAAAAAAAAAATTGCTAAAAAACGCTTTTTTTCGGCTTCTAAAGCAGACTACTTAATAGCAAAATAATACCGAAAATTCTAATTTTTTCGTGTCTCTGTCTACCCCGAACACCTTAGGTAACAATCAAAGAATAATTAATTTTGCTTCCTTATTCATAAAAAGTAACTTTTTAGAATATTTGATATTTTTTTGGCACTTTCTTCGTTAAGCTTTCAAAGAATACTAAAAATGATTTTTTCCTTTTAATTAATATTTTTTACTTTCATAAAAATTTCACATCAATTATAAGGAGCACACACACCAAGCAAACGAAACTATTTTTTCATCAAGCTTGCGTATTCACATAAATTTGCTTTGATAATTTATGCAGAAGAGCAAGAAAATGAAAAATGTGTGACATAAAAACAATTGACTTTATTTATTTAGATAAAAACCACATACAAATTGCAAATATTTTACGGAGCACCACTGCGTATGAGCAACTGCAAAGCTCAGCACTAACATATATATATGGCAGACGGCTAAAAGCGCATGTGTGCAACAAGTTTTTCATACAATTTATTTGCATTCAAAATGTAATCACATGCAACAAACATTTTTCGGGGGTAGTGATGAAAAACAATGCTAACGTTGACAAGCTAAAACAACATAAACAACAACAACAACAGCAGCAGCATGCAAATGCTATTACTTGTGAATATGAGCAAGCAAAATCTAAATTCAGTTATTTTCAACAAATTTTTATCTTTAATAGATGCCATGCATATTTCATGATGAAAGCAACAAGCTGAGTGTGTAGATGTTGTTGATTGTTGTTGTTATTGCTATTGTGTGGCAGCAAGCAAATAAGTACACTTGCATACAAATTTAATATGCATTGAGGGTGGTCGTTGTTGTTGTTGTTGTTTTTCTAGTCATTGTTTTTCATATTTCCCATTCATGTGATATTGACTAAAAATCAAATCATCATGCGCAGCAGCAACAACAACAATGACAACAACAGTATTTGCAACAACTTCAACAGCAGCAATGTGGCAAATGCAGGAGCTGTGGCATGCCAGTTGCAGTTGGCTTGCTGGTGTGGCTGTGCCTGCTGCCATGCATGTTTCAACTGCAGCATGCATGCGGCGCCAGAATGCAAGTGCCACAAATGTATGCATATGCATGCCACAGGCAGTAAAGAAAACTATGAGGACACAGACACAGACACACACACATACTTGTGTATGCGCTCAAGTATGAATGTAAACAAATTCTATTTATACACATATAACAACAACAACAACAACAAAGACACATGCGCACCTACCTTGACGTTTTGAATGCTTAGCTGCGCCTGCCTGGCATTTCACTCATATTTATTTTGTTTTCTTTACTTTTTTCTCATTTACCGCCACCACACACAAGCACAGTTTAATTGTGGTTTGTATCGGTATTCTGTATGCATGCGGCGCATGTGGTAAATTCGAAATTCTTTTGTTAGCCCGGCGAGTCAACAGCATGCTTGTGACGTTGTCTTATGCACACACAACAAACATTGACTTGACTATGTTGCATCTTTAATACACAGCGGACGGCATTAGTGGCAGCAGCAGCAGCAATGGCGTTGTTTATGACAATGCAAGACAGCTGCATGTACTTATGCTACGGACAATTGTTAGAATGTTTACACAGGAAAATAAGAGACTCAAGCGAAATATATAAGATTTATCTAAATATAGTTCTTGTTAAATCGTTGTATGAAGCTAGAAAATGGAAAGGTGGGATTTAAATTTTACCTGAAAAAAGGTTATGGGATCTGAGAATATAACATAAAATTTAAGTAAAATAAGATACAGAATAGATGACCCACTCTATCTTTAAGTCAGTAGATGAACTTCCATTAAGTTTAAAGATAAACAACCGACATTCGTACAACAAACTAAATGACACCAAGCAACAAAAAATTACAGAATAAAGGCTGACAGTTGTGCCAACTTGAGAAAATTTTTTTTATAAATATTCTCAGCGGGAAAATTTAAAATGAAAATCCGGGTCTTATTTGAGAGAATATATTTCAGAAACCTTCATTTAAGCGGTTAGGAGTAGTCAGAGACACGAAAAAATTAGAATTTTAAGTAATTTGTTTTGCTATTAAATTATCTTATTTTACAAAAGTAATAATACGGCATTAGTACACAATGTTTTGACTTGAAGTGACGAAAATTAAAAAAAAAAAAAACAAGATAATTAACAAAGTTATAGCTCTTTGTGTTGACCCAGTTCCAAAGAAAGGTCCTTACAGTGACTATCAAAAGTCCTTGGAGATTCATATAAAATCAATCGGATAAGAAAAATAGTTTTAGAAACAGATATTGCTGGGCCGGATCGAAGCTTTTTCCTTTTTTTTTAAATTAATAAAATGACGGCCTAAAGACAGGCCCAGGATTATTATGTGTTCTAAAAGCTGTATAAATTTCATTAAAATCTACCGAGCGGTTATCGAATTACAGTTGTCACCAGTTCAAAAAACATAGTTTTGTGAAAAACGCATTAAAAGTTTCACACTACTATTTTAGAGTGACCGAGCACTCTTTGTTATTTGTCGAATAACTTGAAAAGTAATTATCGGATCAACTTCAAATTTTCAGTAAATATTGTTAAGATATAACACTTAAGGAAAATGCAAAAAATAAAAAATTGATTTTTTGAAAATCCCGACTACCCCTAACCACTTTCACTTTTGCCAATTTTTTTAATACAACCATAGGCAAGTCTAGCTCTTTTTTTCCAAAGCATTCAGCAAGAATGTTTCCCTTAAACCCGTTATTGGTCCGAGGATTGCTCGCGCACACTTTGCATATAATAAATATAAATAATAACACATATTTAACTACTTCACGTAATATATACCAGTGTAACGTTTTTTTAAATTATTTTATGATTTACTAACTTAGCACGATACCGTCTCTCGACGAACAAAATGTACTCTGTATAAATCTCCTTTCATTCCCGGCGCAGAAATATGGGCGATGACGAACAAAGATGAGAAAGCACTTTGAACACGCATGGAAGACGATGACGACGGCGAAAAGCTCTAAAACTAAGATTTCCCGTTCCAAACATCCGGCAGAACCGGCTGTTGTGTGCTCCCTGCATGCAAGGAGTCCCCTCATGACACTAACCACCTCTTTGCATGTGCCCTAAACCCAAATCATCTATCACCTTTTTCATCTGCAAACAGCTCGTTTCCTGGGCCTTCCGTTAGATGAATTCGATGATAATTAATCTAGGCTTACGGTTCAAGCAGGTTCGGGTAATCGTTACAACAACAACAACGGCGAAAAGTTCCTTCGATTCGACACCCATGGGTGGCCATGGAAAGCAAAGGTGCCCACGCATCCACTGCAATTACCAAGTGTATAGGAACCTGTTTCCATTTGAAATGTAGGGTTGTACTACTGGTATGACGACGCAAAGGATAGAAGCAACTGATAAAGTTCTGTGTTCTCGTTCCAGACTGACTAACGGTTGTAGTTACAAATAATAAGAAGAACTCAAAGCAACTCTCTAAATTGTTTATTTCTACTGCATAAATTATTTTTGTTTCAGCAACTTTAAAGGTTCAAGACAATAGCAATTAAGTGAGGGAGTTGAGAAAAATTATTAAACTGCGTGATTCTATATCTTTTTTTGAAATCACATAATAATAAAATATGTACACAATAGCAATTGTGCCCAATTTAAATACGTTTACCGCTACTATTTTAGAATTGTTTGAAAGTTTTTTGTAAGCATTAAACTGAATTGTGAAAACTTGAGTCAAAAATGCTAAGTTCAAGAAAGACCATCATTATTTGGAAAATATATTCGATAAATAATTTTATGAGTTTATGAATATACTAGCAGGCCCAGCCACACGTTTTTGTGGCTAAGGTATAAATTAAAGTAGTAAATCTTTCAATGCATAGAAAAAATTCTTACGCATAAAGACGAAAACGTTATAGCCGATAAATTTTAAAATTATTGAGAGACATTACTGTAGATCTGTGTTAAGCGTAAATCAACATAATTTGTAAAACTTTGATTTTTTTAATCGTATAATGGAGAAAGTAACAAATAACCAAATTTCATAGTTGGCTTTATCTTGGCTTTGGTGACGATATTGATTTCCTTCTTCACAGCCAGTCTTCTTTTGCAAAGTTTGATGTTGATTTATGTTACGCAGCATGACAACTCACACTACTTTTAATTGCAAGTGAGTGGGGATAGTCCAGCAATTTAAAATAGTCTGTGGGATAATTGAATACGTCATCCTGGTTTGTAGCTGTGTCAACTCTCCTTTAACGAAATTCTAAATTGTTGCCTTAAGATCAAAGTGATCCTTGTTTTTTTACCACCAATATCGGTCATTCAATCAGCCATTTATGTTTATTATATTATGGTTTCATGTCAGGAAAAAAACGTTGAATAAGCTCCTCTTTCGAGGCCATGAAGTGACAGAAACCCGTTAAAAATGTTATTAATCCATCGAGGTGTCAACTGCGTCGCTACCATTTTCAACTATTTCTACAATCGCAGTATGATATTGTTGGAAAAGTGTTTTTGTATGTATGTATGTTATTTGTTAATTGGCGATTCTTTATGTGTCGCCATAAATTAGATGATTTTAGGCATGCGATTAGCCCGTCAGCAACAGTTGATCCAGGAATAGTCTGGCGAAAATCACCTGCCAACAAAATCATGGCTTCACCAAAAATATTTTCGTTGTCGCGTAAATCTTTTAAAGCCCTGTGCAGTACCTCCAGCGACTTGAATATCTTCTTTATAGCTCTTTTTTTGGCGATTTTGCAGACTGGTGTTTCGTTGATTTGCAATTTAGGAGTAATTTCAAGGCCGAATATCCGTTTGTTTGCCTACTAACAGTTGCCAAGTTGCCCCTATTCCCATTATAACTGGGCGTTAAAAATTAGTGAAATCGGTTCAGAAATTACCTCAACCCTCATGTACTATATATGATGATTTTCTATTGGACTTTATGCCGAATATATAGGTCATATTGTGTGTTATCTTAATAAAATTACATCCATAAATTGCGAGAGTATAAAATGTTCGGTTGCCTTTCCTACTTGTTACAAATTGTTTTGGGCTATCGGCACAGCCTTATACAATTGAACAATGATAAAAATATTTTAAAAAAGCAACAATGGCAACTTTCAAAATATTATTATTTTTTTTGTTTTGTTTTTTTTTATAATTTTGTTGTCAATTCAAATAAAATCATCTTCTTGTTATCTTCCTCACAATTTTTCGATATATACTTACCTTCTAATCCTTCCCTGGCCTTCCATAAATATTTCAAAACTAAAATTAGCCAGATCGGTTAGGCCCTTCTCGACTTTTTTCGAGACTAACGACACAAATTGTTTGTATGGGTGATTAGAAAATTGTGGATTTAAGACTTTTTCAAGCAATTTTTCTAATTTTTCTCTCCGTAAGAACCATCCCGGTATCTCTAAAAACATTATAAACAAAGAATTTGCGAAATCGGTTCAGCGGTTCTCGAGTTATGCGCTTAGCAACACATTTTGCGATTCATTTTTATATTATAGAAGATGTAAATATTATCGTTTTGTTTTTTAATTTCTAAACATAAATAATTCTAATATTTTGAAAAGTTTTAATTTGGTCTCAAAGTACAGAGTCTTCCTGTTTAAAATTTTGCTTTACTAAAATTTAGGATTCACTGGATTATTTCAGATTAAAATTATATATTAATTGAATGACTTTACAACTAAAAAAAATATTGTAAAAGCCTAGTTATTACTCCTTCACTAGTTGCTACCAACCAGAATTTTCTAGAAAAAATATGGCCTGAACTACAAATAAACCAATATTTATTTAAATGCCTGTGTGCACAGACTTCCAAGTTGCCTTGTGCTAATATTTTCTCGCACTGCAAGGCCAAAGAATAAATAAAAGATTGTCAGTCATAGCTCTTTAAGATGTTGATGGCGTCGCCGCTGATTGTTATGTACTCTCGCTTCAATGATTTCCGTACAACTGCTCAGCTGGTTGCTTGCTCATTTTGCCGTACCAATTGTCGCATTTGCGCGACGACCCACACAAACAAACAAACATCACTCTGGCGAGACGAGACGAACGAACGGACGCGCTGACGAATTGGTTATTTAGTTGATTGGTTGGCTGACTGGCTGGTTGGGTGCCTGGTGAAACGCGCGGTTGGTTCCGTCGCTCGTTGATTGCGTGTCCTGCTTGCTCACTCCTTCCGCTGCCACTGAGCTGCTGAGCTGCCAATGTCACAGCAGCTTGTAGACGCATTGTTGCAATAATATTTGTCGTTGACTAATGGTATGACCCATTGTTGATTGTGTTGGCTGCTGTTGGCATTAGTCGCTTAGTGAATTGGTTTGACCATTTCTGTGCGCCATCGTTACCCACACTTGGTTGTTACTTTAAAGCGATTGTTGTTGTTGTGTGTTTCAGCATCTTAGATGCAATTTGTTCAACTCAAATATACGAACATATTTTATTCAACTCTCGCTGACATCGTTCAGACATGTGCACACGCCCACATATACACTTATCCACGCACACACACATATGCGTCGCACTTCATGTCGTCCTTATCAATGTTAATGGAGTGCAATCAGTGCAAAGTCAATATTTCTACACAGTCCATAATAAATAAGTGTACGAGTATATTTGCACAGTATAATCGTAAATTGTGTTTGTTATTGTTATTGCTATTATTACAAATGTTCAATGAGCAGTGACTAGTCAAATGGACAAATGAACTGTGAACATTGGTGTGGAAATAATTTCGATTAACTTGACAATTCGTTTAGATATGACAGTAAGAGCATAAGAAGTAGAGAGATGTACTGACAGAAACGAATTTCAAGGAATTTAAAGTAGCAGTAATGATTCGAGATATCAAAAAAGTTCTTTTGAAAATGTGACTGTAGAAATTAGGATTGTAGGATTGAAAATAAGATTACTTTCAATTTTCATTTCAACTTAAGCTATGTTTACTACTACTTATTAGGAAATTAGATGTAATTTTTCATATCGAACCAAATATTCCCAATTTCATAATGGTACTATACTTATTTTCTATATAACAGATGATATATGACAGATAAGTAAAGATTCCGACAAAACTTTTTTCAGCAATCTCACATATTGTCTGACTTAGAGTTGAAAGAATAAAAAAGAGTAGAAAGAGGTTGTTGTTTTATTAGCGGTTTTATAAATATGCTGCAGAATTTTAAAAACAAAATTGACTGATAGTATTCCTGGGTCCTCCCTATTACATAAAATATAATCCGATTTCGTTCTACTTTAGAAGAGAGTTGTCACAGACAAACAACCTTCTGATATTTTAAGGCAGTAGTCTTCTTTAGAAGCCGAAAAAAGCATTTTTTTAGCAATTTTTTTTGAAAGGGAAGGAAATGATTGCGATAGTGTACTATATTAAAGGCTTAAAAAACAATATTTATTATTAAACAAGTAAGGAAGGGCTAAGTTCGGGTCTAACCGAACATTTTATTCTCTCGCAATTTATTTATTTAACTTTATTTATATTAATAATACACAATACACGGACAGACGGACGGACAGACAGACATCCGGATTTGAACTTTTCTCGTCACCCTGATCATTTTGATATATATGACTCTATATCTAACTCGTTTAGTTTTAGGACTTATAACCAACCGTTATGTGGACAAAACTATAATACTCTCGTAGCAACTTTGTTGCGAGAGTATAAAAATATTGAAATTCTTTCAAAGTTTCAAAGTATTTTTTTGGAGCGCCTGAAGTCTGCACTTGTAAATCGGTGCCGGTGATGGAGGTCGTGCGATGCATCTGAAACAGTCGAACCAAATTTTTTTTTAATTTTTATAAGCTTCTTCTCTTTATGTACTAAAAAAATACCGAAGAAGTTATAAAATGCCAAATTCTTTCGAAGTTTGGAAAAAAAATCACTTTTTAAAGAAAAAAATTGATTTTAAGTTGCAAAACAAGTAGTTTAAATAATATTTTTGTCCAACTTTTTTAGTTCAAATAGAAGATAATTTAATACTGAAGCTAGATCACTTTGGTTTTTTTTCGATCGGACATATATTCTTTTTGCTATCGCCGGCATCGTTTTCTAACACTTGAAAAACTCATTCAACTCAAAATGAAAACTCGAGAGAACGCGCTTTAAAGGTCTGCCTGAGCATTCGCACCTGCTCGACGCTCAGCCACTAAAACTGCTCTAGCTTCGAAAATATGTCGAATGGTCCTCTGGAATTTTAAAGACATATTCTTGAATAGTTTTGGAAGAGATTTAAAACAAAACAAAAAAATAGATTTTTTGAAGCCTGTAAAGCAGACTACTGCCTTAATAAAGTAACCATACATTACTTGTGCAGAAGATGTCGCAATTGCGTCCCATTATCACATCGACTTATAGTTAAATCGACCGAGATTTGTTACGAACGCTTAAATACTTTATGACATTTGTTCATGAAATCTATTAAACTGTTTAAAACCGCTTATAGAAATCTCATTAAATCTTTCATATTCTACAATCAATTAGAGTTTAATTGGCTAACGATTAAAAGCACTTTATTTCTTTTTATACTCTCGCAACAAAGTTGCTAAAGAGAGTATTATAGTTTTGTTCAAATAACGGTTGTTTGTGACACGCTGAACTAAAACAGTTAGATATAGGGTTATATAATATATACCAAAGTGATCAGGGTGACGAGTAGATTTAAAATTCGGATGTCTGTCCGTCTCTCTGTTTGTGCAAGCGATAACGTGAAAAAATGGGAATATCTTAATGAAACTTGGTACACATATTCCCTAACCTACTGCCACGCCCACAAACTGGCGAAAACCGTAAATATATAAAGTGCCAAACTAAGTCGTAAAAAAAGTTATGAAAATAAAATTTGGTATAAGGGAACTCACTATGAAGGGGCATATTTGGATGTATTTGTTTTGTGAAAAAAATAAAAAAAATACGAATGTCTCTCACATATATGTATGTATGTACACCAGTTCTTATTCCATAGTACATATATTTATCTGTAAGCTTTTTTAATGAAATTTACAATAATAATTTTCCTTTTTTTCTTTTCAGTTACAGAAAAAGAAATTCGACAATGGTAAGTCTTGAAAACGTCAATGCTTTGCAATAACATACACATATATATAATACAATATAATAATATTTATATACAAAATAGGCACAAAGGATTCCTGAAAGACTGTCCAAATGGTTTACTCACAGAGCAAGTAAGTCATGTGTGATAAAAACAATATTTTTAAGAAAATTAGTTTTGATTAAAAAAAAAAATAATAAAAATAAATGAAACTATGTAGAAGGTATATATTAAACCAAAACTTACCGCTTTTCTGAGCAACTACGTTCAAAACTATAAGTGAACTAGAAATTAAAAAACAGAACACTTTTCACTGGTGAAACTTAGCATACCTGGTATAATAGCGTTTTCATTTGAAGTGATTTACTTAATTTAATTTAACTGGTGAAGCGGGCTCTACTTTATGTTAAAAACCATTTACCATGCCTAGAAGTTATTCAGAATTATTATTGAAGTATCCTCGAACAGAGGAATTAAATTTATACGATAGATTCTTGAGCTACCCAAATAGGTTATGGCCAACTGATGAAAAGCAAAAACAAAAATGTGTAACAGCTGATCGTTAATCGAGTAGTCGGGAGTGCGAAGCGTATTAACTGGTTTCTCAATTATAACCTGAATATATTAAATGAATTTGGCTGTGTGAAAAGGCTCTTAGGAAGATAATTAATTAATAAGAAGGTCACCTTAGTAACTGCATGTATGAATGTTATCACTTTCTTCGACCTTCGTCTCATTATAAAAATACTACAAAACAGCTGCCAAAGCCCATTTAATTATTAAAGACATTTTGGTCGAAAATCTTGCAATAAACTGCAGTATTAAAGTTCTTTTCTCACTTTTTTTCCTTAATTAGGGTTAAGGTAGATTTCATAATCGAAAGTCAACATATATAAAAAATGTTGAATGGCTCTTACGTTTGTAGCATGGATAATTTAGAGTAAACTGAAAATTGTGTTCTTCGATTCTATTTTATCATACTAGGTGCTGTTATTCTATCTTTTTAAAGACTATTGCATTTAAATAATATTGCTTTCGAATAGAAAGTGTAATTATCAGTTCGAAACTATCCAAAATTTCTATGGGGTGATGTATTTTCTAACCAAATAGTTCCATTAAATATTTTTGAAATATTAATTTTCTATATTTTATCATCAACAGTTGCTCAGAAAAGGCTGCATAATTTTTTATTAAACATATTACAGAATTAAATAGTTTATACCATATATTTTAAACAATTTACTAATTTCTAAATATTTTAATATTTCTTCCTTTTTCACTTCAACGATTTAAAATTCATTAAAACCGAAAAAAAACAAACAAAAAACAATTACCAAACGAAATAACAAACAAATAACTTAATTGCGACCATAAAATGTGCTAATTGCCGACGCACAACGCGCGCCCCACGCACTCGCTTGTTAACTCGTAACCATAAAAAAAACTGGCAACTTGACACTCGTCGGCAACTTGGCGGCAATAAACAAACTGTAATAAACGGGAAATGCAAATGAATGACGAACTAATGTCGCTGATTGACACTTAAATATGCGAATAAACGAAAATGTGTGCGTGTGAAAAACATACAACAACAACAATGTTAAAATAAATACCATTAAAATTGTACAACATTAATTGTCTTTCGACGGCATGGATCGATGGCTCAATCGGTTGGCGGCGCAACAACAACAACTAAAATATACACGCTTGTCTCCTCGCAATTTGAATGGTTGACTGACTGCTGTGGGTTTTCATTCGCGCGTTGTTGTTGTTGTTGCTTGATTGTTACTCTGCTTGTTACTGTCGCTATTTGTTTTGTGTTTTTGCTGCTGCTGTTACTCACGCATGTACGCACACAAACGAAACAACAAAACCGAAACTGTTTTCAATTATACTATCCACTTCCATGCTAACGCGTACACCCAATTCAATTCAACAAACAACTCTAAAACAAAAACAACTGCTGCAAAATAACGGTACACTAAAAACAACAACCATGTTGCGGCTGGCTTTAAAATTAAACATATGATATTCGCTCTCAAATGGATTGCTGGCATTGCTCTCCTAACCACCCTTCACTGCGCAATCTGACACCCTTTACTATCGCCATCACTGTCACGGGCAACGTTGTCATTCCATTCGGTGTCATATGTCACTGTTCTGGCATGCATTTACGCGCGCGCTCCTTCATCTACAAAACACTTTTCTTAACTCGCACACACACACACACCCACACAAACACTGACATCCGTGAAATCAAAACAAAAACACAATCGCGCGCTTGCATGTGTGTCATATCGCGTTTGGTTGCGGCTTTGTGAAATATCTACTCATGTCACATGCGTCGTACACGCACTCGCCCTCTCCACACGCATGGCTTCTCTACAAACGCTTGCTGGTTTGGTTGGCGACCATGGCGTATACGCAACATTTAATATTTGCGCTACAAAACTGTGACATTTACAAATGCGTGTGTATAATGACTACAAAAACAACAAAAAATAAATAAAATAAAAATAAAAAATAACAACAACAACAAAAAATCACCAACACTTGTAACCCACATATGTACATGCTGCAGGGTTTTATTAAAATCTACAAACAATTCTTTCCGCAAGGCGATCCGAGTAAATTTGCTTCGCTGGTGTTTCGAGTGTTCGACGAGAATAATGTAAGTATATAAATAAATAAATAAAAAATTGTATAAAAAAGCATTGCAGATTTCTCAACAAGTGCTAAACTAGAATTCTATGCATACATATTTATATATGTATGTATGTGTGAGGGTATCTGTGTGTTAGCGCAAAGTAGCTGCAGAAGACTGTGTGAGTGTGTGCGCATTTGAATGATGTTGATAAATGAATAAAGTTGCTGCAATGAAATTTTGCTTAGTCGCATAGCATATGCTCTGTTGCCACACAGCATAGCACAGCACAGCATGCACTTGGCGGTGTCAAACTTGCCTGCAATCACAAGGCGACAAGAAACAAGCAGAAATAAATGTTTCGCAACAAAATAAACGCCAAAAAGTTTGACTTCGCGTCCCGCACATTATTTGAGTGGATTTGTGCCACTCACGATGCAGATGCTGTTGCTTGTGCGCGGGACTTACGATACTCAAGTATAAAAATACAACAAAAACTTTAGCTTATTTTGCTGTGAGTTGTTGTAGCTGACTTAACGCTAATGCCTTTTTAGTGCTGGATTTTAACGAATGCGCAAAGAATTTGTATTTCCTTGTAGCTTTAAGACTATTCCTTTTTTTGTTCAATTTAACTGAAAGAAGTAAGGAATTTTCCAATTTTTTTTTTGATTCTGAGTTCTAAAAACTAACTGTTAATGTTATGAATCCATGGAATACATGTAAGAGTACATTGAATCTACTTTTCCTGAACTTATTGCCACTTAATGCCCGAGAACTTCATTGTAAAGTCCTTATGCCCTTCTTGACACTACCAACTTAAAATACCTAAACAGCTTTTGGGATTCAAAATATTTTTTTATTTGAAGTAAAGCTAGTTAGGATAAGAAGATTTCAATTATGTTCAACCGAAGATTGCAAAGTCGAGTCTTGGTAACCGGAACGAATATGATTTATATCCAACAACTATTAATTCGGCAGTTTCTTCAAGATTTCTGCTACTTTCTACAGCCACAACAACAATAACCAATATTTATACCAAGAGAGTATAATAAACCTAACGGTTGGTTGTAAGTCCCAAAACTAATAGAGTCAGATATAGGCTGTCTGTCCGTCCGTCTATTCGTCCGTGCAAACTGTAACTTGAGTAAAACTTGAGATATGAGGTATGTTCGTAGATGGCAGAAATCGGACTACTACCAGGCCCACAAAATGGCGATAAATGAAATCTTATAAAGAGCTATAACTAAGCCATAAATTAAACTATGAAATTGAAATTTGGTACAAAGTATTGTATAAGGAAGGGGCATATTTGGATGTCCCTACTAAGTACAAATTTCGTAAACTACTAGAACTATATAAACGAAACTCTCAGGAGATCTTTTCTGCAGGCACTTCCTTATACAGTTTAAAAATGAAGGAAATCGGATTATAACCACACCCACCTTCCATATAAAAATTATGTTGAAAACTACTTAAAATTCTTTAATTCAGTAAGGAACAACACCAGAAACCTTAAATTCCATTATAAAGATGGTACAAAAGGTCTGTCCCTAAATTGGTATACAATGGAGGCGCCACCCACTTATGGGTCATACCATATCTCCGAAATCTCCGACCAATTTCAATGAAATTCGGTTCATAATATCTTTCTAGCTCCCCAATGATATTTGATGAAAATAGTCCAAATCGGTTCACAACCACGCTTACTTCCCTTATACCAGAACTTTAAAGTCAATTTGAATCGTTTACTTTACAATGTATAAAGTAAGCACTACTGAAGATATCGTAACAGAACTTTGCACAAATACTGCAATTATAGTGTGGCACCGCCCTTCTAAAAATCGCCGAAATCGGACCTTAAGTATTCAAGTCCCCATATATCGAACATGTGGACCTCAGAGCTTCGAATAATTTGTTTTTACCGAAAATACAAGTAAGTCTCTCAGATATTTTGCAGAAATTCAGAGGGAATATTTTTCTTCCAATAATATGTCTCCGTGCCAAAAATGCGTGAAATCGGGTCATAACTTCCGAAAGCTTCCATATACCTATTATTAGGGTTTTCAAACTTTCAATGGACTCTATACCATATATATGACGAATATGTGGGTCAAATTCTGTGTTATATAATAATTAATTAATTGCGAGAGTATAAAATATTCGGTTACACCCGAACTTAGTACTTAGCACTTCCTTATTTGTTTCTTCATACATATATAGCAACAACAATAACTTTTTTTAATGTTTTATTCTTTAGTATGACCATTGCATTACTTGGAAGCTATTTATGTAAATACTTCTTACTTAGCAACTGGTAATTGAAAATTAACAAAAACATTCAACAAGTTTTCTAAGCTACTTATACATGAACGCAATCCCTCCTACAAAATTACATTTGACTAAGAACCAAAACATACCTTTCTTTAGTCACTCATCCCTCATAATAACCAAATCGATAATGTCATTAATTAATTTCCAACTAAATATGTAGATATCGATGTGTCGATGTGTATCGTTCGTTTTGGCATTTTGCCTTTGCAATTCAATTTCGCCCATCTATCATTTTTATCGTGCTCGTACGATGTCTTTTGCTACGTTTCTACAATTATTTAATTAACTAATTTCATAGTAATTGAGGGATTATCGCCACAAACCACAAAGGCACACAAATACTGGCTCAATTGGCATTGACATATCGACGGAATTGATGAATGGCTGGCGAAAGCCCCAAGGCAGATAATTGAGAAGCACAGCAGCAAAAGCGTCGACCGCATTTGGGGGCGGAAATAATTAGAGCATAAACAAAATGAATGTGAACGATACACGAGACAACGGTAAATTCGTTGATAATGCGAGGAATCGTTAAAATTTATTTATGTTTGTGGGGGTAAATTGATGAGGGGGAGTGAAGGAAATGATTTTATGAGTGAAGCTTAATGTATTATTCAAAATTTTAATTTGGTGGTCTATTAAAATTTGGCATAATTAATATTTTTGAATTCGCCGCGATGTGTCTACAGAAATATCTTTCAGAAAATATAAGTTCAAACTTTTTTGGGATCTTTGAAACAGTGGTGGTACAAAGTTCCCATATCTATCCTGTTTTAATGAGAACAAGTACATAAGAGAGCAAGGGTCTAATTGATACACAAATTGACAATTGGCTCATAACACATCGTAAAATCAGTGGGTTGAGGCATATCGGTTGCAGAGTCATATATTTGCAGCCTTACTACGTTTTTGAAGAACTAAGCTAAGCTCTTAAAAGTATATTTGTTTGTATGAAAAATATTCAATACTTATGGAGGTGCTTATAACATGTAACATATAATCCTTGACCTAAAGATTTGAAATATTTCCATATAATTATGGGGAATACTACCCAGTTGACAGTCCTTGGTCGGATTTAAATCTGGACGTCCCCCAAATAGGGTTTTTGTATATAATAATATAATCAATAAAGCTATATAAACCAAACTTTCTGCAGTCTCTTCCCTTACGTACCCCATTACACACCATGAAAATAATTGAAATCGGATAATAATCACGCCCACATCCCATAGAAAGGTTATGTTGAAAATTACTAAAAGTGAGTTAACATGGGCGTGACGTTGCCCACTTATGGGTCAAAAATCATATCTCAGCAACTACCTAATCTCTTTCAATGAAATTCGGTAAATAATATTTTCTAGATACCCTGAGAACATGGAAGAAAATTTGGCGAAATCGGTTCACACTTCCTTTGCAACTAAATTTTAAATTCGATCTGACTCGTTCACTTTATAATATACATTAGGAACCAATGGTTATAGCGGAAAAAAATTACACAAATCCTGTGGCATCACTTGTGGAAAAATTTTCGAAATCGGACTATAACTTTTCAAGGCCCGGATATCGAACATGAAGAACTTAGTGCCTAAGGGTAATTTCTCACCGAAAATATCGGAAAATCTCTCAAATATTTTAATCTAATTCAGTGGAAATTTTTTTCTTCTAATAATGTGTCTCTGTACCAAAAATGATTAAAATCGGGTCATAACTTCCCCTAGCTCCCATATACTTAATTATAGGTTTTTCAATAATACGATGGGATTCATATCGGTTAATATGTGAAATATCTTAGATAATTAAGTGGGCATATAATCTTGGATATAGTGTATGTTGGTAGTGAAAATTAATGAAATCGGTTTAAAAATTACCTCAGCCCTCATATACTGTATATGCTGATTTTTTGTATGAAGTTAAGAACAGGTGAGATATAAAACAATAATTTAATATTTTTAAAACAAATTCTGAGAGGTTTCTGTACGAATGGCAGCGGTAAGATGATTTATGGATTGCATGACGGATTAATAGCTTGGCTACCTTCTTCTGACCAACTATAATATACTATATTCAGGATTTTCTGTATGTGTAGATCTAATATATATACCAGTCATCGCCTATAATCGCAATTTTTCTAAAAAGGCATCGTGTTACGCTCTATAATCCCGATTTGTACAACGACTACAATAAAAAGACAAAAAATTTGTAACCCACATCATATTTAATCCCAAAAAACATCTTTAAACTCAAGTGCACAGTACTACAGTTATCTAAAGCACCAGCGCCACATCAGGATTAATATAATATATCCATATTATTTTGGCACTGATACACCGTATGCAACCCTTACTCACTCTCTCAGCAACATACTTCAAGCGTACGGTCACCTGGGTTAAGCGCACTCGAGCTTGACTGCTGCTGACTTGAGCGTTTTTTCATTCATTTCATTCGAATATTCGCTCTTGCTGTTGCCACAGTGTCTAGGGACATTCTGTTGATTTATGGATTAATTTCGGTCAACAGAGCTAATTATATAACACTGTGTGAATGTGCACGTATTTGTGTGGCTTTCACAGTTTCGGTTACGGCTAACTGACGGGTATTTGCTCGCTTAACATATAAAGGGTGTTACGATGGGGTTTTTTTTATTTTTAGGTAATATTTTTTCGGAACTTTTAGAAAAAGATGGTAAAGGTATTTTTTTTTGTTGCCTACTAATCTACTTTGTCTGTCTTTCAAGTTTTTTCTTCGTGCTCCTAAATGTAGGCAACAATTTTGTAAATATATGAAAATGCTGCCTACAATTAGGCGTTTATTTTTAAAAACTATTAGTAGTTGCTAAAATTCATACCTACGATAGCATTATGGAAGGGAAGCTGTCTCCATAGGAGAAACTGTTGCAACAACAATGTATAAATGAAAAAGTGAGCTTTTTTGTTACTTAATTTAATTCAACGTATATTCTACTCTTTCATAATACCCTTTATAGAGTATTTTATGTAAGTAGTGAGGAACGAACTTACATATATATTATGAATTATCGCTACAATGAATTGCTGCTGAATGTTGTGTGTTGAAAGTGAGTTATGTTGCATTTGCTGTTGTTTTAATAATGACCAGTATATTGTCTATACTCAGACCATTTCATACTCATTATGCCACACGCTGGCATTTCATAAAATATGATACATAATGTTTCATGGTTTTTTTCTATTCTATTCTCTTTTCCTCTTCATCATATTTCGCTACGCATTTGTTTACGTCTGCAAACGCTGCCTTTGGACTGCCTGAAATCTCCACAAATTGCTGTTATTTGGACGCCACAAACGCAAACGCAACCGAACACTCACATCCGCAGGATGGCTCAATAGAATTTGAGGAATTCATACGCGCCCTCTCCGTGACATCGAAGGGAAACTTGGATGAAAAATTACAATGTAAGTTTATTGCTATGATTGTATTATGCTTTTTCGTGTTTCTCCCTTTATCGCCAGCTTTAAGTAGCGCTATCGATTGCACATAAATATTATTGAAAGCTTTGACAGTGAGTAATGTCCAAATTGGTAGGTGGAGAATTTATTTACTTGTTTATGTCGCGACCAAGCCAGTTTGTATATATAGAAAGAATATTTCGAGTAAAGTAATCACACCAATTTCCGCTTATTTTTATTATATCTGCCTTGCTACGCTTTTCGTGAATTTCTTCATTGCCTGGCTCACTTCAATTCTCATAAAATTGCCATGTTCTATTGGTATTTTTTCGTTCTTTACTCAGTTTTCCCTGAATTTCGCGTAGCAATTGCATAAAATATTTGCTTTTGTTTTGTTGATTTATCGCTCACGAATTTTTGCATAATTTTTGACTGTTCGCGCAATTTCACAATTGGCATTTTATTGCTGCCATATTATTGACTGTTTTTTATGAAATATGGCAAGGTGTTTTGGCGCATAAACATTTTATTTTATGTGGGCGTAAAAGCATTTTAGTGTAACAGATTTATTTATTTGGCTTCATGGTCTTTATTAACCAATGAAATTAGCGCAATGCATTTACGAGCCATACTCGTAAGCAATAAAAATTTGACGAAGCATAAAAATATTATAGTGAGTTCGACAGTGATTTTTGAAGTATAAAATTTATTTATTATAGTTTATGATTGAAGTAAAATATAGACTCGAATTTAAAATGTAGTTATTTATAAAAATTTTGAAATATATTTATACTCTAACAACAAAGTTGTTAAAGAGAGTATTATAGTCATTTGTTTGTAAGTCATAAAACTAAACGAGTTAGATATAGGGTTATATATATCAAAAAAAAAAATCAAGATGACGATTTGAAATCCGGATGTCTGTCAGTCCGTCCGTCCATCGGTCCGTAATACGCAACAGATAATACTTGAGTAAACCTTAAGATATCTTGCAGGATTGAACAAAATCGGACCACTCTTACAAAATGGCGAAAACCGAAAACACATAAAGTGTCATAACTAAGCCATAAATAAAGTTATACAAGTAAAATTTGGTACAAAGGATTACACTAGGAAGGGGCTCCTAAATAAGTTTTATTGTAATATCTCGCAAACTGATAAAGCTATATAACTTTCTACAGTCGTTTCCCATTCATACCCAATTACACACCATAAAAATTAATATAATCAGATAATAACCACGCCCACCTCTCATACAAATGTTAGGTTGAAAATTACTAAAAGTGAGTTAGCTACACTCTATAATGTATACATTAGGAACCGATGAAGATGGCGGAATAAACCAACTCGCGGAATTTCAATAGTAACTTAGACAATAGATACCATCTCAGTATATACCGACGGGTCCAAAATGGACTGCGGAGTAGGCACGGGAGTATTAGTAAGTACTATGCATAGAGAAGTCCTGCGAAGCTCTATTGAAAAACTATGAGAGGATACATAAAGCAACAATATACACGGATAGCCAAGCGGCTCTCCTGGTCGTCGGCTCTCCATTGTCGTCGCCCATGACTAATTCAAGCATTGCCCTAAATTGCAAGAAGGCACTGAAGTCGCTAGAAGACAAGCTCCTCCTAGACTTGATCTGGGTTCCCGGACAGAGGAACATTTTCGGCAACGAAAAAGCAGACGAGATGGCAAAGACAGGAGCTTGTCTCAACGAATCGGAGGCAGAATTAATACCAAACCCGTTAGGATCGATCAGGAGAGAGCTGTATATAAAATTTCAACAATTAGCAAATAACAGATGGAAAAATACAACTAAATGCAAAATAACCAAGCAGATATGGCCAAAATACGACATGAAGAGAACCAACGACTTATTAAATAAGTCAAGAAACAGTATCTTTAGACTAACTGCTACCATAACAGGGCATTGGCCATTTGGAGAACATGCGTCGAAAATGTGTATGCGAACTAACAGGGAATAAGGAAACAATTTTCCACTTTCTCTGTGAATGCCCAGCCCTATCGCAGATCCGACACAGAAAACTGGGAATCCATCAAGTATCAAACCTTGAATGGATGTCTACAAAAAGCATAACGGATATTGGTAGCTTCATCGAAACCACAAAATGGTTTGAACGAGAAGCTTAAACTTGATAGCAAATAAAAAGGTCAACGACTAGTGCATCAAAATGGCACAGATTGATTGGACCCGAACTATAACAGGGCAGCACTCCTACCTACCTTTATCATTTGTGGCTTCACTAGTGGAAAAATTGTCGAAATCGGACTATAACTCTTCAAGGCCCCAGATATCGAACATGATGAACTCAGCGCCTAAGGGCGGTATCGGTAAATCTCTCAGATATTTTAATCTAATTCAGAGGGAATCTTTTTCTTCTAATACTGTGTCTCTGTACCAGAAATGGTTAAAATCGGGTCATAATTTCCCCTAGGCCCCGTACACTTGATTAATTGTTTTTCAAAAATACGGAGGGCTTTTTTCCGCATATATCGGTTAATATGTGAGATATCTTAGCAAAATTAAGTGACCATATAGTCTTGGGTATAGCGTGCCTTGGTGCTGAAAATTAGTGAAATCGGTTCAGGAATTACCTCAGACCTCATATACTATATAAGATGATTTTCGTTATTCTAGTGGACTTTATGCCGAATATATAGAGAAAATTGTATGTTATCTTTATAAAATTACATCAATAAAATGCGAGAGTACAAAATGTTCAGTTCCATTTGAACTTAGCCTTTCCTTACTTGTTTTAAATTATTAAATTAAAGAAATTGAGACCAACACGGCATAATCTTTAACTCGGTCAGTGCCAAAACAATAAAATCATATGGCCGTATACATATATATAAATAACGCTTCGTGTAAATCAGCCATTCGGTGTTCAGTTCACGATCGTAAAAAGTTATACATATATAAACAAATTTTAATATTTTTTTCATTGTTAAATAAAATATGCGCCACAGGGCCGTAAAAAATCTGCGCTGCACAAAATATATCTCGCCAATAATTGTCTTTCGCGGCATTGCAATTACATTTTGCGCCAACAATTAAACACCGCAGACCCTTTTTTCATCAGCTATAACGGCGAATATGCGGTGCCGCACTGTTTTTCCATATATGTCGCGTAGATATATCACATGTGATTGCGCTCACTTAATCCGCTTAATGACAGTTGACAATTTCGCAAATACTCCGCGTGCGTGTGTATTTATTTATTTATGCCAATATTTGGGTTGTGGGGAAAAACTTCAACTCATTTACATGTCAGTTGTATAAATATTGTAGTAATATTGAAATAAATATGAAATTATAACATTTTCATACAGAAATATTTATGGAAACATGTACGTATGTATTTACGCTCATAAAATATTTAGACTGCTTGATATTTAAAATTTCCATATGTGGCATATCAATATTTTGCTCTCTGTGCCCCTCATATATATTTATTTATTGCATTCTTTTCGCTACTTTTCAGGGGCTTTCCGGTTATATGATGTTGACAATGACGGTTACATAACACGCGAGGAAATGTACAATATTGTGGATGCCATATATCAGATGGTGGTAAGTTGGGTGCAAACCCGTTATAAAAAATTTTCAATAAATAAGCTTATTACAATTTTAAGTATGTATGTTTGTGTGTCAATAAATTTACGAGTGATTAAATTGTAAATTATGAATAACGGTACCTTTAGTGAAAGATTAATTCATGGCAGACATAAAAAGCAGTACTTTGCTTAATTAATTATATGAAAAAAATGGAGTTGAAATGTAATACATCAAGAGGAAATCAGATTTCTTTAAATTGAAATCAATTGGATATGAAAGTAAAAGCCGCTTGCGTTGGAGAGTAAAATATTTTTTAATAAGTCGATACACAATACGAATTACCACCATCAAATTGAATATATACAACCTGATAGGCATTATAAACAGAACTTCTTATCCTCTTTAAATAACTCTATAACAGGCAAGAACCTGTAGTTACCTGATGGACTCTAAAAAAATTATTTAATGACATAATCTCTCACAAATAGCCTGATAACGAAAATTCAAATTTAATGGGGAATGTTTATTATCATTCGAAAGAACATTATTTCTTTTTTACGTTGGCCGTGGCTATGTCTCAGATGGTCCATCTGTTGACTCCAATTTTCGACGACTCGTTCGAGCATTTCGACTGGCAACTGGCGAATGACATGCGTGGTTTTTTGCTCCAAGGTATGAATTGAAGCGGGATTGCCTCCATAGACTTAAGACTTTACAGGTCTAAAGGTGTGATATCACACGATCTTGATGGCCAATCGCCGGCTCGAAACGAGAAATTATCTTCTCACTGAAGTGTTCTCTCAATAAAATCATTGTTTGATGCGATGTGTGGGAAGTGGGGCCATCTTGTTGAAACCAAAACCGGTTACGTTCTCTTTTGAAGAAATATGAACCGATGATTCCACCGGCCCACAAACCACAACAAACCGTTTTTTTTTTCTGGGTGAAATGACAGCTCTTGAATCTCTTCAGATAGCTCTTCGCCCCAAATGAGGCAATTTGGATTGTTCACATTGGCATTAAACCAGAAATGTGCTTCATCGTTGAACGGAATTTGGCTCGAAAACGTCGGATCTTCTTGGAACATTTGAAGATCCCATAGAGCGAAGCGATATCCCTAGGTAAGGTCGACGGGCTTCAGCTCTTGCGCCAAGTCGTTCCATAACTTAGTCCGAGTTGCTGCGGACGGCGCCAAATCGACTCTCCACGATCTTCGTGTACGCTCAGTAGATCGATTATTTGACCATATCAAAGCAAAAGTTTAGCAAAGCTTGCTTAACACATTTATGAAGCTGAACAATTTATAAATGTTGTTCGGGCGTAAGTCTTTCCATGATGAAATACCAAACAATACTGAACAAAAATAACATGCCAGTTTGACACGACTCACGCGTGATCTGTCAAAAAAATGCTATTGAAAAAGTACCTCACTTGAATCACTCCTTAGTACGCGGAATTAGCAGCTGAAAGTCGACTTCTTTCGTAAATTAGTTACCAAAAATAGAACTTTATCAATAATTATAAATAATATATGTATTTCTGAGGAACTATTTATGAAAAACCCTGCCTGAAATCGGGAGACTAGTCAAGTGACATGTCTACAGTAATTCCATACATCATCTGTAGCAGGTTGAACCCCCTACAATTGCAGAAAACTGACTCCAAAGATGTTTTGGAATCCTACTCATCGGCCCTACGTGCTTTGAAGCGGAATATATTAATCAAGAATATATTAATGAAGTAATTTCGGACTTCTAATTACATAAAAACTGACTGTGGGTTTAGATAATTAAATTCAATAATAATGAGAAGAAAATCCTCAAAGAACCAGATATTACTCAGCATCTTAGACCGATTTTTTAAGCTATCGTATATAGCAAGTGAAATGATACTCTAAAGTCCACCCATCTAGACCCGCAAAAAACATTTAGTAGTTTTCAAAACCAATCGACGATTGAATTGTATCTCTAAGAGCTCAAAATAACATTATTTTTCCTTATTTAAAGGTAATATGTAGATTTGTGATAGCTCTTGGTTAGTGTTACTCAAAGCTTCAGGTATTCCTTTAAACCCCATATATTGTTCGGGCATCTAATTAAATCGAGATCTTTCAACAAACAGTTTTTGTGTGTTCTACTAATATGTATTTTGTTTCTTAACTTTCATCAAAAAGTCATTAAGGGTATAATGACATAATTTCATATAACTTCTAACCATAATATATTTTCTTAACTTCTATATACTATTTTATCTTTATATCAAAAAAAGTTCTTAAATTTACTAAAATAACAATATTTTATTCTCTTCTATTTTTCCAACAAACAAACAAACAGGGTCAACAGCCGCAATCGGAGGATGAGAATACGCCGCAGAAGCGTGTCGATAAAATATTCGATCAAATGGATAAAAATCATGATGGTAAATTAACATTAGAAGAATTTCGTGAGGGTAGTAAAGCTGATCCACGTATAGTTCAGGCGTTAAGTTTAGGTGGTGGTTAAGACACTTAAGCCATACGAACGACTACATACTACGTAAAGAAAAAAACGAACAGTAAATTTAACAAATAATATTTATGAGAAAGGATAACAGGGGAGTAAGGGTTAGCGTAAGCGCTGAAGGAAATTTGTATAACTAATGACAGAAAATTAAACAAAAATAATAATAATTTCATAAATGTCTCGCTGCAATAGTTTGCGCTAAAATTTAAGCAATCAGTTTTTTACATGAAACTAGTAAACAAACGAAGGACAAACGGTTTAAGCGCACGTGTGTAAGGAAACCACGAAAACCGTACTTGCAGTGTTAGATTTCTTATTTTTTTTTTCGTAAAAATAAATGCATTTTTTCAATAAATATTTTTGAATGTATTAAAATCAATTCTTTTCACACAACTTTTGCTATAAAAAATAATTGCAAATCTAAAAAAAATAATGAAAAAACTTTCACTAAAAAATTTCAAATAATTAATTAAAGTAATACTACATATAAAATACTGATATAATGAGCAATTTAGTAATTTTTATTGACAACATATATGAGATAATAATTTTTTGCAAACAATTTTAATACTAGCATATAGTGAAAAAAGCAAATCATATATAAACACATTGTGAAAAAATGCGTTCATTAGTATGTATAACTTATACACAACAATTGGGCAGCGAATAAAAATTAAAATCAATTAGCAATACAAAGCGAATACACCAATTAATAAGTAATTAGTAACAAAAAAAAAAAATTAAATAATTAAACTAACAAAAAACATTGTTTTCATGCAACAAACGAAAGTGTCTAGTGAGAGTGTCATAAAACAAGCCTTCATTATATATATAAATTAAATAAATATATATATATATATATATATCTAAATAAAAAAAATTAATTGAATAATTATTAACCAATCATAAAATTGATAAAAAGTTTTAAAATGTTAGCAATTAGCCTTATTGCATATTAGCATGGCCTTATGGCTTTGGCGCTGGTGGTGAAGATGATAACGAAACCATTAGCATACATATAGGCATTAGGACAATTAGTAGCAAAAAATATATAAGTAATTAATAAATAGTTAAGCAGGCTGACTGGCAGAAGTTGTTTAAAGAAGATTTCAAAATAAAGTGCGACATTTTAGGATTTAGCGTAGTGTCTAAAATGGTTAAACACAAAATGTAGCATACATTTTAGAGCCGAAACAGCAATGGATTGAGGGTTGATGCATACATTTAGGAGGTTTAAGTTAAAGTGAAAGCAGAACTTGTAGAATGTCTAGAGAAAGCAAAATGACACATGCGCTTTACATTAACTGTATTAACTCATGCTACTATGAAACAAATTTGTGGACTCATACGGACTTAAGCAACGACAACACTGTGTCGAATTCCATCATACTAAGATAATTTCTATTCTATGTGCGGTTCAGCTTTATTATTTTTTAAATGAATTATGAGAAAACTACAAAAATTTGAAATATTTATTACACGCAAATAATACCCATGTATATGAAAACAAATATGATAGCCAACTATTCCATGTGCTTGAAATAAAATCTTACATACAATGAAAATGTAAATTTATAACTAACCAAAAACCTCACCGAAATTCTTCAGCCTACAGTTTGTAAAAAAAAATATGTTTAACCACTATAACAAAAAAAAATAAGTATATAGTATTTTAGTAAATTTATAAACTTACAATTAGTGCTGTTAGTAACAATACAGAGAACTATAAGCAATTGTATAATGGAGTATGAAAAATCTCAATTAAAGCAACACAAAGTCAATGCGCAAAGAACTAATGAAAATATATTAAAAATTCTTTATAAATATGCACCTAAAATATTTATTTTTTATTTAACTGCTGTAAATACTACACACAATCTAAATAATATAAAAATACCACCATTGTGCTTCAGGCACATGAAAAATAGTAAAAATTCTCAAAAATCGCTTCAAAAAGAATAAATTATCTCTTCTGAAAAAAATTTGAGAGCGGCAACAAATAAATAATTCAGGATCGCTTTTATGAAAAATTTTGAAGTCAGAAATAATTTTTGTTATTGATTGGCTTAAGTAAGATCCTTCAGAACCACTAATAAGTACAATATTTTCAGTATTCTCAAATAAATAAAATTTTATTCTTCATAAATAAAATCATAAAACTGAAACTAAATTTCGATAATTCATATAATTTATTTTTCTAAATGGAGCTCTCCTAAAGCAGAAGAACACTCAACAACATTTCAAAGTTTGTTAAACTCGATGCTCTCAAGCATAAGAGTGTGGCGTTCAAAAATCGATCATATGAGAGAGTGAAACAAAAAAATTAAATATGATGAAATATGATCGATTATCGAGTAGCCGGCAGTGTGAAAGGCAAAAACTAGTTTCTCAATTAAAATTTTTATTGATCAATTAATTTGCCTGTGTGAAAAGGCTATAAGGCTTTTTCTTAATGCACTTATAGTATCTAAAAGAAAATTAATTACGATCGCCTTGCTTCAGTGAAAGGAAAATACTTTCGAAAATACCCGATAATTAAATGTATTTCACCGAATTAATACTTTGAAACATCTTAAAACAATTATGGAAGTCTGCTTCTGCTTCCTTGACATTTTTGAACTCGCACATAAAATTCGGATTACTTAGATTTTGAACGAATAGGTGTTATGAGATTGATTTTGTTTCACGCAGTGTACTATTCTGAACTAATTCACCAATTATAATAAGGGTTGATTAGAAAATATCACCTTTACTATTTATAAAATGGTGTAACACTCATATTACTTTCACTTTATTTTTTTTTGGAAGAAAATTTACTAACATTTCTGAACTTTGTTGTTCTATCATGTTTTCGATCATTCAAGTATCGTACTTGAGTATACCAATCATATACTTTCAAATGATCCAAATATCAGTTGGTGATCTGAGTTTGCAAAAATGGTAGTGATGAAGAAGAAGGTTTATTGAGTAGTAAATAATGATTTATGATATTTCTGGAATTTATACATAATATTGTTTATTGATTTGAACATATTCCAATTCAATTAGCTTTTCGCTTTTTCGGTTTTCGAGATGATGAAAGTGTTTTCTATTTAATAGTGTTGAGTATTCCATAGTATGAAAGCTTTCGATCGAGTTAGCTTCAAAGCATGTCAAGAAGGTTTTATAGTCAAAATACCCGAAATCTCGAATATGAGTTCATAGAATTCACTCGTTGCATGGTGAGATATATAATTCTCAGACATACATAGTTTGACATAGGCAAGTAATTATTTAACTCGTTCAAATCAAGTCATTACAAAGGTAAAGATTGCTGATTCTCTGGTTCTGATTCAGGTTCAATCGAGGAACCAAAAAAACATTTTTACTTTAAATTTTATTAAGTATGCATACATAAAAATAAATAAATACAAAATTTCAAAATTTTTCGTCATTTACGGAGCCTTGGGACCTTAAATTAAAGCTGTATACGTTATATTCGAACTAAATTATATTTTTAAGAGTTTCCGATGATAATTTCAATTTTTCATAGAAATTTCATTATATTAAATATTGGCATTCTGTAAAATATAATAAAATTTACTACACTTTACTAAAATATTCAACAAATATTCTACGCACAACAGTACTAACAAAAATATTAAATTCAAAATTTTTTGTTCATAATTTGAAACTGAAAAACCAAATCACCTTGAAATACTTCAAAATAAAGCAATTAAAATTCAATTATATTTTATGCAAAAGCTAAAGTCAATTCTCATATTTATTACTATACTATATAAAACTATAAAACACCACGAGAAAACTAAAACTACTTAGATACACAGATAAATTAAAACACAAAGCACTACTGTACTCTACATACATACTCTAACGATACTCATTATTAGAAAAAAACTATATTATGTAAATTACACTAAATTATATAATATATGAATATATAGTTAATTAAATTTAGTAATGAACTAAATTAAAAAAATAAGATATCTTTAAAAGCAATATTTTAAATTTGAGTAATGTATACAGTGAAGCGAAAAACATAAAAAAATATGTATATAAAAGATTAAGATGAAAAAAAAAGAAATAAAAATTAAAAAAATGCAAATAATTAAGTTCAATTAATAAGAAAAAAATTAACATTATAATATAAAAACAAAAACACCATTTCGCAGGCACACTGTGTGCAACGGGCAATGCAATTAAAGCAACTATAGCAATTTTCTTTCAATTATGTATAAAAAGAAGGCGGTGATTGTGGTGTCAATAATAATATGCACAAATTGCATAATACAAGCAAATTTACAAAAATTACAACAAAAATAAAAAAATAAATAAAAATCACACTTTATAACCATAAAAAATACAAAATTAAATTGCAACTAAAGTGTAGGCATATTTAAATGGCGCGTGCTGTAGAAAAAAATAAAAACACAACAGCAGCAAAAAAGTAAACGCTAAATGACGTCACTGATTACCGTAATTATTTACCATATAACACTTAAAATGTAATATAAACATACAATATTTGAAAGCGCAACAGTTTAATAGAAAAAGAAAAACAAATAACAGTAAAATTTACTATATTAAAAATTATATACATACAATTTTAAGATAATGTAAAGGAGGAAAAAACAACAACACATATACTTATATATAATGCAAACAAAAGTATTTTTTTCTTATTTTTTATTCATTTATTTATTAACTAATTTATTTTTTGAAAAATATATTTTGTTGTTAATATTTACTATACAAATTATAGTAAAATACCAAAGAAACAGTGTGACGTGAAATTATTCCGAAATAAAATTTTCTGCAAAAATTTAAAATTGTTGAATTTTTATTTAAAAAGAAGATGCTTCGTTTGCTAATGGTAAGTACAAAGTTTTGCTTGATTTGATTGAATTGATTTTAGAGATATTTTGTATACGAATGGTAACCCTATATCTTCTTTTTTATTGGTTTTAGTTATAGCCAAATTCGAGATACCAAGCGCTGCCAGATCCTTCCCACCTGATCTTTCCAATGGAGTGGAGGTCTTCTTCGGCTTCCATCAGCGACACTTTCTGCTGGACTGTTTTCGTCCATTCGAGCTAGGGTAGCCGCTGTCTTTTTACTCGTTGAACTATGTCAGTGTCATCGAATATCTCATCCAGCTCATTGTTCCACAGTCTGGGGTATTTGTCGTTGCCAATGTGAACAGTGAATCATCCGCAAAACCTTTCTCTTGAAAACTCCTAGTGCCGTCTTATCGGATGTTGAGACATCGTCCATGCTTCTGTAGCATAAAGTAGGACGGGGATGATAAGGGTCTAGTAGAGTTTGGATTTTCTTCGTCGAGAGAGCACTTTTTTCTTTTCAATTGCCTACCCAGTCCAGTGAAAAGAGTGATTCTGCGTTGGATTTCAAGGCTGACATTGTTATTGGTGTTAATGGTAGTTCCAAGATAGACGAAACTATCTAGAACTTCAATGTTATGACTGTCAACAGTGACCCTTCTAGTTAGAGAATATAACGATATTTTTTTTTCAAAAGTAAAATATTTTATCTGTCTACTAATGTATTTCAAGTCTTTTCCGTAGTAGGAACTTCATGAGATCTCTCATATTCGAAGAATATAACTTACTGGAAGTATGTTGTTATATTTCCTTATTAATTTTTAGAGAAGTTAGTATTGGTCAAAAAAAAATCAATAGGAGGAATAGAATAGAGAGCTATATACTTTTTTGTATTTCAGCTTGAAACATTGTGATGGAACTAATGAAGTTATGAGCTCTTAAAAAGAAGATCCTTGTGATGTAGCTAATGAAGTTATGAGCTCTTAAAAAGAAGATCCCTCCAACAAAAAAAATCTAACAACTCTCGAGCATAAACAAAAAGATCCATTGACCGATTCGTATTTATTTTCTGTCGACTTACGTCTCTTGTTTCTGAGATTGACAAAGGCTCCATAGATAACTGGTACTAAGTCAACTGAACTTTGTAAGCGAACAGCTATATATATGTCTACCAGAGAAGAACTAAAATAGCTCAAAATAATATATGTATGTTCAGAAAACATCACAATGTTGACACATTATGTAACTGTATTTTTTATAACCTATAACTTTTTATATTCTCAACTGAACTGTTGTACTTTAAAGTAACAGCCAACGTTAAAGCATAGAAAGTAATGAAAGTGTCGAGGAAAACATTTGAGTTAGATGATAAGTGCACAAAAAGTGTGAATGCTCGTAAGCAGAGCTGAATCGAACATACAAGTACATGGTAGTAATAGAAGATCTAAAAGCTATAACCATTCGACTTCGAAGCTTCAGCGTGTGACAAACAAAAAATGGTCACAGAATCCTTTACATATTCATGAAACCCATTTCCGTTGACACATAACAGGTAAATATGGATGTAAAAATTCCTATATACAAACAACAAAACATACATTTTTCAAATGCACTTCAATTCACGCGTTGTTACTTTTTCAATTTTACCTTCGGTATGTTTTTTAGCAGCCACACATGTGGGCGAACCTACACTTCCTGCCTTGCAAATGGAAGTTTTACTGGTACATACATCTATGTTATGGTGTTAGGTAGCGGTAAACTTATGCCCAAAGCGCAGCTCGGCCAGCCAGCTGACCAATACTACTACATACTATACTAAGTTTGCTTAGTCAATAGCAATGTTGGTATCCCACTTCCAACCAACACTATTAAATTTATTATGGCTGCTGCTGTTGTTTAGCATGCTTACACACATACAAAGCTCTTGTACACCTGGTAACAATTGGTTTTCATGCTCCGTAAATTTGCAGCGCATTTGTAACATACAGTCGAGTACTAGGGTAGATCTATTATTTTCAGTGTTACCTGATATGTAAATGGAAAACTTTACAGTTAAACTAAAGGCACAGATAACAAGAGTTACTGAAAGTGGGTAAGATAGAGGTTCAATCCATAATCTCATTGTACCTGTAGTAATGAATTGACCGGTTTCCCCTAATTGCAATAATATCGACTGTCCTGATCCATAATACGACCTTCCTAGAATTGTCTTGAACATCCTTGACCGCATTAGAACTCTAGCTCGGCCACTCGTGACCTCGGATTGACTTCACTTAATTTCGCAAAACGGATATAAACTTGATCTTTCCTTACCCTTACCTGACCACACGTGGCCTTTAAAACGAAAATCTCACAAGTCCTTTCACAATCTCTAAAACTTAAAACCATTTGACCCTTATCGAAATTCTCAAACTTGACCTCAGTGACCACATTAAACTGAGGCGATTGTATTGTAACAGCCTTAACAGGGAATTTGAGCGAATGTCGATGTGAAGAACAGGGATCAACAATTGTGTTGCCGGATAACGAGACCCCTCCAAGTGTAAAGAAACAAGACCACAAGGTGATCCTTAAAATGTAAACCGAATTTTAACTGGAGTCAATGACTTTTGGCTCAAAATGGAAACAAGCCTTTCCATTTCCTTTATTTTTGGTTGGGATCAATGACATTTGCCTGGGGTTAAAGACCATTGACAAATTTGTTTAAATTTTGAGGATTCATGTGAAGTGAAGACTGTTTAGATTTTGGAGGATCAACTTTGTTAACATTTCAGATGGACGGACAGACGTATATCCGATAATCAACTCATTTCCAAAATTTGGGAATGCAATTTCGAGATTCCGACATAAGTTTTCTTTTGCGTTCACCAATTTTTGACCGATTTGACTGAAATACTAATCGATATAATAATTTTAAAAATACTATTGCACCTATAAAATCAATAAACGGGTTAGTCCTGAAATTTCAGGATTGTGATTTCGTGATCCCGAAATTTTCCTTTCTATGGAAAATGAGTTCATAGACTTCATTTATTACTCCAATTAAGCGACTACTAGAGCAATCTTAAACCCAAGTACTTTGTCAAATTTCATTTGAAGATGATATTTGATAATTTCTTTTTATGCTTAAAGCCTTCCGTTACTTCCATATCAAAGAAAACCCAACTTCATATCACCTTCAAACTAGGTGCAGAATCTGATCAAATATACTGCCAGTATTTACTACTTCTTCAGATTTCTTATCAACAGTTCCAATAAAAAATATACAGATTGCAGACCATTCCCTTCAGGTCCAAACGCCATAAGAAGTGAAAATGTTTAAACCGTGTTCAAATTGTTTTATTTCACTTTAAGCCAACATCTGTTGGCTCTTTTTTATTGTTACTGCCAACTCCAAGGATGCATATTACATTTGCGAAAAACTTTTGCATTCTCCCTTCCCCTACCGTTGGCGCATCCCGTTAAACAGTAACTTATTTGTTTGTCTTTTCATTACACTTTCATTGAGAAGTTGAGAAGTTTTTTCGACACAGATTTTAAAGCACACTCATCCAGTTCGAGTTGAGTCAACTGCGGAGGGGTTACACATTGATGGACGGGTAATTAATTGCGCTCGTATATAATGCGAGTCAACTTGCTGACAGTTTATGTTTGGGAAGGGGTGTGGCATGGAAGTGCAGCCATTTGCCCAGGGGAATGCCATTGTTGCTTGTAACACAAAGTTTACTGAACACTTTTTTATGGATGTGTTGGTGCTCTTTGTTTCTTTATTGGGCTTCCTCCTTTGTAATTAATAAAATGTAAGACCGCAACAACAAACACAACAAATAAACGTTAGTGGTGAAAGTAAAAATGGATGAATGTGTATGGTGACTTTGTGGGGCGAAAGTCATTACTCAACATTTTCCCACATGCAGCTTGGGATCTTCTTGCAGCCGTAAAGCTGTTGCATGCAACAATGTGAGGAGAGTAAGGAGGAAGATGTGAGGCTTGCACACTATTTTGTAATATCAATGTGTGAATAGCGTTCGTTGTTTTAATCTATTGTTGGATTAAGTTGTTTTAAATTTAAGTTTCAATTTCATGTGTGAAAGCAGCGAATGTGGATTTTGGAGAGTTAAATTTATATATGCATATTCATTGTATATACATCCAACTAGATGTTCACAGTAACAATCGAAAGATAAAGCCTAATGAGATCAAATCGCACTAATCCAGATGTTAGAAAACATAGGATCGAACTTACTGCGCAAATTATTAATCTAACATAGATCATGTTGTGGATGTACACTGCAGTAATCAGACTAATGCTTACATACGGATTACTAGTGTGGTGGCCAGCGTTAAGTAAACAATACAACATGAAAAGTTGGAATAGCAGAGAGCAACCTGTGCGGGGGTTGTCGGAGCCTTAAAGTCGTGCCCTACGGATGCGCTCAACGTACTCCTGAATCACCTATAGACGTTTACATTATATAAGAATAAACGAGCAAGGAGGATGGAATCGCTAAAGTTACGGACACAGTGAAATCTGGAACCAGCTTACTTCAATATCAAATAACACAAGTTATATTATCCCAAAGTTGGATTCAATAGCCAGTTTCAGGAGAGGATATCCTCTAGACGGGAATGGAGCAGAGGAGCAAAGCCCCTTCCAGCCCAGCCCTATTACAAACCAGACATAAAACCCTTGGCATTCATCAAGCACCAAATCTCGCAATAGTGCATCAAAATGACACATCTAGCTTTATCCTAGGCCAGAGGTATCAATCATCCTATTTACATCGGAAAATTAAAGTTCCGAAATATCGGGATCTCGAAAAAATCATTTTGGTGTTTATAAGATTTCGGTTTTAATTAATTCATTCGTGATATTTGCTGCCAATCATCATTGAAAATATAATCTAATATATTTAAGTATTTTTAGAAGATTTAAGTATTTTAAAACTGGGTGTATGAAAAATGTTCAGTCCAGAAATTTCGGGAACCCGTTTCTCTTTACAATTACCTTAAGCGAGGTCGATGATTTCTATATCACCTGTTTAAATCAAAAAATTATCCGTTAGAGTAGATGGGTTCTGCTCTTGTGAACTTAGTTATATTACGATACCGTTTTTTTGCTAAAATTTTGAAGAATATAAAAAAGAAAAAAATTTGAAAAATATATATCCATCTCTAAAGAATTAAGGAAGGAATTGAAAGTTTTAGGTCTACATCTCACTTTTCTCGTATACATTATAATTCTTTCTTTTTTTCTGAAACATACTCTACTCAACAAGAATTTAATGCAAAATTGTTTATTCCTGTTTTCATTCAAACACATTCTTTCCACATTGCCTCAGATTACAATTAACACTTCCAAATATATTCACACAAACAGCAATACCTCTGTAGGAATAGTCCTTTAGCAAAGCAGCTTCATATCACCACATACAAAGCTACAAGTGTATTTACCCCACGCATTCATATAAATTAGAAAGTTGGCATGACTGTTTTTGTCACCACCTCCGAACAATGTCTTAACTGTCGACCGTTATTTGCGATAAGTTTTTTGAAAAGAAACTTTTCCTACATAAAAAGATTAAAAGCCACAAACAACAAGCCAAACTAACAAACAAGGACAAACAAAAGAAACAAGTTTGTGGCCAAACAGTGGCTACGGTCAGTTGGATAAGCGAGCAGTGAATACATATGTATATAATATGTAGATATATATACTTGTGTATGCATATGAGAATGTAATAGACATTCATGTATAATAAACTTTAAATATATGTTTGAATCAGTCTTCTTTACTTAGGAAATTACTTTTGAGCAGCAGACACTTTTATATGTAATTTCACATAGCACATCAGTCTCTATTAACATATCTTCTGATCTGACTTTGGTATTTATTTTAATTTGAATGCTTGGTTAGCTACCAAAGATTTATGTATTGCAAATTCACAAAAACAAAAATAAAATCAAAACTGAATTAAAATAATTATTCCTTAAAGAAAGTGAAACAAATTTAGGCTTTTATATTCATACACATGTGCTAATGGAAGCTCTTCCGCATTGTGAGCAATTAGTTGTGTAAATTGTCTCTGACAGCAAAAAGCTATTTGCAACTGTCACAACATGAATAATTTGTCTTTTATGGAAAAGGATTTTATAAAATGAAAAATAACAAAATGAATATATATATATATATAAGAATTATTTTAGTATATTGGTGGTAAGTATATGTATATGTAAATATGTTCCTGTAAAAACTAAGATTTGCAAGTAAAAAGTATATTAAAATTGAGTAGATCATCAAAAGCTATTTGAAGTCATAAATCTTAATTTTCGCCCTCAAAGCATTTCAATTTCAATTTAATAGTTCTACGGTTGACTCTATCAATTTAAAAATATAACGAGGGCGGTCCAATAAGTACTTAACCTCGCCATAACTATCGCAAGAAATGGTTAAAATCTGTGTTACATACTCGTAAACTTCTACTCTTTTCATGTGTGTAGAAGCAGGCATATCCTCTATTTTTAGACTAATGAAAAGTCTGGAACATTGGTCGGCTATTCCAAAAATCTTTAGAAATCGGTTATTCGATATACAGTGTGGTCGCACATTTGGCCCCAAAAACGGCTAGAATGGAATATAACGTGGCAAAACTCAACGATTTTGTTGTATATAAAATCTCGAGAGTATATGATTTTCAAAAGCCCATGTATATATAACTATATGCGCGATAGGTTTGGTTTTGTCTACTCTATACAACAAGTGTAGCCATATCGATCTAAGAGGAGAAAAATCGCGGTTTGTTTTGTAGGGCAAGTACTTAGCGAACCATTCTCGTAGAAATGGCGTGTGAATTGGCTTTTATTTCTTTTCGTCCTTTTTACGCAGAATTCTTTAAACTACATTAAGAATTTTAAATTTCAAATTTAACTTTATTCACTTTTTACCTGGCAATTTACGGAGTCTTAAAATAAATATGTTTAATACGAGCCAATGTCATTCAAATCTTACCTGAAAATAAAAGAAAGAAAATATATTAACCAAATAATCAAATTTATTATTTCGTTCTATAGTTATAATTATATAAAGCTATAGGTAGTTTTCGTTTATGGATTATATATATTTGTTTTAAGGGGTTAGGAGTAGTCAGGATTTTCTGAAAATCATTTTTTTTTGCGTTAAGTGTAATATCTTAAAAATATTGTCTGAAAATTTGAAGTTGATCCGATAATGACTTTGCGAGTTATTCGACAAATAACAAAGAACGCTCGGGCACTCCAAAACGCTAGTGTGAAACTTGAATTGCTTTTTTCTCAAACCTATGTTTTTTGAAATGGTGATAACTGTAATTCGAAAACCGGTCAGCAGATTTTATTGAAATTTATACAGCTTTTAGTTTACATAATAATCCTGGTCCTGATCGAAGTTTTATTTTCAAAAATTTCGATTTGATTGTTAATTTTTTTACGAAAATCTAGAAAAAAATTTACGAGGCCGCCATTTTGTTAATTTTTGAAAAAAAAAAACTTCGATCAAGCCCATAAGAATAGTCTAAATTATACATATCTTGAAATTATTTTCTTTCCATATAAACAAAAATACCAATACATTTATAGTAGACAGAATAGCTCGGAAGAAGTTATATTGGTTTCACGGCTTCAAAAAATGTTTTTTAAAATCTTTGGAATATTGTCATTACGAAAAATAATTTAGGGTCTGAAGGGTAGCGTTATTTTCAATAAAAAAATTCAAATTTTTCAAAACAGTATTTTCAAAGCCAGTTTTCAAGATATCTCGAGAACTACTCAATGAAATTTCATGCAGGTCTTCGAGATACAATTTACAAGAACTTAGACGAAGGTTTTTTTAATTACAACTAATTATAAAACAAAATGCCGTGCAATTTTTGCAAAAACCTCTTCCAAAAATCCAATTTTCCAAATTTCTTTTGCCCAAGTTCTTTTCCGAGGGCTCGACGGAAATTACGTCGAAAGAGTTTTAAATATTTATCTTCAAAAATTGCATTAAACTCTCTTTAAGTGTTGCGGAATAATGTAATCACTCATATTAGATGGTAATTCTAATTGGAAGGTGTTTATTGGGTTATTATGGAAATTATTCTACTGTAAAATGTAGTTTCTCTGATGTACCACTATTTTTCAATAATAACAATGAGATAGAAACCTTAGGTATATACATATATTTAAAAAATCTTGATATAATGAATTTTTAATTTTTCCAAAACTCCTTCAGCTTTGGTACGAGTACTTCCCAAACTATAATGTATAAAGTAAATATTTATACTTGGCATTTAATTTTGTACTCAAGATTTCTGCTCATTCATTCGCAACTGTATATTCCAGCAACAATTACGTGCGCACTTAAAACATAAACTTATAGACTATAAAATCGCTGTGTATGACTAAGTCATAAGTACCCAATATGAGTGCATAAATGGATATATTCATACGAATATATATAGGTATGTATATATTTATATTAAAGATTTTGATATGTATGTGCTTGCATGTAGTACTGCGTATTCCAAATTCGCTAGCTAATAACGATAAATTGTTGTTGAGTGTCCGTGGGTTGTATAATTGCTAGCAATTCGAATTTTATTTATTATAATTGCTAGATAATGTTTATTTGAAATAAACAAATATTCATTGGATTTAACAAAAAAATTGCGATTTTTATGAGAATATGAACTAAAGAAAATTTGTTTGCTTACGTTATTAAAAAAAAAAAAATTGTGAAATTGAGTTGAAATTGTGTTGAAATTGGGAAAAATGAAAAAAGAATAATCTTAAAAATATTTATTGTATACGAAACTTTGGAAATATTTTAATTATAGTCTATTAAATTGTATGTTTTATCTATTTATAGTCTTTAGCCTCTTTTTTATATATTTCTAAATCAGAAGTACTAATGTTTAAAATAAAATGGAGTAAAATAAATGAATGAATACTTGCTAGTATATAGCTTTGTTTTTCAAATCTTCTATCAAATACAGATTTTCGCAAATATGATAACCACACCTGAGTCTTTTGAGGACCATCCATGGTTTAGTACATTTTCCACCATTTTCCAATCATATTCGGCCTTAAGTTTCAAATAATGTACTAGTTTCACAGTTCTACTGGAACCATCGATCGTGGTGATTGGCGACGAAAAATTGATCACATACGACCATACGACAATATCAAGAGAAACGGTCGTGGTCGACGGCCGATGAATCATCCCAAACAGTGGCCAAGCCGGGATTGACGGCCAGAAAGGTTTTGCTGTGTGTTTGGTGGGATTGGAAGGGAATCATCCACTATGAGCTGCTCTCATATGGCCAGACGCTTAATTCTACCATCTACTGCGAACAACTGGACCGCTTGAAGCAGGTGATCGAGCAGAAGCGTCCAGAATTGGCCAACAGGAAGGGTGTGGTGTTCCACAAGGACAACGCCAAACCACTTCGTTGTTGACTCGGCAGAAGCTACGGGAGCTCGGATGGGAGGTTTTATCGCATCCACCATATAGCCCGGACATAGCGCCAAGTGATTACCACTTGTTCCTGTCCATGGCGAACGCCCTTGGTGGTGTAAAGTTGAACTCAAAAGAGGCTTGTGAAAAGTGGCTGTCCGAGTTCTTCGCAAATAAAGAGGGGGCTTCTACGAAGGTGGTATTATGAAGTTGCCGTCTAGATGGAAACAGATTATCGAACGATATTCTCTTTAAACTTAACCTTTTTATATTTATATAGTATGGATATTCACTTCCCCACACGATCAACCCAGATAACACCACAACAATTTCCAATGGGGTGTTCTTCATCATCTTTATTTACAACAACACCACAACAATTTCCAATGGGGTGTTCTTCATCATCTTTATTTACAATTATTTTCCTGCATTGCGATTTCACATGTAGTATGGAAGAACATTTGTATGTGTATTTTTCGCGCATAGAATCGCCAGTGGTTTTTGCTGTTCTTACGAGCAGAGGATGTTTTCGCTCACTCACCGCGCACAACGTGTCCGATGTTGTTCTATGTTTGCCGCTGACTGTGTGTTGTTGTGTTTTGTTGGCCAAATTGCTCGGCGCGCTCGATACCGCTGAGATCGCAATTCAATACACATTTGGCGTTCAGTTCGCGTTTAGTTGCCAATTTGTTTGCGCTCAAAGGCGGTGTGCGTCGCACAGCGAAGTTTCTCGTGGCGGAACATTTTTCAAATTAATCACGTGTAATTTTCAAAAATAAATATTTTTTTATTAAAACAAACGTTCAATTTATTAACATAATTACTGTGAAAAAACATACAAATATAGACGCCTGTGTGCAGCTACCTATGTAAATTGTGCGTTTATTGACGATCAATTAGATGTATGTACCAGTTATGGTGTGATTTGTGAGTGGACATAGGCGGGAAGTTAATTAATTGGAACGATCTGTGGGGTTCATTTTTGATGAGTTTGCGAAAGTAGAAAAAAGTAAAGATTTTAGTCTTCACTGAAACATGTTTTATGAGATTTTGAACTATTAAGTGTATTTATTGCAAATATAAGCATACTTGGATATATGTATGTATATATATTGAACTCTCAAAATATTTTTAAAATCAGCAAATGTTTGAGTAGAGGAAAATGCCGAGTACTTTTGTTATTACTATTTATTTTAATATGTATTTTTTTTTTTTGTAAAATATTCGTTATACATATATTTATGAATTTCTGGTATATGTCGAATTTATTGATCTTATGATATATTTTAGGTCTCACTCAATTTATTAATACTTCATTAGTAATAATTTTAAAGTAATTTTTTATTTTTTCTGTTTAATAAATATTTGAAGCCACTTTTATCTATAAAATTTGACGACAGATTAGAGTCTCTCTCAGAGAGGAGAAGAATCTTTGACAAGCAAATGCTTAGAAACCCCCACCGAGGTGCTTTAACCTAAGTCTGGCGAATGTCAGACATTGAAGGAGTAAATGCTTGGACGATTCCTCTTCGCCTTCCTCCAAACAGCTTTGGCAACTAGCGTCTGACTTGATCCCTAGACTCACCGCGTGTGTGCCTTTTGGACAATAACCAATAAGCACTCCAACGATCGCGGAGAGATGATAGTTACTGAGCGACAGTAGCTGCAAAGACCGTTTTCGATCTACTGTGGGCCAGAAACACCTCGCTACTGCGCAGGTATATCTAGTCTACTTTTCAAACTTTGCTCTAATCCGATTGAAAATCTCAATCTCATAGGAGAGTTATGGACTTTAGAATTCTAGTGAAGAATTATGTCCCATGGAATTATATTATTGGAAAATGGACTAGATGAGGTAGATAGGTTGGCAAATATTTCCCCTCCGCTTTTTTGCGCTTTATTCAATTCTTTATAAAAAGTATTACAGTGATCGGATTTAGTTCAAATATGCGCCGTTTCGTTCGAAAATCTATTCCCATCTAGACGGGACGGCAACTTCATAATACCCCCCTTGTAGAAGCCCCTAACCTTATTTGCGAAGAACACGGACAGCCACTTTTCACAAGCCCCTTTTGAGTTCAACTTTATACCACCAAGGGCGTTCGCCATGGATAGGAGCAGGTGGTAATCACCACTTGGCGATATTTCCGGGCTATATGGTGGATGCGATAAAACCTCCCATCCGAGTTCCCGTAGCTTCTGACGAGTCATCAACGAAGTGTGTGGTCTGTCGTGGTTCTGGTGGAACACTACACCCTTCATGTTGGCCAATTATGGACGCTTCTGGTCGATCGCCTGCTTCAAGCGGTCCAGTTGTTCTGATGGTAGAATTAAGCGTCTTGCCATATGAGGGCAGCTCATAGTGGATGATTCCCTACCAATCCCACCAAACACACAGCAAAACCTTCCTGGCCGTCCCGGCTTGGCCACTATTTTATTCACCGGACTTCGACCACGACCGTTTCGCTTGTCGTACGTGTATCCAGCCTTCCGCAGATGGTTTAAAAAGGTTTGGTGACTAACTCCCATCTCCTGGGCGATCTCACGAGATGTCACATGCGGGTTTAACTTGATGTTTTCCATGATTCGATCGGTATTCGTCGTCACAGGTCTTCCGCAGGCTGGCTTATCCATGGTGTCGTTTTCACCTGATCTGAATCGTTGAAACCAGCAGTTCAAAGTGATAGACTACCATTCCCTAAAATACCATTAATCTCACGGAACGTTTCTCTAACGGATTTGCCTTTAACGAAGGAAAACTTTAAAATATCGCGAATTTCGGCGTTTGTGAACTCCATGTTTACACGTCTATAAATGTTGAACGCAATATCCATGCTAATCATGCATAGCGTCGTTTTGTAGGTTATGTCAAGACCTTTCAAAGATGTATAGTATTGCCAGATACAAGCTCTGTAGCTCATAGCTGCGAATTCAAAAGACAAAAAGGTGGAAGGGTAATATGTAAGTAGAGATATTTTTGTTATAATTTCCAAAGCTTCAGAGATCTTTGCCAGTATATTTCAATTTCATTATGCTGATCGCCTTAACTTAAGACATTTGTTTGATCGATAATAAATATTTACAAATTTTATTTAATTTTTTTCTCAAAACTCGCATAAAAATTTCGTAAATAATTCTACAATTAAATGAGTAAAATTCCATATAATATTATAAATGCAAATCAAAAATTTCCATCGCGGTTTTAACTAACTGAAAATTAAAACAAAAAATACAAAGACAACCTTGTGATGTGTTCATCGATGAAAACGAAAACAAGCGTTTAATATAAATAACAAGAATTGTTTACAGGTAACTTCAATACAAATAGAAACAGCCATAAATACATCAGCGCACTAAAGAAGGTATAAGCCATTAGCATAGCCATAAACGCATATTTGGCGTGTGCGTGTGTGTGTGTGAGAGTATACAAGTGTGTGTGTGTAAACAAAGTAGTGGCGAATCGTGCTTTTCACGCATTGTTTACCACTTGCATTGGGCATAAGCAAGCATTACAACAGCAAAAACAACAATAATAAAGCAACGCAAAATTTGGAATGAAATAAAAATCAATCGAGGTGAGTTTCATGCGAAATCAAATTTTTCGAATTTCAGCGCATGCTAGCTAGTGGCTAGTGGCTACTGGCTATTGTGGCTGCTACAGATTTGCGGTTGCCGCGTCATAGCCACACATTTATTTATATTTGTACTTGTTTCGGTGATTTTTTTGTTTCTTATTTTTCCTTGAATGCGGCCTGTGTTTACTTTATAATAAAGAAATCAGCGTTTACTTAGTAGACTATCAAATGTGAGGCATATATTGTTGTACATATGTATATATGGAAGTAAGTAAATTGTCTGCGGCATGAGTTTTGCATTGTTGGCTGTGCGCTAATATTACACTCGCATGACGAATGCAATCCCTGGGGCTCACTGGCCGTCCTATTACAAGCGGCCCACATTTATTTGGGTTCCCACTTTGATGTTAAGATATTTATATGTGAGTTTGTGCGCGCACTCATGTATGCAGGCGTTTGCGCTTTGCCAGCTGACCGGCTGCATTGCTTTGAGGCATTCTGTTTAGTTTTCTAGTTTTCAGATTTACTGCAATTTTTCAAATGAAACGCTTTGCTTCTACATCTGAATTGTTTAATATATAGTCATAAACGATAATATGGAGACTACTAAATATATGTTTATAAAAATTGCAGTTTTGTCGGTTAAAGCGGAAAAAATATACATTTTATTATATCCAATTAGAAAATAGCATGTTTACAGTTTTATTTTGTTTACTGAATTTTGTAATATTCAATATAAAAAGTCCCAAAAACTGCTCCATATAAACCTAATTTTTTGACTATTTGTTAGTCTAGACACTTGAATAGACTTACAATATTTTATAAGGATTAAGAGATCGGTTTACAAATGAATCAGTTCAAAAATTCGTCGATGGACACGACTGAAAATGTCATATCTCTCGAACCGATTTTATGAAGCCGCGGCCATAAATACTTTCCGTTGAGATATCGCTATGAAATCTAGAAAAATATTTTAAACATATTATAAACAAGTAAGGAAAGGCTAAGTTCGGGTGCAACCGAACATTTTATACTCTCGCAATTTATTTAGAGATTTACCGATATTTTCAGTGAAAAATTACCCTTAGGCACTGAGTTCTTCATGTTTGATATCAGGGGCCTTGAAAAGTCATGGTCCGATTTTGATATTTTTTCCACAAGTGATGTCACAGCTCAAATACAGTATTTGTGTAAAGTTTTATTTTGCTATCTTTATCGGTTCCTTATGTATACATTATAAAGTGAAAGAATCAGAAGGATTCAAAATTGAGTTATATGGGAAGTAGTCGTGATTGTGAACCGATTTCATCCATTTTCCACACAAGTCATCAGGGTGTCAATAAAATATTATATACCAAATTTCATTGAAATCGGTAGAGTAGTTCTTGAGATATGATTTTTGACCCATAAGTGGGCGACACCACGCCCATTTTCCATTTTGTAAAAAAATATCAGTGCAGCTTCCTTCTGCCATTTCTTATGTAAAATTTGGTGTTTCTGACGTTTCTCGTTAGTGAGTTAACGCACTTTTAGTCATTTTCAATCTAACCTTTGTATGGGAGGTGGACGTGGTTATTATCCGATTTTTTTCATTTTTGGACTGTTTAAGGAAACGGCTAAAAGAAACGACTTCAGAAAGTTTGGTTTATATAGCTTTATTGGTTTGCAAGGTATATACAAAAAACCTATTTGGGAGCGGGGTCACACCCACTTTTCCAAAAACAATACATTCAAATGTTTCCCTCTCTAATGCGATCCTATGTTCCAAATTTTATTTTCATAACTTTATTAATGCTTAGTTATAGCTCTTTATGAGTTTTTGGTTATCGACATTTTGTGGGCGTGGTAGTGGTCCGATTCCGCCCATTTTCGAACTTAACCTTTTATGGTGCCAAGGAATACGTGTTCCAAGTTTCATTAAAATATCTAAATTTTTACTCAAGTTACAGCTTGCACGGACGGACAGACGGACGGACAGACAGACATACGGATTTGAACTTTACTCGTCACCCTGATCACTTTGGTATATATAACCCTATATCTAACTTGTTTAGTTTTAGGACTTACAAACAACCGTTATATGGACAAAACTATAATACTCTCTTTAGCAACTTTTGTTGCGAGAGTATAAAAATTTGGCCTATAGCTCCCATAGGAAGGATCGGAACAAGTTATAATAATTTTGTTATTTACGGTTTTAAACTTTTTAATTTTATTTTAATAACTGAGATATTAATGTATTGAGGGAAAAAGGCGTGGTTAACTCCCGCCCGCCCACTTCTATACATATATATACAAATTCTTAGTAAGACGTTGTTATCGATATTTAACAACAAAAAAAGAATAACAAATAAGGAAGGGCTAAGTTCGTATCTCAGATATTTTCCTAATTAGCCAAAAGCAGTGAGGTCCTCATGCTCTATATCTGGGGCCTTGAAAGATTATAGTCCAATTTCGACTAATTTTACACCGGGGATGCCAACTGTAAATGCAATATACATATGTATCAGATGGACTTTAAAACTGTGTAGGTTGTAAACCGATTTCGCTCATTTTCAAACTGTAGTATTGGATGCCAAAAAAATATTATGAACCGAATTTCGTAAGAATTGGTCGAGTAATTCCTGAGATATGGTTTTAACCCATAAATATTCGACAGACTACTTTGAATTTCCCCTTTAGTTGAGACGTATACACTGCGCTGTGAAAATGAACATGTACTCACGTCTTCGATTTTATTTTTAAAAAGTCCCGTAAGATTTCCAGATAAAACTCTTTTACCATATACAATTTTGGTTATTTTAGAGACAGTTCGTTTACATTTTGTCAAAATAAATATTTTGTTATAAATTTTTTGATTTTTGGCATGTGCGTACTGGACCGAATTGAATCAAATTTTATTTCGAAGATCAACATTACATAAATGAAAACAAATGGAAGAAATGGCACCACAAGATACTTCTCAAATAATGTTTTTTTTTATTCTTATAGAATTATTCCTTATTATGGAATATAGTAGAGACATTAACAAAGAAATTGAAGAAGATCCCTTAAGACAAAGTTCTTCTATATTATATATATATTCTTCTGATATATGCCGTCGCTTATCTAAAAATCGAAATCTATCCGTTCATAGATTCCACCAGCTTCCATATAAATGATATGAGGATCTTATACCAGTTGACCTTATATCACAATCAATATGTGGTAAATCAAACTGAAATATCTTATTGGATATGATACCAATTGTTACCAAACATGCATTATTGAATGGTTCATATATTTCTTTAGTTTCAATTGGCCAAGTGTAATATGCCGAGTAGCTTTATGCCTTCTATATTATATACATCTGTGGTATGTGAGATATCTTGATAAAATTTTATGAAAAATGTATGGAATTTACTCTTTCCTTCCCCTAATCTTCATCTATACTATGTAGAATATATTGGTTACATAAGTCCTGCTATATTATTTAAAGAATGTTTCGAATACTAAGTAAGGTTAGACAAAGATACTAAATCGGCTTATAAGCATCCGTTGTTCTTTAATCTCTACAAATAGTAAAAATATTTAAGACTAGATTGCATTCGAACATAACACTTCCTTACATTTTTTTCTTTCATTTATATAAATTAATTTCGTATTAATGCATTGTGTATTTCTTTCTTAATATGTTTCTTGCAACTCGTACTGGGCATTGCTTAATATGAAATTTTATTTGTGACCTTGAAGTCGCACAAAATCCCAGTAAATATATTTATACCCAATTGATATTTACTAACACAGTGTTTATTAACGAAATGTGAATGTTTCTTGTTGTAATTGGGTTTTCATTGTAAATGAGGGTTGTCCTTAATTTAAGACTTAAAAAATTTAATAACAGAAAGTTCATCCATATCTTATTCATTTAACCTTTCAGTTTAGTAATCTAAACTCGGTTAAAGACTATCGAATATCTTTTTTTTTCAACAATTTCATAATATTCACATCAGTAAGTGGGTTTTGCAAACAGATTAGTTTAAAAAACTGCCATTTTGAGTTTGGTTTAAAGCTAAAATCATTACAAGAACTATACTATCTCCATATACTGTTTTTTGTATGGGTTAGGTGTAGTCAAAGACAAGAAAAAATTAGAATTTTCAGTAATATTTTTTTGCTATTAAATGATGCTATTTTACAAATGTAATAATATGGCGTTATTACACAATCTTTTGACTTGAAGTCACGAAAATTGGCCTCACAAATTTTATCTAGATTATTATTGGAAAAAATCAGCTTTAAAATTTTTGCGAGAAAAAAATCACTTCGATCCAGACGGAGGCTTATGTATTATAACAAAGCTGTATAAATTTCATAAACATCTCTTGACACGTTTTCCAGGCCCTGGTGTCACCAATTCCCGATTCTGAAGTATATATTTTTTAACTTTATTACACTTAACGAAAATGCAAAAAATTGATTTTTAGAAAATCCTTACTACCCCTAACCACTTAACCATACTTTTAACCTTTGTCTTTGGTTTTGTCTGCTTAACATTTAAAATGGTTCTAATGCTATAGTCGTTAGATTATTTGTATTCGTTGAAACATGGATCATCCAGCGACTGAGTTTTGTTAAAAATTAAGAATCCTACCACTGGTATAGTTGATTGAAAGCTAAGACTGCCTAATGCAGACCATCACCGTACGTCGATATCATTGCACCATCTTATTGTGTTATCGGTCATGTTTGTATTAACATGAATCTTTCTTTCGAATAACCTAACGGCTTCCCTAATGTTAGTACAGAAGGTCATGAAGGGACTTGCTCAGTTTTTCGAGTGAATACGTAACTTTTGATTGGAAATATAAAAAGAATGTATTTTACGTGAGGTTTCAAAGATGAATTAATATAGTGTCAGAATATGATTTGCTGGATATTGACTCGATATATTCCGGACAGAATTCAATTCAGTTATATATATACATTTAAAACATAAATGTACTATATTTTCCATTTATTTGCCGAGCTGTTTTTATTCTAGTTTCTTTATAATAATATTTTGTTGGTGCATAGAAGTTACACATATTGGCTGGTTGCTGATTCACTACTCTAATGCTGACCTTTGGTTTAGCCATTGTATCCGCCCATAAAGTTAGAGAATTAAATTAAGAACATTAGTTGCAAAGTTAGGTTATTCTGATCGACCAATAGGCCCCACATAGACCAGTTATGGTCGAAGCGAAGTTACAAAGTCTATGTCGTCGTACATTTAAATACCAAAGTTTAAACAATTTCCACAACTTTAAGAACGTTCTTAATACACACAGAGTATATCGTATTTGCTTAACATTAAACATTTGCCACAACTTTGCACAAGACTTTGCGTAAATTTGTGCAAACAAAGAGCAGCGCAACCAGCAAATGACAGGGCCAACAATAATTGCCTAGCGTAGCTATGGTCGGTCACAAGGAAGTGTTGAAAGGAAACGTCAGTAGGAAGTTACATAGAAGTTTACCATTGTGTACAATTAGGTGCTCTTACTCGCCTGGGCAAACACATGGCCACATGCAAGTAGCTCAATAGAGTCATTACAGATGTTTACTGTTAACCATTAGTATGGACGTAGTATTAAAGCTGAGGTTTTTTATTTTACTGTTTTTTTGTTTTATATAAAACCTTAACTAGGCGGGTCAAACAAAAAAAAAAAAATCGCAAACCATAATGGGTACGCTTATAGCTGACTGTTTATATATAATGTTGCATACATATAAGTTCCTAATACATTTGTTGTTGGCGTTGTTTTCACCACACCTTATACTTTTTCTATAGCAGCTTCAATTGAAACAGCAGAGTTGAGCTCATTGTTAACTGACTCAGATGGTGAAGAAACTTTAGTCGATAGAGCACCGAGAAAATACTTAATCTGCAATCGACAACTTAAACATTTTCGAGCTGATGATGATGATGATGTTGATGTCGTTGCGGACATAGCGTTGGTCCTGCTGTTGATAACACTAATAGCCATGCTGCTAAACTAGCCTTATGCTATGTGAAAGAAATATCGCTGTCCAACTGGCAAGTTGCCTCGAACTGCCTTAAGTGCGCTTATCTTATAATCATTTCCTCACACACACACCCACCCACATACATGCACTTACATATGGGTTACCTATTTATTTTTAATTTTTTTCAGCCTGCCATACCAGCTGCGCTGGTCGATTAAATTGCTTATATTACTTATATAATTTTTTATGTATATCTGATATATTCTTCAACCCATTATAAGCTTTTTTTGCATATTTTTCTGTTTACATATAAAGTTACTCTTTCCTAAGCGCCATTGTGTTGCTACTTCTACCCTGAATTTGCAATGAATGCCTGGCCTATTGCGTCGTTCTACCATTTTTCTTCGAGAAAGTATAGGTTGAGACATACATTTATGCAGGTTTAGTAATTTCGACGTCGCATATTGAATGCTCCTGCTTTAGTGTTGTTTATTTTATATATGTGTATATGCATACTTATATATATGTATATATATAATATAATATTTTCATTTGTAGCGCTTTTCTTGTTGCTGGCCTCTAAAAACATTAACAACGAAAGTGCACACATCAGCAGAAAAAATAGTTGCTTCTTCTTACTAACTTTGGCAAAAGCTGCCCTATCTCTCAGCACAGTCTTGATTTCGGCTGCAAAATTATTTGACACGTGTATCGTTTTTGTTTTTATAAAATCTGTTAACATTTTTTTCTTAAAATTTTCGTCAGCGTCAGCATGTCTCATACACATGTATGTAAGTACTTGTCATAGAATTGTCGTCAAAGACATTGCTGCTTAAAGCTTTCGAGAGAATGATATAAATTTCTGTTGAATTTTAAGATTACTCATACTAACTATGTAGTGGCACTCACTTTAGTCAGAAACACTTCCTACCAAATACTCACTATACTTCTTCGAATTTAAACTGTAAGTTATAATTGTTCAAATAAAGTTCATAGTTGATATATGTACATATATAATAGGAACTTTTAAAAAGTGTCAAAGACTGTCAAATTAGCTGTCAAAGTGAACACATGTATTTGACATTAATGTGCAGTACTCTTTTACAAAATGTCATACAAAAACCCTAAACACGCCTTCTCTTCCAACAACTTACAGAGTACTCTTCGCACAAATTGTTGATGAGGTAGATTATTTGGATTAAAATATGTTTATTTTATTAGTATTTAGACGAAACGAACATTATCCACAGTGGTGAACTCAGTAGACAAATTATTCGATAATTTTTTGGTTCTCCAACTTAATAGCAAGCGTATTAAAAGGCCCCAGCAACGCATTTTCTACGAGCCATGCAGCTTATTTACCAAGGACCTTGATTTCCCGTATCGCTAAAACATCGCATTTCAACGGTATAAGTTCATAATTCTGCTAAGACTAACGGATTCATATACAGAGGTAGTCAAAATTGGTTTAAACATCAGAAGATGTTTTTTTACATGTTTCTGAGAAAAAGCTTTCGCTTGTTGGCCTCCTTTTTTCGAATACCAACAAATAATACTATGTTGTTGTAAACCTTGATCTATTCTTGATCGAATGAAGTCATTTTCTTCAGGCAGCTAGAAATATAGCGGAGATAAAAAATAATTGAACTACAGGCTCGCAGTAGTCAAAAGTATTTATTCAGATTTTTTAACGTCAAAAGTATTTACACACGGCGATTGTATCGCTTTTAATTTTTAAAAAAAAGAAAAAAAAAAAAAAAAAAAAAATTTTTTTTTTTTTGCCACTTATTTTTTACTTTGCGCTGCACTTGGATATACCTTTAAGCAAAAATAAAATATATTGAAGACTTTCCTATTACATTCATAACAAACTAATATTGCCTTAGAATATAAAAATGGTAAATATAATGCAGAAAACAAAGAAAGGAATTATCGATTATAACTAGATCGGAGACTGTTACTAAGTTTAGGAACTGGAGATTTTTTAGCTTCGGAGTTAGTAAAAAATTTATAGAATTTAAAAAGAATACTGTCCCTAATAATGTTATTAAAAACAAGGCGACGAACAATTGCAAGGATACTTTGAAGAGAACTGGACAGGCTCTGTGATAACTCCAAAGAAAATGTAGAAGATTGAAAGCGGAACTGTTATGCAAGAGCGTCCACACAAATTACCCTCTTAATTTTGCAGCACCAACGAATCAGCATATTGCATGAACAGTTAATGATGCTCCACTGCTTAGGACATTAAAAAAAGTTAACATAAATGACTGCGTTGTGCATAAAGTGATCAATATTTCCGAAACCGATCCGATTCTGAAAAATCGATATGCCTCTCATTTGCCATATATTGCATCCTAAAGCCTGTCGTGGGCAGATAAGGCTAAATTTTAGTTCCAGGGCTTCTTTAGTAAACGCTTTATGCATTTACCACGTGAGAAGAAGAATAATGCAGTTTAGGTGCTAAACAGATTCAGAGGTGACATTATGATTTTTTTGGGGTTTTTCCTTACTTAAGTTCTGGAGATTTGGTACTAATTTAGGGACCCTAAAACATCCGGATTTATCAGAATTCACATGACCATGCCATTGTGTGAAGAAGCTGCATTTGTTACTGGCCTTTTCCAACTTCCCAGCCGGCACACATTTTATAACAGGACAATGCTCCATTTCATAAAGAGATCAGGTACTACGTATTTCAGGCTTTTAAGTGAAGCAAATCAAGTTGACCTTCGCAGAGTCCCGACCTAATTTTTTTTTTTATTAGAAAATATTTGGGGATTTGTTAAATATCAGAAGTCAATTGATATAACTTACAACAAAAACGCCGAAATTACAAAACTATAAAATAAACTGTTATTGATTTTTTTTTTTTGAACGATGTAACCAATTATGGAATTTTTATATAGCCGTAGAATAGTAATTTAGACTAAACATTAAAATTAAAAACCTTAACATTAAAAAATAACAGGATAATTCATTTCAAGTTGTGTGTAAACCTCTACTTTTGACTACTGCATTTTTTTCTTTTTGATCCTGTAGTTCATTTTTTTTGCTTATATCTCCACTTATATTTCTAGAAAAAAAAAACAAATAGGCTTCGATTCGATCAAGAATGAATGAAAAAGGTTTACAACAACATAGCATTTTATTTTTTTACGACAACAACAACAACAAGCGAAAGTTTTGTACGTAAAACATACTAATAAAACGTCCGATGTGTAAATAATTTTATCTAGCGCAACCCATATTCCACGCTATTGGAAAAAGGAAAAAATTATGGGAAAGTGGACTCCTGTTCGTTCTGTCAAAAATTTACAAAAATTAAATTCAATTTCATAAACTACAATATTTTGAGTTTCTCTATAAGTAATGTTATATTTTCCAATATACGTATCTAACTCGTAACTATACTCAGTAGGGAATCATCAAATTACTGAGGAAAAATAAAAGGAACAGTATACAAGAACTTCAGGCCTGAAGTCGAACACGTCTGAAGCTTTAAGATACCTATCAAAACCTACAAAATATTTTGAAAAACTTACATTTATAATTTGAGCATGACTACATACTTTAGATTACAAGCAGTACTTTCGAAAGCTGCTACCGAAATACCAGAATCTAGAATAGTTTCTGAGCATACACCCTACATTGACACTTTATTAGATTGCTATATTTCGGACCGAAATCCAAAGCCTCCTATGTGAGAAATAGTTAGTTGGCTGACCAGTTGCACTTGTGGTTAATATTAGTTCATTTACAATTATTTGTATTTCCAACAGGGTATCTACAGATGCTAAAGTCCGTGAGTGTGTTTACATTTAGCAAACAAACAATATAGTACAGCCGCGTCAGGCATTTATGGAGATTTATGAGTAGCTCTTATTGTTTAATTAAAATGAAGTGGTGAGCATTTTCGGCAAAATAAATTCATTTTGAGTCTGTGTGTGTGTGTGTCAAGTTGTGACTATAGAAATGGCCGCGAAATGAGTAATCTGCTTTTGGGCACCAAAAAAGCCGAGCTGTGGCTGACAATAGCGCCAAGAGCAAAAGTTAAAGAGTAAAAGAGGCAAACAAATAAAAGCTTCTAAGCAGGCGTAGACAGACATAAAGGAGGAATACACAAGTTTGACTTGCTGCTTACATCTTCTTTTGTGGGTGTTGGCAAGTGGCTGATTAAGTAGAGGAGAGTCTCTATTCATTTGCGACTTGTCTGCATTGCTTGCCTACTTTGCTTTACTGTTGTTGTTACATTTTGTTGTCAAACGTAAGATTTACATTTTGTTTATGGAAATTTCGCTTGATTTGATGAGTTGCGCATTTGCACAAATTAAATTGTCAAGTGCTAATGATTAAAGTAAACAAAAATTTAACTATGTGGGAAAGCAAGTGTTCTAGGCGAGAGGAAAAGTGGTATTGAAGGGCTTTTGTATGTGTGTGTATTTATGTTTGATTTGGTTGAATGGAAATAGTATTTCTATAAACTAGTGTATTGATTAAATTTTCAAACATATTAAATTAAATATTGATTTTCCGGTACTAGAACAACAATCATGAGTGAATAAAGGATCTTCATATATACATACATAACTAAAGTTATAAAAATAAAATTTGGTACATAAGATCGCACTTGAAAGGGGCATATGTATTTCGATTTTTTTTCTAAGTGGGTGTGACACCGCCCCTAAATAAGGTTTTGTATATATCTCGCAAACAAATAAAGCTGAAGTCACTTCCCTTACGTACCCCATTACACACCACGAAAATTGCTGAAATCGGATAATAACCACGCCCACCTCCCATACAAGGGTAATGTTAAAAATTTCTAAAAGTGCGTTACCTCACTAACGGAAGACATTAAATACATTAAATTGCAGAGAGGAAGTGCACGAAAGTCTTCACCTCAGAAGAGCGAATCTTCGCTCGAAAACCGCATCTCCGGAACTACTAATAAATTTCAATGAAATTTGGTATATATTTATTACCTTGACACCCTAATGAAACGGACAAACGAAACGAAAAAAATTTACAACCTTTTGTTACTTCCTATATAACTCAATTATGAGTTCCATCTGATTCCTTCACTGGATAATGTATACATAAGGATCCAATGAAGATAGCGGAATTAAACTTTACAGAAATACTGTATAGCATCTGTGGATTCACTTGTGGCAAAATTGTCGAAATCGGACTATAAGATTTCAAGGTCCCTGATACCGAACATAAAGAACTCAGTGCCTAAGTGCAATTTTTCTCCGAAAATATCAGTAAATCTCTCAGATGTTTTAATATAATTCAGAGGGAATATTTTTCTTCTAATAATGTGTCTCTGTACCAAAAATGGTTAAAATCGGGTCATAACTTCCCCTAGCTCCCATATACCAAATTAGAGGTTTTTCAAGAATACGGTGGGCTTTATCCGTATATATCCGTATATATCGGTTAATATGTAAGATATCTTGGCAAAATTAAATGAGCGTCTATTCTTGGATATTGTGTGCCTTGTTGGTGCGAAAATGTGAAATCGGTTCAGGAATTACCTCAGCCCTCATATACCTTATATGATGATTTAAAAATTTTAATAAAATTTTTTAGGACATACCCTGGTTCCAATTATTTAAAGTTGCCGTGTAAGCCATCTTGAAAGCGTTTGATCACGGACCTTCGTATTAGTTTCGAAAACCCATTAAAGCCATTAGTCAATTTTAATCCCTTACCCTCCTCTAATTTCATTAAGGCTATTAGAGGTCCCTAGTGCCTCTCAACCTAGGCACTGAAATATTTAACACTGAAATATATGTTCCTACTCTGACGTTCAATACAGATTTCTACTATTGTGATATAGTGGTCAGGGTTATGCACTACCACTGAGCAGGACCTAAGTTCTAAGTACTGAAGTTCTAGTACTGACTTATATCTAAAAAAAAATGTTTCTAATGGCGATTCTTCGGCGATCCTCAAGCGTAAAATTATTTTTTCGAATACAGTAATTTTTCGAGGTCGGTTGAGAACTTGTAGGTATTTTCCACGAACAGCAAGAGGTATAGTCTCCAATTAAATAACTGTATAACTCAGTACTAAATTAATATGTCATACTTCCTTACAAAGTCGTCAGCTATGAGGAACCACTTGATATTAAAGCGAATCTTAATTTACGAATTAACTGGTGGGTATAAGTATGATTATTGACGACACATCTTCAAGGAATCTTTTGGCTATAATTTATTGTGGAAACTCTATTATTTCCCCGGATAAATATAGGTATTTTACAGTAATTCGGAAATATATTTCTTTCTTTAGTAGCTTGATTCTGTATTGGGGTTAATTAGAGTTGTGATTTAACGAAAATTCGTGATACTGAGTATGTAATGTTGATGCTTGTAAAGTTCAAGTATTTTTAGTTAGAAATTATTTTAAGTAATCACAAGCGAGCTGCTGGAAAATCATTACATAATGACGACTGCCTTTTGGCTTTGAACTCATTATTCCAGCGTATAATTTTGTACCTATAATACATACGTCAAATAACTGACTGATAAATATTGCTTTATATTAATTCTCCCCAACGCACATTTACTCGGCACACCGACCATTGAGATTTGGCTAAAATTATACGAGCCTGTTTAAATGAGGTCATTGTTTGTTTACATTTGCTTCCCTCCCACCACCGGTGTTTTTCGTTTTTGCAGCATTGTTCTTTATAGAAACGAGTATGTATATAAGTGAATATTGGCAATTATGGCTTATTTCTTCTTGTTTATTTTATTGTTTGCTTCAATGCCGCCTCTCTCTCCCCTGGTAATTGAAATGGCTGTTGCTGCTGGCGAAACTCACTGGCCGCCCGCCTAGCAACCTGGTGTAGCAATTAGCCAGTGCCCTGAGCAATTGGCAATTACCAATCGTTGCCGCAATATAAAAAAAATTACACTTTTTCTCCTTGTTCTCCTTGTATTTGCGCTTTTATTGCCATTTTTTACAGTCTATATTTTTATTGTTTTAGCGAAGTGAAAAAATGCCAATTTTATTACAGAAAATTTTTTACAACTTTTTCTCGTTTTTTTATTGTTTCGCTTTGACCCGCAATTTTCACGATTAGTTTTAAATAAATATTTATTTGTACATTTATGTGTGTACGTGCGAAAGCAAGTAAACAAGCTCGCATGTATTAAGGTGGGAAAATCACAAAAATTTAAAGCCTTTGTGCGAAGAAATGTGTGTGGTTTAAGCATAAAATCGGTCATAATATGTTTTAACTTATTTTTTGGATTTTCGTATTGGGAAATATAAGTGAGTTTTTGGTACACTGAGCGAAATGATTATATAGATTTCGGGTTTATAGAAGATTTTTTATTTAAACAAGTAAGAAAGGGCTGAATTCAGGTGTAACCGAACATTTTATACTGTCGCAAGTTATTTATTTATTCTTAAAATAACACGTAATTCAACCAATATATTCGGCATAAAGTCCACTAGAATATCGAGAATCACTATATATTGTATATCGGGACTGGGACAATTCCTGGACCAATTTGAACCGTTTCTTGCCACCGAAGCGTACCAGCGTCCAAGATTTTGCGTTTTTAATTTGCGTGCGGATATCTCATCATATTAACCGATATATGATACTATATGGTATAAACTCCACCGTAAGTTTGAAAAATCTGTATATCTTGCCACTCTTGCGTGTAAGGGAGCTAAACAGTTGATTGGTGAGACACGAGATTTCTCAAAACTTCTTTCGAACATCAGTGATTTTACCTCTTTAATACTTTCAAATGAAATTTTTGCCTCTGGTACAAGGGTCAACATTGTCGGTATCAGGGGCCTTGAAAGTTGATAGTCCGATTTCGGGGAATTTAAGATGGGTGATGTCACAGTATAAACACAATATTTGTGCAAAGTTTTGTTCCGATAATATCTTCATAATTGCTTAAGATTATAGATTAACTAAATTGACGAATCAGATGGGCTTCAAAGTTGTGGTAAAAGGAAAGAATGCATGGTTGTGAACCGATTTCTTCCATTTTCAAACTATACCCAGGAAATGTTACGAACCAAATTTCATTAAAATTGGTCGAGTAGGTAGGTTTGGAGATATGGTTTTTGACCTATAAGTTGGCAGAACCAAGTCCATTTCAAATCTTTATAATGAAATTTAAGGTTTCTGATGTTTTTCCGTACTTAATTAAAGCTTTTTTAGTAGTTTTCAACATAACCTTTATATGGGAGGTAGGCGTGGTTATAATCCGATTTCCTCCATTTTGGAAAAACACCTAAAAAAATTATTAAAGGAAATGACTCTACAGGATTTAGTTGATATAACTAAAGTAGTTTTAGAGATATGTACAAAAAGTTAATTACAGGATGGGAATATTGCCCACTTTCACAAAAATATTACATCCAAATATGCAACTTCCTTAGATAGTTACACTTTACACACTCACTTTTGATCTATTAAGATTTTTTATGATACGCTGAAAATCCTTCTTATGATAAAAAATTGCATTTTCTTTGATAGCGCTAATTTAGTACATTACTTCAGGATCATCAATCAGTCAAAGTTTAATATACTCATTAAGCGAACGAAACTGAGAACATTTGTCGACGTTTCTATTAAATTTTTGTCATTTTAGTGAGTTCTGGGTTTGGAGACATGGTCTTTATCTTGAGAACTTCATTATGGAAACTAGTGCAGTTTTTCACAGCTAATTGGATGACCGTGTTGGCATAGGTCTACGGTTTGCAACTGGGGTACTTAGGATAAGATTGGTATTTTATATTCTGAGCTTCGGAATATACCGATGCACTTCAGCTGAGCTTAATGGAAGTAACAGAAGATGTCGCTCGACGTTGAGTAGTACTGTTTCACTATTACATTTGCCAATAGTTAATGGCCAAATTATGATATTAGACAGTCTCATTATTTTTTGCTTAATATACATATCTACTGAAATACTGTTTCATGTACTGTAAGTACACTCCGATGGAAGGACCAGGTGGATAAGGACCTGTCTTCACTTGGTATTACCAATTGGCGCCAAACTGTCTAAAGGAGAGGTGCGTGGCGCGCTGTTGTAGACTCGGCTGTAACCGCGTAAGCGGTGTCTACGCCAGTCAAGGAGAAGAAGAAGTACTGTTAATATGCCTACCTTAGAGAAGTTTGATCTAGGGTGTGACACAGCAAGGAAATAATATCATATCTAGATGGTGAGGAATGTAGAAAATGAAAATTTCGTTCAATTTTAACTAACAACTTGAGTATTACTTGGATCAAACAGCGTTTATGAATTACAATCACACAACTGAAAGGCAAATTCATATTTTATATGTATTTACATATAATTTATATTGAGTTTTCAAGAATGTCATAGGACACTAACCCATCGAGAAGTCCACAAAAAACTTTCAAAGTAAGCACTATATGGACCTTTATATGCTGTCTTTAAAGGATTTCTTCGTACGAAAGTCAGTTCTAATTCCTCACAGTGTATCTAATAACACTAATATATACATTCGTATAAACAACTTATGTTTATGTTTTCCATACACGTTTTTGATGTTAATATGTTGTTGTTGTTGCTTTTTTATTGTTTGGCAAAGTGATTAATTTAATTTTCATTGCCACCGCAAATAGTTTGAAATGCAAAATGTTTATACGTAAAAGTATACTTAAATTAATTACACTTGTACTTAGGTACATATGTACATATGTACAAAGAATGATTACACACATTTCTGCCACTTCAAATTACTTCTTTCTCAAAACATTAAATCAGAAGAAAGGCCAAATGTTACCACACATTTTCGACAAGTATGCTTGTATACTCACTCGTATATGTATATAAATGCAAACATCCCTTTTATTACCAGCACTACAAGCCGCACACTTTATATTCAATTGTTCCATTTTATATTCATTAGCCCGAATACTTTTGTTTTAATTCTTTTTCAACTTTAGTGCTTTACTTTTGCTTTGCTGCTTTCAAGTTATTTGCATTGTGTATTCTATAAACATACTTTATATTCAAGTGCTGATTTTTATTGCGCAAAAAAAATTGAAATGCTCATACTCTTCGGTGCACTAATTTGAATATCGATTTTCGGTGTACTTCTTATGGCCAAGGTTAATTTATATTCCTTCTAAATTGCTTATAATTCATCAAATTTTGTTAGCCGAGTGATGGTGTGAGAATATTGAATATTTGTTTAGTCTTTAAGATATATTAGATATAGTAATAATTTTCTATATAAATTAGAATTATGAGAGGAAATCACTGGGAATAACTCATATTGAGAATGTGGCTAATGAAGTAATGAGTTGTGCTCTTCGCTTAGCGATATATACAACACACAGTCAACGATTTTTAGAAACCATAAATTTGGGGTTCATTGCGGATTAAGTGGTTTATACACTAAAATAAGTAGTACGTTTAACGTATATAATCTATCCCTTAGCTAATGTGACATGCCGCTGGAGACATACTATGTCAAACCCAAAACTTTTAATTTTTTTATCATGGAAAACAACGTTGAACAGAGTTGAAGAGGGAAAGAGGGAGAGACAATGGTTTTTCAATAGATTTAACCAATGTTTTTATAATATGGAGGACGAATAAAACTTTCATTAGAAGAATACGAGTGTTTAACTATATTCTTACAAATTGATATTTGCTTTCAGAGTGAGTTTACATAGAATATGTTGTTTTTCACAGGCAACAGTCGAAATCCAAATTAACCAAGTTAGAGCCCAATGTTTTGACTTTAAGTCACGGAAATTAAAAAAAAATGTAATTTCCAAACTTTTTCTTTGCGGTGACAATCATAAGTCCTTGGAGATTTATCTAAAATCAATCGGATGAGAAAAACTAGTTTTATAATTAGATAATCCTGGGCCGGCTCTTAAAAAATCGAAATTTTTGAAAAACAAAACAGCTTCGATCCGGATTATTATACATTCCAAAAGCTGTAGATATTTCATTAAAATCTACTGAGCGGTTTTCGAGTTACAGTTGTCACCAGTTCAAAAAACATAGTTTTGAAAAAAAAAACGCATTTCAAGTTTCACCCGAGCGTTTTGGAGTGCCCGAGCGCTTTTTGTTATTTTTCGAATAACTCGAAAAGTAATTATCGGATCCACTTAAAATTTTCAGAGAATATTTTTAAGAACAAAATTTTCACTTAACGAAATATTTTTGAAAATCCTCACTACTCTTAAAACGTTAAAACTTATGAAGGAAGTAATGTGTCCAAGAAAATACCGTAAGATTTGTCAAATTTTAGAACGATGTGAGAGCTACCTATAAAAAAGAGGCGGAAGGAAGATGCCCAGCAAAAAATAAGTGCTAAAAAAATAAAAGGAAAGAAAAACAAAAACAGATCGAAAAGATCAAAATCGATTCTCTATTCGGTATATTTTTAAATTTATGAAGTTTGGTATACGGTTTTTCACGATATAAAAACACTGAGAGCAACGCAAAGCTCAATATTCTACTCAAGTCTTCGTACGATAATCTAAAACATTGTTTCGAAGATCAATCTCCAAAAAAAAATCTCTTGCTACATAAAAATAAATAAACTCGCTGGTAAAAAGGGTTTAAGAGATGCCCATATCTACCTCTTTCATTTCTGGGTGAAACAAACAACCGTTATGTGAACAAAACTATAATACTCTCTTTAACAACTTTGTTGCGAGAGAATAATTAAAGACAGGCAAGAAGGGAATATTATATAGTATTATCACGGATTGCAGCTTTCGAGGGAAATTTTGAAAGGAATATCGACAAACCTTGAAAACTATAATAATTTAATTAGCAAAACTAATAAATTGAATTGGGTGCTCTAGTAAAGTAGGGACTCAGAATGTTAATGCCACTGAAAAAATGTAAGAACTGATAGAGAAAATGTATACCCATTGTAATTAACTTCCCAGAAGATTGAAGAAGGATATGGGAAAAGCTGAAAATCGTGAGATAATAAGCAATATGTCCAATATGCGGATAATATTTGTATATACGGGTATACTTCCGTTTAGAAGCACTTATTTCATCGAAATTGAAAAAATTGTCTTTCTTACATATATAAATATATTTAAGGCCAGTCCCTGGAAACACTGACAACCATGTAAGGTAGATAAGAAGCGCTACAATCATAAACAAATAGAGAAGTCACATAACTGAACGCATAAACAATTTAATTCTCAAAACATTTCTTTACGAACTTGCTTTATCAAACTTTAATCTGTACATATCTACATGAGTACGTGCGGAGAAACTTCTTCGCGCATAATTGCAGCGAATCAACCAAAAATGCACTGTAAAATACAAAGCCACGTAACCACACTGGTTTTGTTTTTGTTTCGTAGTTTTATTTTTCGGAATTTTTGCCAAGTTAGCGGAAAAAGTTGTCGCCATTTTTCCGACATTCGTTTACGCATTGTATGCTAATTAGTGGCTGGTAAAGCAATTTGCAACAATTGCGGCACAGACACACGGCGAGCGGCAGCGAACAAAGTGCGACACAGTCGACAGTCGGCGGCAGTTGCATTTTGTAGTTTATGCACAACAACCGATTACCGTCACTTGCCAATTAGAGCAGCGCGACAGGAAGCGAATACACGACTCAAGAGCGCCTAAAGAAGCCAAAGGAAGGATACCAAATACTTACTGGTGTAGTGGAAGAGTGCGACTTGGACGGAAGCGGACGGAATAGCGCAGAAGAAGTGACTGAGCACCGCTGAAAAGTTGCTGGCAAAGTGCAGTTGCATTGTGTGTGTGGCATGTGGCACATGCAAATTAAGCAGAAATAATCCAGTTGTGCAACCGCAAATTCACTGAACATCCACTAGGCCGCCGAATGAATAATAGGTGGCACGCAAGTAATGCAATGTTGTGCGAAGTATGCAAGGTAGTTGGAGTTTTCTGTGTAGTTCTTTGAGGGAGTTGTTTGTTTAGTTTCTTTTAAAGGGAGACATATGTATGTATGCTACCAGAAAAGGGCGTGAAAAGAGTGATTAACAGTTGGTAGTAGAGACAGTTGTATTGTAGTTTAAAGTAAATACTTCATTAGTGATTGTTATTGCTGCAATAATCAGTCAAAGGAATTTCAATTACAATTGTAATCAAAAATGTACTTATGATTACATTTAGATTACAAACAAAATTACAAAAGAAAATGACAAATGTAATTTTTATTATACATTTACAAATTATTCAAAAAATATTTTAATTACAATTACCGTAATAATTGTAATCATTATTACAAATAAATAATTGCAAAGAAGAATTTACAATTTGGATTACACACAGTATTAAAAGTGAAATTATTCCAAAAATATATTCATTACATTCGTAGTAATTACTTAAGTTTGGTAATTACAATTACTGTAATAATTGTAATCATGATTACAAATAAAATTACAAAAAAAAAATAAAATTTATTTTGCTTGTAATTTGTTTTATATTTATATTTACAGATTGTTCAAAAAAAATTTAATTACAATAACAATTGTAATCATGATTACAAAAAAGAATTTACAATTTGGATTGGACAAGTAAAAATTATTCCAAATATATATTAGTTACATTTGTAGTAATTATTTAAGTTTGGTAATTACAATTACTGTAATAATTGTAATCATGATTACAAATAAAATTACCAAAAAATTAAAATTTACAATTTTGATTGAAATTTGTTTTATAGATTTAGAAATTATTCAAAAAATATTTTAATTACAATTATCGTAATAATTGTAATCATGATTACAAATAAATAATTACAAAGAAGAATTTAGAATTTGGATTATACACAGTATTAAAAGTGAAGTTATTCCAAAAATATATTCATTACATTTGTAGTAATTATTTAAGTTTGGTAATTACAATTACTGTCACTGTGTAATGTAATCATGATTACAAATCAAATTACGAAAAAAAATTAAATTTATAATTTTGATTACACATAGTATTCCAATTACAAATTATTTCAAAAATGTAATGATTACATGTTCCGTATTTCTACTAATTATAATTACAAATATAACTACAAAAAAAAATTAAATGTATAATTTTTATTACAATCAATATGACTACAATATTACAAATTGGTTAAAAACACTATAATTACAATTACTTGTGTAATGCAATGGAATTATGATTACATAGAAAATAGTATGTTGTAGGGTTATATTATAAAACAATAAAATTGCTTTTGTAATGTAAGGTAATCATGATTACTTAGAAAGTATGCTATGGTATTAGTTTCAGTGGATTTCAATAATATTTTATACGGTCATAAAAATCTAATTACTCATAGATCTTAAACAAGCAGACAGACAATTAGTTCGTGCTGAGTCCTTTAGCTCCTGCCATGCTTTTAGTGGTGCACTCATAGCTACACCATCTTCTCCAACCGTGCGCAAATGACCCACTCCATTTGCTGTTTGAACATTTTCCCATTTCAATGCGGTTTTTCAGTTCTCTTCTGACTACTAAGTACTCTTTTCGCCTTTCAACTGGCTTCTGTTTAATATGCTTTCTGCTTCACTACAACAACCAGTATGCTGTGCGGAAAGTGTAGAAAAAGCTGTTCGTTGACAGGCAGCTGCATTCAAACAACTGTTAATTAGTAGCTGCAAGAGACCGTTTTTTTTTTGTGGCAATATGTGTGAGCTGCTAATGCATGTACTTAGGCTCAAAGCAGCCGCACACACTAGTCAACGACCACACAGCATACTTAGTTGTGTGTTTAAAAGCTTTGCGCTGCTTGCAGTTTTCTCTTTTCTGTTTCCTACTTTTATGACTGCAGACTAACTGCTTATCAGCATCAGCACTTCCCCCTTTGTGCGAGTGTGTAAGTGACGACAGTAAATGTGTCTTTAACTGGTGCATGTTTTGCCAATTAATCGTAATTATGGCTTAAAAGTGGATGTGAATGGATCAGAAGAGCTGAGCAGAGCAGACAAAGTTGAAGTGAAAACATTGAAAAATAAAATTTAACTGTCTTTTTTCTAGTAAATCTCTTGACTGCAGATTATGTAGTCTATCTATTTTTAGCAACTTGCCACAGTCACCTTTATCGAGTTCAAAAGCAAAAAAAGTAAACAGACACTCAATTGTCACTACTTTGCTCTCGCTTGCCTTCCCACCACTTCCACCATCTGCCAAGCCTTTGTACAACTTTGCACATTCATTCATTCAGTCATGCCTTCATTCATGCAATCCATTGTGTACGCGCATACTTTCTGTATGATTCGCTTGATCCTATTATCCTCGGCACTTTGTTTGGCTGCATTTGTGCGCACAAATGTGGTTATTTACTTCCTGTCTGTGCGTGATTTTCGCAAATAAAGATTACTTAGTAGATTACGTTGTCCCTAACCGGATATTCGTTGAATATTATAGTTGGTGTTGTTGTTGTTGCTGTGTGGGTTCATAAATTATTGTATAATATTATCAGTTGACAAGTTGGAGTTAAAAATGACATTCCACCACTACAGCGCTAGCTCCAGCAAACTGGCATTCAGTGGCACAAAGTATAAAAATAACCCTGTGGGTGTTCGGCTTTTAGCGGCTGAGCGATGTGCTGTTCGCATGCTATTGCGTGTAAACTACATGTACAACTGTTGGCATGCGTCGCAGGCGCGTTTGTCATGGCGTATGAGTGATGTATGATTGAAGTGAGTGAACTGTGTGAAGGTGAAAGCTGTTTTCATTGTCAATTGTGTGCGTAACATTTGGCACTATTTTAGTTGGTAATTGTAATGAAGGGAGGTTTATTTTTGCTATATGATTTGCTGTGTGACTTTAATTAAATTTAATTACTTCATAAAATTTGCTTCTCAGGGTGAACAACTACATATATGTTTTATTTATGAATATTAGTTACTAGTTAGCTACTTTTTCATATATTTTTATCAAGTTTATGGTAATATTAAGTATAATAAGTTCGTTTCGCATTTTTCATTAATTTTTCTTTGAAGAGAATGTCTAAATTTACCGAAAATAATTATGAAAATTATGTTAAATACTTGGTATACGTCTTGCGTAGTACAATGTCTAATCTGTTAAATTAGCTCAAGAACATAAAAAATAATAATCATTATTATAGTTACGAAATTTTACGAAAAAGACGTTTTATTCAAAGAGGCTTGTCGATTCCAGTCCATCAGTTCAACTAAATCATAAAACTAAACAAATTTCGTTAGTATTGGGACTTGTAGTGTCTTTGAACGACGCTATGCATGATTTGAGGCATAAAAAATTTCCGGACCGTATCAACGCCTGCTGCTGAAACGGAACGAACTCGACCCATTTTTGGAGCGGATTGTGACTGGCGACGAAAAGTGGATCACATACGACTATATCAAATAAAAACGGTCGTGGTCGAAGACCGGTGAATCGTCCCAAACAGTGGCCAAGCCGGGATTGACGGCCAGGAAGGTTTTGTAGTGTGTTTGGTGGGATTGAAAGGGTTTCATAGTGGATGAGCTGCTCCCATATGGCCAGACGCTTAATTATACAATCTACTGCGAACAATGGACCGCTGAAGCAGGTCGACCAGAAGCGTCCAGAATTGGCCAACAGGAAGAGTGTGGAGCTCCACCAGGACAACGCCAGACCACACACTTCGTTGATGACTCGTCCGAAGCTACGGGAGCTCGGATGGGAGGTTTTATCGCATCCACCGTATTGGACGAATATAGTGCCAAGTGATTACCACCTGCTCCTGTCCATGGCGAACCCTATTGGTGGTGTATAGTTGAACTCAAAAGAAGCTTGTGAAAAGTGGCTATCCGAGTACTTCACAAATAAGGAGTTAAGTTAGAAAAGAAGTTCAATATCACCCGAGGCTTCTACTGCCTGATTATATCTAAGCTTTACTGAATCTATGATTTTTTTTTCCTCAAATCATGCTGCTTATAAGGATTTGTGCTATTTAGACATCTGAGTAACCTAATTTTCATCTATAATTTTTATTTGTGGCTCAATCGTAAGTCGATTTTTTAGTTTTGGTACATTTTTGGCGTAATGACACTCGAAATCGGCAGACCCCTTAAATATTAACATATTAATACTAATATTTCGTAGAAATTCACACAAAAATGAAACTAAGTTGAATCAAGAAAAAATTCCGTTTCTTTTGTGCTGGTTGCACCAGACAAACTTGCCTTCATTTCACATTTAAAAAAGCCTAATCTATTCAACCAAATGAGGACAGAACGGGAAGTATAAAAATAATATGCAACTTATACCCTTTAAATTATTAAAAATTTTTTCATTGCTATACTCAGCCGGACAGTAAAAAAAGGATATTAAATTTTTTGCAAAGGACCTTTTGTTTACTTGCTCATTACTTGCAGAGTTGCAGGTACTCATATTACACTGCCGGTCAGTTGTTCATTAAGCTCATTAGCTTTAGTGAAATACCTTTTTTCTGTAGATTAACTCATCGTCAAACCGTTTTTGGGCTCTCACTGGCATGAGAATGATGCCTGGTACATAATATACTACCGGTAAATATAAATATGTAATATACTTATGTGAATAAAGGAACACATATTTATTTACTTAAGCATACAACTACATAGGCCGGAAATGTTAAAAAAAAAAATCAAAATAATTGTAATGAAGCGCTTAAAAGGGTCAACAAAGCCTCATTTGGCTGGTTGCCCAGTGTATAAAAGAAATCGGGATTGACGGGACAGGAAAATTTAGTGCTAAATTTCAACAAAAAAGGGTTGCCATATATTTCCAAATTTTTCACTTTATATGAATGGTCCAAGGTCCGCCTACATCCGAAATCCGCAGATCCTTACTTGTTATTTAACACCTTTCCTTTGCTCTCCATCCTTGTTGAATTCTCTTTTAAGTAGTTTCATATTTAAAGAGTTAGCACGCGCTTATGCTACTTTCCGCCACAACTTTGCTAACAGCAGGTGTTAATGAGTTGCACCTTTAATTTGCCAGCAGCGAAGAATACATTGTAACTAACACCTGTTTTCACAGCGCAAATAATATAAAATTATATGAAATGTATAATGGACAAGCAAATAACGGCAGAATTACGGAAAACACAACAAAAATTAAAACAAATATTTGTGCCAGCAATGCGGGATAAAAGTGAAAGCAGCGCGCTTAGCGGATATAGTACCAGCCAGGCAATGCTGAAATGCGGAGCACTTTGCTGCAAGATTTTCTTTTTAACTCACACAACAACAAAAGCAACAACAACACCAACAACATAATAACAAAGGCAATGATAACAGCTGCAGAGTATTAAAACAGCAAAAACAAAAGCAACAACAACAACAAAGTGGATAAAACAAATACTTGTACGTGACGTGTTGCGAACGCAAATACCACAGGCACCCTCTCACTCCCTCCTCCAGCAGAGCATACTTTTAGGTAACAGGATATGTGCGCGTGCTTTTATACTTGTGCGGATGTGTGTGTATGTGGTTTTTTGTTGCTAATAATACCGTTGTTTCGCCAAGCATCGCGCGATCATTAGTATGCCGCATGTGTTGTTGCAAGCATTTATTATTACGCGTGTTGATTCGCCGTCGTCGCATTGGTATGCGTTGCACGCGACCACTTGATGCCCGCATGCAAATACGAACGCAAACAAAAACAAGTAAGGAAGGGCTAAGTTCGGGTGTAACCGAACATTTTATACTCTCGCAATTTATTTATTTAACTTTGTTTATATTATATAATACATAATTTGACCCACATATTCGTCATATATATTGTATAAAGTCCATTGAAAGTTGGAAACCATAATATTAGGTTAGAATCACCTAGGTCCTCGTGTTCGATATATGGGGCCTTAAAAACCTATGGTCCGATTTCGGCGATTTTTAGAATGGGGCTGCCACACTATTAACATAGTATTTGTGCAAAGTTCTGCACCGATATCTTCACTAGTACTTACTTTATATATTGTAAAGTAAAGACGATTCAGATCGTCTTCAAAGTTCTGGTATTTAGGAAGTAGGCGTGGTTGTGAAGCGATTTGGCCTATTTTCACAACATATTATTGGGGTGTAAAGAAACTATTACAAACCAAGTTTCATTGAAATCGGTCGAGTAGTTCCTGAGATATGGTTTTTGACCCATAAGTGGGCGACGCCACGCCCATTTTCCATTTTGTAAAAAAAATCTGAGTGCAGCTTCCATCTGCCATTTCTTATGTGAAATTTAGTGTTTCTGACGTTTTTCGTTAGTGAGTTAACCCACTTTTAGTAATTTTTAACCTAACTTTTGTATGGGAGGTGGGCGTGGTTATGATCCGATTTCTTTCATTTTTGGACTGTATTAGGAAGTGGCTAAAAAAACGACTGCAGAAAGTTTGGTTTATACAGCTCTATTGGTTTGCGAGATATGTACAAAAAACTTAGTAGGGGGCGGGGCCACGCCCACTTCCCCAAAAAAATTACATCCAGATATGCCCCTTAATAGTACGATCCTTCATACCAAATTTTATTTCCATAGCTTTATTTATGGCTTAGTTATGGCACTTTATGTGTTTTCGGTTTTCGCCATTTTGTGGGCGTGGCAGTGGTCCGATTTTGCTCATTTTCGAAAGCAACCTTCCTATTGTGCTAAGAAATAAGTGTGCCAAGTTTCATCAAGATATCTTAATTTTTACTCAAGTTACAGCTTGCACAGACGGACGGACGGACGGACGGACGGACAGACAGACATTCGGATTTGAACTCCACTCTTCACCCTGATCACTTTGGTATATATAACCCTATATCTAACTCGTTTAGTTTTGGGTGTTACAAACAACCGTTATGTGAACAAAACTATAATACTCTCTTTAGCAACATTTGTTGCGAGAGTATAACAAAGATTGAGCGCGTACATACGACATACAGACATACATACTTATACATATATATGATACGGAATGCTTAAAGGCGATAGTTGTGCATATTTTTATTCATCGAAATAATTTAATGCATATGAGAGTTTATTCAGCTGAGCATATCTATTACTTCTTTGTGAGGAATTGTCTAGTAAATTAGACTATACTACTTCATAATGGCTGAATAAATTAAGCAGACTATTTTACAAATAAATCTTTGAGTGAAGTAAGCCTTTTACAGTTATGTGAAAAATAATAAGGACTTCGATGAATAAAAAGTAAACTTCAATAGAATTATACTAAGGCATGGAAATTTTTGGCAGTAAAGGCCATTTATTCATCACTCATTATTTATAAAAACATATTCAGTTAGAACAAGAAAAAACGTTAACTTCGGTTGTACCGAAGCTAATATACCCTTCACAGGTGCATTTCTTTTAGTAACTATGTGTTTAAGCAAATCTAAAGACGTAAGAAAACTTAAGTATAACAAGTAAGGAAGGGCTAAGTTCGGGTGTAACCGAACATTTTATACTCTCGCAATTTATTTATTTAACTTAATTAATATTATATAATACACAATTTGACCCACATATTCGTCATATATATTGTATAAAGTCCATTGAAAGTTGGAAACCCTAATATTAGGTTAGAAGCACCGAGGTCCTCATGTTCAATATATGGGGCCTTGAAAACTTATGGTCCGATTTCGGCGATTTTTAGAAATGGGCTGCCACACTATAAATACAGTATTTGTGCAAAGTTTTGCACCGATATCTTCACTAGTGCTTACTTTATATATTCTAAAGTAAACGATTCAGATCATCTTCTAAGTTCTGGTATATAGGAAGTAGGCGTGGTTGTGAAGCGATTTGGCCAATTTTCACAACATATTATTGGGAGGTAAGGAAACTATCACAAACCAAGTTTCATTGAAATCGGTCGAGTAGTTCCTGAGATATGGTTTTTGACCCATAAGTGGGCGACGCCACGCCCATTTTCCATTTTGTAAAAAAATCTGAGTGCAGCTTTCATCTGCCATTTCTTATGTGAAATTTAGTGTTTCTGACGTTTTTCGTTAGTGAGTTAACCCACTTTTAGTAATTTTCAACCTAACTTTTGTATGGGAGGTGGGCGTGGTTATTATCCGATTTCTTTCATTTTTGGACTGTATTGGGAAGTGGCTAAAAAAAACGACTGCAGAAAGTTTGGTTTATATAGCCCTATTAGTTTGCGAGATATGTACAAAAAACTTAGTAGGGGGCGGGGCCACGCCCACTTTCCCAAAAAATTACATCCACATATGCCCCTTCATAGTGCAATCCTTCATACCAAATTTTATTTCCATAGCTTAATTTATGGCTTAGTTATGGCACTTTATGTGTTTTCGGTTTTCGCCATTTTGTGGGCGTGGCAGTGGTCCGATTTTGCTCATTTTCGAAAGCAACCTTCCTATGGTGCCAAGAAATAAGTGTGCCAAGTTTCATCAAGATATCTCAATTTTTACTCAAGTTACAGCTTGCACAGACGGACGGACGGACGGACGGACGGACGGACAGACAGACATTCGGATTTGAACTCCACTCTTCACCCTGATCACTTTGGTATATATAACCCTATATCTAACTCGTTTAGTTTTGGGTGTTACAAACAACCGTTATGTGAACAAAACTATAATACTCTCTTTAGCAACATTTGTTGCGAGAGTATAAAAAAAGAAAACATTTTACTAATTATTTTTAGCCGGGTTGTTTGCTGAACAATTTTTTCGGAGATTATATTATTACCTTAAGCAGTAAACCATGCCAAATTTCTTGAAGATACCACGTCAAATGCGAAAATTTTCCATACAAGCCCATGATTCCGATCGTTCAGTTTGAATGGCAGCTATATGCTATAGTGAACCGATCTGAGCAATTTTTTCGGAGATTAAATTATTTCTATGAGCAATAACTTACACCAAATTTTGTGAAGATATATAGTAAAATGCGGAAGTTTTCCATACAAGCCCGTGATTCCGATCGTTCAGTTTGTATGACAGCTATATGATATAGTGGTCCGATATCGGCAGTTCCGACAAATGAGCAGCTTCTTGAAGAGAAAATAACATCTGCAAAATTTTAAAATGATATCTTAAAAACTGAAGGACTAGTTCGTATATATACAGACGGACAGACAGACTGACATGGCTAAATCGACTCAGTTCAAAATACTGATCATTTATATATATACTTTATAGGGCCTCCGACGCTTCCTTCTAGGTGTTACAAACATCGTGACAAACTTAATATACCCTGTTCAGGGTATAAAAATGCAAAGCAGAGAAGGATACGCGCTGTTGTTCAAACCCTGTAATTCGTTCAGAAAAGTAGCAAATTTAATTCAAAATCCCAAAACAATGGTTGAATAAGCAATTAAAGGTGTTCGCAGATTGAAACACTCGCCAGGATACACAAAATATTATTGTCTGTCAAAAAATAAAACAAACTAAGTATAAATCAAGTAACAGCTGTCAAAAAGATCCATTCCGAAAATAGGATCCTCCCATTGAAAACCGCACTGCCAAAAAGACGGAGCTTCTCAAATCGATCATAAAGTAATAAGAAGATTTTTACAAGCATCTATTATTTCACAGAAAAACCCACAAATTACCGGAGAACTTCACTTAGTAGATCAATGTGAAGACTGTGACTACCTCCAGTGAGCTTCTATAACACGAAGATCTCCATAACTGAAGCTCTTGAATTTTCAATAGCATTTATAAGACAAATTTCACATACATTTCTTTCCATAAATCGAACTTTTCGACCAGGGGATAATACAAAATTTGAAAATTATTATAAAGGCAGAATTTTAAAAGAGTCCCTCTATATCGTATGGAAGCAAACAAAAAATATTATATTACACTTATAGATTACATAAATCATCTAACACAAGGAATGGTATATAGACGCCAAGAGCCAAACAATAACAAACTGCTATCAACAAAATTACTGAACACATGGTTTAACGTATTTAAATAAAACTTTACGCGAATTAAATAACTAAAACTGTGGGTAAATCTATATTTTACAGCTTTTTGAACATTTGTATGTTTTAACGAACTTCTCTATAACTTGAAGTTTTTTGTGGGTTATGAAGAAGAAGTACAACTGTATTTAGAATTTTGACATTTTATTTGAAATTTTTTCTAAAATCCTGACCCAAAAAAAGTATTATCTATTAATATTAGAAATTATTCATATTCTACATATTTAACGTACAAGGAGTAATTGTTTCTTCTAAACATTAGTAAGTACTCGAAAGATAGTATCTAACAATTATTAAAATGCCTATATTTTAACGACATACCTAAATAACACCGAAAATCTCCCACCACAAGTTCTAGCAAAACTATATACACCACATAAATTCTTGTTACACGTGACCAATAAACATAAAAACGCGCCGAAAATTATGCCGCTGACTCAACACTCACTCACATATAATCCAATTGCCTAGTTATACATGCCATACAAAAAAAAAATGAAACATAGATATACAGAAACACACATACATACAATTAAAAGCATAACATAAAAGTTTATCAGGCAAAGTTTGTACAACTACGAAAATCTATGCTCTATCTGGCCACTGTAAATAGAAGTAAATATTCATTAATAAAATTTTATTAGCAACTTCCTGTCAATGTCAACAACATAATAAGTTTTTTTGCTCTGTCACAAGAGTGGTTATTTAGTAGCTGGGGAGTAATATGAGATGAATAGAAAAAAAATGATTTCAATAACAATAGAAAGCGCGCAAATGCGCTGAATAGCTGAGCACAAATTATTCACAAGTTTAGGTATGCCAATGTAAACGGGCTAAAAGCTTTTCATGAACCGCTAAAGCTCTGTGGCTGTGGTGAAAGCTATGCTGGTTGGGTGTTCTTACAGATAATTTTTGGTGGGTTTGTAAATGTTTTATAATGGATATGAGTATATAGTATAGTGTATACATATATGAGCCAAGTGAGTACATGGCGTATGAGTAACACGTGGAGAGAAATTTTCGTAGATTTTCGAATAAATAAAATATGAAAAAGTATAATTAAATAGTATAATAAATTTATGAAAAAACAACTAATTTTTGATATAATTATTATAAATTTGAAATTAAAAAAAAAATAAATATATCAATATATGACCATGGCGTATGAGTAACATTTGAAACAGCTCCTTTCCTCCAGAGCTATTCTTGCGTTATCTTTTAAACCTCAAACATGTGGTTATTGGTATGATGTGTACAACCAGTCCTCTTAATATTAAATTTGACAGCTTTCAACGCAAGCTTTTTGCTGATTAGGTGCGATTACTGGTAAAGCTCTCTGGGGAATTCAAAGCAATACTTTTACAAACAGTATATTTCGTGGTGGAAAAGTTTTATGTGGTGAATAATTTATGAGTTCAACGGAAACGAGACAGACGAGCCATTTTGACATTGTATGTGAAAGCGAAGAAATAATTTGCTTAGTTACATTTTAGGTAGCTACTTATATTTTGAACAAAATAATTCCGCATTCAAAAATCGAATGAAGAGGATTGTTTATTCCGGCTTAATTAGTATTATAATTCAAATGTTGATTTTAGTTTTTTTTAGTTTTTTTAATTAAAAAAATATACCTTCTTTCGCTTATGAATTTATATTGTCTACTACATAAGTTTGTACAACAAAAACTAAAATTAAAATTCAGAAAATATTCATTTTAAGGGATTAGGGGTAGTAAGGATTTTCAAAAAATATTTTTTTCATTTTTGTATTTTCGTTGAGTGTAATATCTTAAAAATATTCTCTGAAAATTTGAAGTTGATCCGATAATTACTTTCCTTTACATGTTTTTTTCTCGAAACAATGTGTTTTGAACTGATAACAACTGTAATTTGAAAATCGCTCAATAGATTTTAATAAGATTTATACAGTTTTTAGAATGCAAGATTATGACTGATCGAAGCCTCTTGTTTTTTTCGAAATTTTCGATTTTTTAAGACCAATTAACTGTTGATTTTTTCCGGAAAATATAGAAAAAAAATTCCTGTGACCGCCATTTTGTTAATTTTTGAAAAAAAAGCTTCGGATCAGGTCCAGGTTTATCTATTTATACAACTATTTTTTTTTTATCCGATTGATTTTAGATGAATCTCCAAGGACTTATGATTGTCACCGCGAGGACCTGTTTTTGAAACTGAGTCAACACAAACACTACTTTGGCAATTACACATTTATTTTCAAAATTTCGTGACTTCACGTCAAAGCATTGTGTAATAATGCCATATTATTACTTTTGTAAGATAATACGATTTAAAGCAAAATAAATTACTAAAAATTCATATTCGTGTCTCTGACTACCCCTAACCTTAAAGTGAACAACATGATTCTAGAAATCCTACTAGAAATCGCTAGGGATTGATTCGATTTATATAAGTATTTCGAGATTATTTGGCTCTTTACACAGGCCGTTATGGAAGTGAGTTCAGTTTTCAGGCACACTTCCAATTAAATTGAATCTCCATATGTTTATTCATGGAATCACATATTTCATAAGACAGGACACCAGGTTATAAAAGCTTCCTAGAACTCTTATCAACGTTTTTGTACTTCGTTCAATATGTATCGGTTTCTCAAAAAATTCGAAAAGCAGCTCCATTTTTATACAGGATGAACATGCTTAAAGTGCTTTAAGGAATCAATAAATTTCGCATTTCGCAAATTTCAATTCCAGATAGCAAAGCGCAACTGCTCGCTAAGAATATTATTGTATATTGGCCATCGCAGCGATTGCGCTTTGACTGTCAGCAGCGCACACCTGCAAGCCAAGGCAGCGAAAGTTCAATGCCTGCAACCAAAATAATGAAATTTAGCGAAAGCAGCCAAGTACGAATGCGCCGGCGAGTATAAGTAAACGAGAGAAAAAACAGCAACTGCAATAACAAAAAACAATAAAAATCAACAATAACACTAAAACTGCGAAGGACAGTAAAATTCTATATAACAACAACAACAGCAGCAAAGCAAAATGTAAACAACAATTGCAGCCGGCAAAGAGGCAAAGCATAGCGCTTTCTTGCATATGTGTGGAAGAGAGTGAGAGGATAGAAAATGCTAAAATGGATTGAGTAACTGAAAGAAAACGGTATTAAATAGGCGCTGCAACACTGATAGCGATAAAAGGAAGTAAATAGAAGGAAATAAAAATACACACAACGAAACTGGTGGAACAACAACAAGCAAGTGGAAGTGTGTGTGTATTTGTGCCTAACGGTATAGGTGTGTGGCGATTATGCCAACAAGTTATCAACAAGGTGCTGCAGCTAAACTAGCAGCCGAAAGGATATCAAAGTAGCCGAAGGCACAAACGCTTCGGCAGTTAAACGGCGAATTCACGTTCGCGGCGAATTCATCACTCCTCGTATGCAATGAATATGCTGCAGTGCTGGTGATTGGGCGTTTAGTTGACTTTCTGTACGCGTAGCGCAAACAACTGAAAACAATTGCCTGCGGAATGCTAAGCGGCGCTTTTGCAGAGTATACGCGTGCGTGGATTGTTGTTGCATAAACAAGAGGCATTCTTGAATTACACAAGCCTTGAATGCCTAGTGTGGAATTACAAAAATCTATAGAATTTTATTAAAATTTGTGGAAAATTTTTTTTTGTGAATTTTAAATGAAATTAATAACGGTGTAAAATACTAACTAAAAGTAGTGAATTTTGAGTTCAAAAACTGGCTAGCACTTCTTGAAGTGCATTTTAAAAAGCCGCTAAAAACTGCATGTGTTGCATGACGATTATTGCGAAAGCCTTGCGTCCATAACAAGGTCTAATCACTCAATTAGCAAAATTAGTGCATAAAAAATTGCTCAACATTCCCACAAACAGCTGACGTGTGTTATGCATTCCTGAGTAATTAGCTGTGCAACCACTTCAGTTATGGGAAAAAAATTATATTGATTGTATTTGTTGTAATTTAATTGCAATGATTTAGTTGCCTGCAAGTGAATGTTAGGGCAGTGAATCACTCAACTCACACACATATATAAAAATACTAACTGTAGTAACCCCCTACTTTTGAGATTCACTACCACATCAGTAGTGCGTGCAACAAACCGCCACCCCCCGGTGAGTGCATTGTACATTTGCTTGTGTTTGTGCAGCTGCAAAAAAAAAATCGGATTCCCTTGCGTTGTTGTTGGCAGTGACAAGGAAGCGTATAAATTGCAAACGGTTATATAAAAATTATTGCGCATAAAAACTGTGCAAAAAGTGTGCTGTGCAACGGTGCATTGTTAGGCAGTGCCGTTAATAAATAATTCGCCGCTGGGAGTGTGTGTATGTGGCAAGTAATTGTTTGTTATAAATATAAATATTTTTTAAGTGGTGAAATTATATTTTATTATTACGCAGTGATTATGGTTTAATATATAACTGTATATATAATAGTATATTAAAAACAGTTAATCACCGTGAAAAATTAATTTATGAGCAGTTAATCAGCTAATTTGGAAATGTTTGTGTAATATGAGAAAATAAAATATTTAAAATTTATTTTCATGAATTTTTTTATGTGACATTAACCAAAGGTACGAAGAAGGTGCCAAGATAGTAATGAACTCTTTGTGTGATTTCCTTTGAACTTTTTGAAACTATTCTTTTTTTTGGGCGAATATATAATTGTTTAATTAAAACTCATAATATCTTAAGTAATTGTTTTTAAAATATAAGCTTCACATTTTCAATTCAGAATTTTCGAAATGTTGCGTATCTTTTTACTGAAATGTGTAATTTTGCGAGTATAATAAAATAGTACAAGTAAAAAAAAATTAAGATAATAATAAAAAACATAAAACATTTATATAAAAATTATAAATATTTTTTAATAAAATAATACATTTTTTTTAAGGGGGGTAAGGTTTGTTTCGTCGAAAAAAGACCTTAATTCATGATTTTTTTTTTTTAATTATTGCTGTAGGTTTATTTTACTTATTATTATATGAAAGTACAACATTTGAAGGATACTTAAAAAAAGTTGTTTCGAAAAATAGCGAGGATTTATCGTCGATCTCTGCAGGCACCTCGAAAAGAAGTTTTTGTGCGGTGACCAGCCTACAGCATCACTGGATCATCCGAAACCAAAAAATCAAAATGTTTTCTTCAGTTTATTAGTTTATCTTTCAATTAACGTCGAGTTTTTTTTTTAATTTTTCAATTTTTAAATTTTTGGTACCATTTTCAAGCCAAAATGACGATTTTAGACGAAAAAATCGACCTATTTGTTATTGTAAAATAGTTTGTAATTAAAATTTTTGGAAAAACTCGAATAACCATTCGAGAGCTAAATATATGTAGAATATTTGTTCAAAATTTCAAAACGATCGATGCAGTAGTTTTTTCTGTAGGCTGGGCACCGACTTGAAAAATGACATATTTGGGAAAATCGATTCAAAGTTTTGTACACACAGCGCGGGTAGCTGGAGGTACCGTTATTCAACCTGCTGTAACTTCGTTAGTTTTTCTCTAAATGACCTAAAACTTTAACATAATATTCTTGAGATGTTGATGGTTCAGAAAAAAAAATGAAAAAAAAAGTTGTCAAACCTGACCCCCCTTAAATAAACACATTAAAATAAATAAAATTGTAAATATTTTGGCAGTATCGAATTTGGGTATACGATCAATTCGACTGCAATTACTCATATATGCTCTTAATGTATTTGTTATGAGTTTTTAAGGCAGCCTTAACTCGACACTTGGTGTTCGGCACAAACTATTGATTTCAAGTGATCACACTTAGCACAGTCAATATAACTTCTAACCATTTCACACTAAAACAAAGGGGTAACAAATTTGTCAAATGTCAAGAAATAGGCATACTTGTCAAAATTCAAAACAAAAATATAGAGAAAATGAAAGTTATTGATATTTTAAACATTCTTAGGATATAAAGGGTTTTTCAATAAGAGCGCTACAAAATTTATTTAAATAAAATAAAAACGGTTTGGGTTATCAATGAAATTATTTATTCCTGTGAAAGTACATTCGATGCCATTATGTATGGAACTTGATTTTTTTAGAATGGCCACCACGGGCACGCTTACAAAAGTCCAGACGCTGAACTCCATTTTCGGCGGTTTTTAAGCATAAATCGGTCGATCGGCGGTTTTTAAGCATAAATCGGTCGATACTGCTGCAATTTTGATTCGATATTCGTACGAAGTTCATCAATCGTCGCTTGTTGGCATATACATCCATAGACTGGGCCAGGCCGTAGATAACACGTTCACCAAACATGGTTTTCAATATTATTAATTCAATATTCGTTGTGTGGCTTGTGGCGTCGTCCTGTTGAAACCACATATTGTCCAAGTCCATATCATCCATTTCGGGACAAAAATATTCGGTTATCATTGAGCGGTAGCGATTCCCATTCACAGTAACGTGCCGGTCTTGACCATCACGGAAGAAGTACGGTCCAATGACGTCGCTGGAACATAAACCGTACCAAACCGTAATTTTTTCTGGATGCAATGGTGACTCATGGCGTACGTGTAGATTGATGCCTGACCAATAACGCATATTTTGCTTATTTACGAAGCCATTCAACCAGAAATGAACCTCATCGCGTAAGATGTAGCGCTCTTAAACCGAATTTCGGCAGAAAATTTTAATCATTTCAACTTGTTATTGGTTGAAATTCAAACCTTACTGAAGAGAAATGTCAAAAGAACGGGAAAAAATATGGCGTCGTTTGCTGTCCATATCTTTTATAGCGTCCCTATTGAAAAACCCTTTAGTCTTGTTGATCAATCCTGGGGTTAATTAGAAATATTTCTAAATATCTTCATGGGAATCTGAATGTTATATTTACTGAAGAAGTATTATATTATCGGGATCTCTGTTCACCTCTATCGAGAATGTATAACCATTGTTGGAGACCATTTTAGATCAGTCTGGTATTTAATAGTGGATAGTAAGTTCAATTTGTTAAGCGTCTTCTGATATAAAGATCACAATCATTTTCTGTCTGATGAACTGCTGGGAGCCTCACTTCATGAAATATTTAGATTAGCTTAGCTTTACAACTATAATTGTTAATTATGGATTCAGTGTACAACAAATATCTTGGCATACTAAAAACTGCTTTCGAACATATTTTAGTGATTTCAATCAACCAAAATCGTTAGGCTCTGGTAAAAAGAATAATAGCAAGTCAGTCGTCCTATTCATTGTTGGCATCGAAAAATCTTGAACGAAAGACAGGGGATGATTTATAATGATTTTATAAAAGATAAAACGCCTTTGGGAAATACTGTCGCCGTTTGAGGATATATCTAATTTATGAACCTAAACCCAGCCATGCCTGGTAATTTTCAGAGTACCAAATGATTTTATAATGACCGTCCAAAAATGTAAATAATTCGAAAAATTTAATAATACAAATAAAAGAAATCCAATCCCAGATACAATCAAATATTTAATTTCAGAATTATTATAAGGACTATTAACTATAAAAGTATTATTCTTTTGTTAAGCTCACCTTCGGATAAATATAAGACTTGCACATCTCTTACCTGAAATAAAAACAAAAATATAATTTATTAACTGTGAGTACGAGTATTAAATCTATTTATATATACGAGTACATATTAATATTTGATAACTATAAAGTCGGCCCTGACGGTAACGTGTGGCATTCAGTCAGCTTCGCTTAAGTTCACTTGGTAGCCAGCTGTGCCACACAATTTAAGCTGCTGCTGCAGCCGGCAGCTGTTGCCTCTCCTACATTCTCATGCACAATCGCTTTTCTGATTTTGCTTAACTATAAAGCCTTGAAGTGCATATTGTGTAAGGACTTCGAAGGTTCTCATATCCGATTTTTTTACTCGCTTATTTTTTGTGCATTCTTAAGAGTTATGCACACAAGTGCTAACTAAACAAAGAATATACGCAAATAGGTAGAAGCAAAATGCTCATGCATGAACAGCAACAACAAATAAGAAAGTGTATCTCTTGTACGAGAAAACAATGGGCGCATCGAAATGGTTGCAACAGTTGTGGCGCAAATTCTTCAATAATGAACAATGAGGAATATGTTAGAAGAACAAATAAATATTTAGTATGTGGGATTCAGCTCATGGGTGTTAATATTTGCTTTAATACGAGTATATACACTCAGTATGTGGATGTAAAGGAATGTTTGAGATAATGTGGCTAATACCAATAGCCGTATGCTTATAATATGAAGATCCAAATATGGGAACAGACATACATATTGGGCCTAATCATTGAATCCGTTTCGATCGAAAAATTGTTCGATTCGATCGAAAAATTTTACGTCGGAATCATTGAATCCGTATCGAAAATAAAATTTACGTTCACATTGAACTCACTTACCGACTCGAAAAAATGCATTCCTCGGTTAATAGATGTCGCTAATTACGAAATCATTGAATCCGCAAAATCGAAAATTTTGGTCGCCATCTATCCGTTGGTGAATGAGTTGCGGAAATGTAAAAGAAATAAACAATTTGGAAGTTTTTATCTAAGTAATTACTGATGACGGACTAAATCATGTTTTAAATGGGTATTTTAGAGACTAGAGACAAAAACGGACTAACAAAAATAAATTAAAGATGTTTAAAAGTGATATAAAGTTGCCCACTCGAAATAGCGAAAGTGTTGTCTCAAAGAGCCTCAGGCGAATTAAATATTTTATGGAAGAAATTTCACAATAGTTAATTGTCAGTTTTAATTTTTTTTTAACAAAACAAAAAACACAGACAGTTTATCAAATTTGTCGCATTTGTCGATAAAGGTCGATAAAACAGGTTTACGCCCTCACTTTGTGGTAAAGCAGTTTATCGACGGATTCAATGATTGCATGCACATTTTCGATCGAAAATCTGTATCGTATCGAAATCGAATTCGCTGCGGATTCAATGATTAGACCCATTATATCGGAAATTAAACAGTTGGATACATTTATAAAAATATTTAATTTTAAAAAGTTTTCAATTGATGCTTAGCAAAAATATTGCTACATCTCATTCATAATTGAACAGTGTTATAGCCTTTTCATACAGTTAATTTTTCAATTAAAATTTTGATTGAGAAACCACTGTTTGCCCTTCACACTACCGGATACTCGATAACCGATCAGCTGTTATAATTTTTTATTTTTGCTTTTCATAAGAAGTTGGTACGTTTCATCACCTGATTGATATTTTTAGCAGCGACGTCTACCGTAGCTTTTTTTTATCAAAAAATACAGCCAATCGCATAAGTCGATTAAGATTCAATTGAAAATTAATGTAGATTTTTATTTTGTATGGAAAATCGATCTTAATCAGCGTTTTAAGCGAGCAGAGGCCGATTAATTGATAAATTAGCTCTCGTATGAAAAGGCTATTACGGACTCTTTAAATAAGAAGTAAGCATTTGCGATATTAGCCAGGTCTGAGACAGTATTGTATAATAGTTTGGATTTTTGATAGTGTCTAGGAGCTTTCTACTGCAGTTTGAGGTATTACCCACATTTTTTTAATACAGGTTGTTACAGGGGTATTTGTAATACAAGATTTCTTCAAACTTCAAACTGGTTCCTAGAATATACAAATATAAAGACAGAATATCCAACGAAATAGACTCGATGAAGACAAGATGACTACTAAACTTTTCAGGGCTGTCAAATCTGCTGACCTTTATTAGACAAGATTTCAGAAATAGCCGAGAAGAAGAAAAGGTATAATGACTGATCATCGGCAAAACACGAGGCATTTTCGGAAAATCACGAAGCGTTACATCTTTTTATTCCTTTTATATTGACAAGACTTGGATTTATTCGTAGAAGAAAACTATTAAGGAAAAGCTAAGTTCGGGTGCATCCAAAACATTTTATACTCGATTTATTTATAATTTTTTATGATTATGAAGATAACACTATTTGTTATCTAAAGTTTAATAGAATAACGAAAATCATCATACATATATAGTATATGAAGGCTGAGGTAATTCCTAAACCGATTTCACTCATTTTCACCACCGAGGTACACTATATACAAGACTATATGCTCACTTAGTTTTGCTAAGATATCTCACATATTAACCGATATATGCGGTACATAGCCCACCGCAAGTGTGATAATCCGAATATAAGGGAGTTAGGGGAAGTTATGACCCGATTTTAACCATTTTTGGTACAGCGATTTACTAATTGAAGAAAAATATTTCTTCTGAATTAAAAATTAAAATATCTCAGAGATTTACCGATATTTTCGGTGAAAAATTACCCTCTTGGTTTGAGTTCTTCATGCTCGATATCTGGGGGCTTAAAAAGTTATAGTCCGATATCGACAATTTTTGATGTATTTTTAATGTATATATTTTAAAGTGAACGAATCAAATGGAATTCAAAATTGGGTTACATGGGAGGTAGGAGTGGTTGTGAACCGATTTCTCCATTTTTCATCCGTGTCATCATGGTGTCAAGAAAATATTATATACCGAATTTCATTGAAATCGGTCGAGTAGTTCCTGAGATGTGGTTTTTAACCCATAAGTGGGCGACGTCACTCCTATTTTCCCTTTTGTAAAAAAATCTGAGTACAGCTTCCTTCTGCCATTTCTTCTGCAAAATTAAGGGTTTCTGATGTTTTTCGTTAGTGTGTTAACACACTTTTAGTAATTTTCAACATAACCTTTCTATGGGATATGAGCGTGATTATTATCCGATTTCATTCGAAAGAGAAACGACTTCATAAAGTTTGGTTTATATAGCCTTAATGGTTTTCGAGATATATACAAAAAACCTATTTGGGGGCGGGGCCACGGACAAAGGATCGTCTCACTGAAATTTAATTATTTTTTTTAAGAAAGCAATAATCAATGACAATCCCAAAATGATATGCCGACGTTTTAAAGGGGGACATGATAGTTGAAAACTGCCAGCAGACATGACAGTTAAAGCTACACTTCCTGTTTCTTCTAATAGAAGCTATCAGAAAGCTATTAGCAAAATATTTCCAATTTCCTTTCTTATATTTATAAATTTAATTTTTTTGTTGCCCCTAGCAAACGAATGCTTTAGCACAAGTGGTGTCAAGTCCTCCTCGTCTGTTACTCGAGTGCAAACAAGCAAAGCCATAACCGACAATTAAAAGTAGATGAATGCAAAGGCAACAACCAGACCGTAGAACGAAAAATACTCAGAAAAAAAATACTAAAACAAAAAAAAAAAGAAAACAACAACAACAATAAAATGAGAAAACACACATATGCATGCAAAAGTAACGGTAATTGAAAGGAATGACTGCGCGCTAGCAATAGCTGCAGTCACCGTAAAAGTAAAAGCATGAAGAGATGCGGAAAATAAAAATAGAAATAAAAATAAATATGAAGTAGGGCAAGAAACTAGCAAAATTGCTTGCCGAGAAACAGCTGAGCCATCAACAACAGTCAGCGGATTGTGAATGCAATTTAACAGCAAGAAAACGTATGGAGATAAATATATATATATTTATTTGCAGCGATGAAGGGAATGCAGATACACGAATGCTCATAAAAGTCGGTTGCATGTGACAGCTGACAGGCAGCAGGCGGCAGCTCATAAGCTGATTTTTTGTTTTTAATGGATATTATATATATATGTATATTATATACATATATATATGCATATTTATATATATCACACTCCACCCTCTCCGCCACAATGAAGTTGATGTTTTGCCCATACAGCCTCAACTCGGCATTAAACCTGTACTCTTCATACTTTAGTCATTTCCATTTTACACATTGTTCCAAGTTCCAAGTCTCACGCTGATGCTGCATTATTCTCTTTAAATTTGTTTTTGTTTTCATTTGCTCTTCTTATGCTTTCATGTGCTGCATTCAACTTTATTACGGTAAACTTTACAATCGATTTTTCTTCAGCAGCAGCATTTGTGTGCGGCGTAGTTGCCATCAGGTTCTTCTTTTTATTAAATATCTATAGTATACTATATATACTCGCACATACAAGTGTTTGTGAGTGTACGTGCTCTTGTCTGATCCATTTTAGTGCTCGCTTGTTGCTTCTCAATGCAAACAAAAAGCACATTATTTGTTTAGAGACCGCCAATTTGGTAGCACTTTTTTGTTGTTTTCCGTAATTTCCGGTGTTTAATAACTTTTTTAACCGTATTTTGTTGTTGCTTTGTTTTAGCACCATTTTCTTTTCTTTTGATTTCAATTTTTTATGGCGCAGCGTAATAGGTTTAGTTGGCACCAGCTATTGCATTGATAATAAAATTAATTATTGATATCCTTGCTTGGGTATAAAATTTAATTTTGTTTCATTGATGATTTTTGCCATTTGACACTTTGACATATACATTTTCATGATTTTCGTTACTTTTTTGTAATTCTGTGAAAGTTCATTGGTTCATTGATGTAAGGTCTAATGGCGTAACTAAGCTAGTATAGCTTTTGATTTCGTTTTCATATCGGCGGAAATAAAATTTAAATAAACTAGAATTTTATTTCATTTTTCCATTCTGCATATGGTATAATAGTTTTAATTCCCCAAAAATAATCGAGAAATGTATTAAGTTAAATGTATTTAAGGATCAGGATGACCAGACAGTTATATGTACTAAGCTATAACCCACAATTGATAGATTTGCGGTAGACTCTCATATAGAACAGTTGAATAATTCGGCAATAGGCGTGGCATCGGCCACTTTAAGTAAACTACATCAGACTGCTCGAATGTCTCGAATCAAATTTGGTTCAAAACTTCCCATTACATTTTTTTGTTGCATCTTTTAAACACATTAGATAACTCCAGTAAAAAGTCGTATATCTGATATACGACAATTCGGAAGCAAAAACTATCAACTGATTACAAAAATATCCTTCCTTTTGTTCGTTTGTCCTATTTCCTTAAATATACTTATATCTTTGATCTGATAATTCTCCTCTACTAAAACATTATTTCTAGCTTACAGATGACTTTATACGATATATGAGGTGTGTTCAAAAAATAACGGTAATTTTCGTTTTTTGAAAAAAAAATATTTATTCAATCATTTAAACATTTTAAAATAGTCCTCATCGATATATGCATTCTTCGAATACGTTTGTGGGGATAGCTTTGGAATTTTTCAGCGATTTCATCTATGCGTGTAAAAAAATGGCTTTTTAAGGTTCTCTATATTTTTGGAAACAAGAAAAAGTCACACGGAGTCATGTCTGGCTGGGGCATCGTTATAGTATTGTGATACAGACAAAGTAAGCAATGATTACTGCTGAAATTTTATCGTACTTCAAAAGTCTTCAATTTTGACAATTGAATTCCTCAAAACAGTTAAATTTTAAAGTACAATTCCCCTTATTTTTGAACACGCCACCTATACCGTCAATGTACATATTTCTATGCATATGTAAGTATTGAATTTTCCCGTGAAAATATCCGAGCATAATTTGAAAATGATAATGATGCATATTTCTGGACTGCAAAACCACACAGGAGTCCATATCTGACCAGCAAGGTGAATGAACCTTTAACATTATTTCATTTGTTATTCACAGACCTATTTTTTGTGAGCTCTATTTGTCAAACATTATGTTCTTAAGGTGACACGCTTTATAATAGAAATCTCCTAAATAATCTTTCCTGTCTATCCGTAAGTAAAGCCGATGATCAGTACTATACTTACAATTCTACCATGAAAATGTGTGAATACTTTGCCTAACCTAGCTGATAGTGTGTCTTAAGGTGTTATACATATATGTATGTTGAGGTGCGGGAAAATAGGGAAATTTTGATTTTCTGTAGAGATATGTAGTTATATTTTTATTGAATACTTGAGAAATGAGAAATTTTTTTTCTGTTAACGGGGACGATTTTCTCAAAAAGGCTACTTTTTTCATCTGATGAAATATATCGAAAAATGCATAACATTGTTATGAAATTAAAAAAAAAAATAAAGAATTGAAATCGGTTGAATACTCTTTCTGCAAATCTAGTCTCTAGTCACCGCAACAACATTTTCGGAGAAACATGAATTCGAGATAATCGCGTTTAAAGTTTCAAGTACACTTCTATCTAGTATAGCGGAGCAAGATGCAAAACACTATAACTTCGCTTCTAGTGCTTAAATCTCTATAAAATAACATCTCTGAGATAACATTCTTAACAACGTATTCCTTAAGATAAAGGAATAAAAAAAATTCCGAGTTTTTGACCGACTTCAACCCTTAAGAATATGATTTCCCCAGTCAAGATTTTATTAACACTACAATTGAAAGCTTTAACATTTTGACAATGGATTAAGGATATGACATTTTGTCTATCCTTATAGATTGATAATCGTTGCGGAGACTGACATAATAAATGAAACATTGAGAGTTTAAAGGAGAAATCGCAACTCAAAGTACGAACAATATATGTATATTATACAGTCGACTCTCGTTAATTCGAAACTCGAGGGACTCTTGAAATATTACGAATTATCGAGTGTTTGAAATATCAAATGGTTCGAAATTTGTGAGAGAAAATAAACAAAACTTCGAATTATTAAGTGTTGGTTAATTTTTATTTATTAATATAAAAATGACAAGAATTAAGAGGTACATTCGTGTACATACATGTATCAAATTAGGATCTTGCTTCCTTAACTGACACCTCTGCCAAAGGTTCCGATGTATCGCCCTCATCTTCATCGCTACTTTGCGTATCTGTCGCAGATAAAATTTCTCCATCGATTAGTGAACCTGAGACAGCAACATTTTCATCCACTTGAACAAAATCAGAAAAACTCACACCGCAATCGTCAAACATTTATACTTTCTAGGGCTCATAACTAACGCTAACTTTTAATCTGCATACCAACGAAAGAGTAACAGTAACTGGATAACTAAACAAACCAATTCGTGAGAAGTGTGTGCGTCAAATAGTCAAACTAATCATAACAAATACAAAGGCCCGTGTATCTTGATACAAGTTTGAACTTGTCGGAAAATGTACTTACAATCTTTCCGCCTCTTCTCTCTGCAACTTTGAATTGTCGAGTGTTTGACGCTGATGAGTTCGAATTAACGCGTCGTTTTGTTAAATAGCAATGATTTTTTCGTTCGAATTACCAAGTGTATGAAAATGTATTGATTTAGTTCGAAATATAAAGAGATTTAGTAGGGTACTCGTGATAACTTTGAATTATAGAGAGGTTCGAATTATCGCAGGTTTGAATTAACGAGAGTCGACATTAATATACTCCATTGCGGCTTAAATGATACCAAAAGTGTACGTATAGAACCAAAGAAACCAGCATTTAACTTGTTTTTGTCACCAAAAAGATTTATATTAACAAATTAGATTCCTACACATTTTCTCGTACCCTACTTCTTTTATGTAGATAATATAGTTAATTCTTAACAAATTTTAAAGCACACCAAAGTACCTTAAATTATTTTGCATTTCAGACATTTATCTTATAGACTTAAGAGTTAAATAATGCTAAAACATAATCCTGAGCTCCGTCGCTGTCCATAACATTACCTCTTTCGGCATTTCTACAATCCCTTTTCAGAAGCTAAGCGTTTAACTAAGTACAACCTATTTGTATAAGTATGTCTGTATGTAGGAATACATATATAAATATATATATATATATACATATCTATTTAAGTCTGCAGTACTTAACTTGTGCACCTAAGTATAAACCTGCATTATAATAAAGTCAACTATGCTTATAAGTGAAACCTCTAAGTGCTTATTACAATAAGACGACGCCGTTTATGTTTAATGGCTTATAAAATAATGCGAAAGAGACAAGAAAAAATTAATAGAAAGTAAGCAAAAAAATAGCTTCAAGTTATAAGCAATAAAAAGGCAAAATATACACACACACACACACAATCAATGTATGTATGCACGTTGTGCTTGTCTATCGACAGCCATAAAAAGTCTTCGTCGCACCAATATTATTAAGTAAACAAAAGCAATAATAAAGTAAAAGGAAAAAGACAATAAAATGTTAATGTATTGGGTGTAGTGCGAAGAGGAAGGTGAAGAGGAAGGTAAAGAGGAGGGTGAAGAGTCTCGTAGTAAAGTGCGCTGTTATGCGGCGAGATAGTGTTGAAAAAAGTGCGTGTCGCAAAATATATTAAATTTAGTAATTTATCGCGTGACTAAAGGTGAGCGACTAAATGGCTGGAAGGAAAAAATTAAAAGCAATTTTATGCTATGAATATTGATTTCAGCTTTTCAATATTGTAAGAGAGTTTTTATTTGATGCTAGACACATAAAAGCCGGCAGAGGGCAGCACACCTTTTGTGGGGTGAGAAAAAGTAAAACAGCTGTTGTTATTGGTTTAGCTTTTATTATCTAGTCTAACCGGCTATCAATAAAATTCAGAAAATTTATAAACCGGAAATTATATAAAATAAGTTTATTAATATATTGAGAATTATTACACCGAGTGAAATCAATTCGTTAGATTCTTTATGATTTTCTAGATACACCGTTGCCAGTAGATACTCTCTTGAAAAAGATTATTCCGGAGACTGTCTCAGCAGTAGCCATTTTTAATCAAACTTTTTATATGAAATTAGTATTATATTAGGTTGTCAAATATCTCCCTTCTGCCTTTTTGTCTGTTGAATTTCGCGGCTATGAATAAAGCGCTACAGACCTCGTATCTGGCAATACTATACAACTGCAAAACGACGATATGCATGATTTGTTTGGATATTGCGTTCAACAGTTATAGACATATAAATTCGCTATTTTAAAGTTTTCCTTGGTTAAAGGCCGCTAGATAAATGTTCCGTCAGATTAATGGTATTTTGGGGGATAGTACTCTATCAATTCAAACTGCGGAGGAATGGTTTCGACGATTCAGAGCGACACCATGGATATGCCAGCCGGCGGAAGATCTGTGACGACAAATACCGATCAAATCATGGAAAACATCGTGTTAGACCGTCATGTAGCATCTCGTCACATCGCCCAGAAGATGGGGGTTTGTTACCAAACCATTTTAAATCATCTGCAGAAGGCTGAATACACAAAAAAGCTTGATGTTTGGGTGGCGCATGATTTGACACAAAAAAAACCTTCTGGACCGAATCGATGTCTACGATATGCTGCTGAAACGGAACGAACTCGACCCATTATTTGAAACGGATGGTGGCTGGCGACGAAAAATGGATCACATACGACAATATCAAGCGAAAAAGGTCGTGGTCGAAAACCGGTGAATCCCAAATAGTGGCCAAGCCGGGATTGACGGCCAGGAAAGTTTTGCTGTGTGTTTGGTGGGATTGGAAGGGAACCATCCACTATGAGCTGCTCCCATATGGTCAGACGCTTAATTCTACCATCTACTGCGAACAACTGGACCGCTTGCAGCAGGCGATGGACCAGAAGCGTCCAGAATTGGCCAACAGGAAGGGTGTAGTGTTCCACCAGGACAACGCCAGATCACACACTTCGTTGATGACTCGTCAGAAGCTACGGGAGCTCGGATGGGAGGTTTTATCGCATCCACCATATAGCCCGGACATAGCGCCAAGTGATTACCACCTGTTTCTGTCCATGTTGAACGCCCTAGGTGGTGTAAAGTTGAACTCAAAAGAGGCTTGTTAAAAGTGGATGTGCGAGTTCTTCGCAAATAAGGACGGAGGCTTCTACGAGGAGGGTATTATGAAGTTGACGTCTAGATGGAAGCAGATTATCGAACGAAACGGCGCATCTTTGAACTAAATGAGACACTGAAATGGTTCACTGCAACATTTTTAATAAAGCATTTAATAAAGGGCAAAAAAGCGGAAGGGAAATTAATGCTAATAATACTAATAGTTTCCAATACATGTTGCTTAAAGTCTCAGAGAGAAATTCCATATCTTTTTCATTAATTAAAATTGTAAAGTTAGCTGTTTTTCGGGGCTCTAACTGAAAATAACAAAACTTTGTTGTAACGAGAATTGTGATTAACAAAAATATTTTTATAAACCGGTTGAGAATTTCAAGTGAAAATCCTGAACGAACGAAATAAATAGGAAATAGTGAATATGAAAGCGTCAAATAATTACGGCCGAACTGTCTTGAGTTTGGCAAACACAGTCTAGATGTTGTCTTCATTTTGATATTACATTTACTTGTAAGTCAAAATTTTCCATATAGATAGAGGTTAAGTTTAGGATATTATGTTATGAAAATGAATATAGAATTTTTTGAAAATTTTACAAATAAATTAAATTTGATAATCTTTACATTGCTAGACTAGTGTCAAAGCCATTGAAGTAAGCTCCTGGAATATCTGTGGGATCGAAAGAATGATACAACATTTCATTATTGAATAAAAATGTACAAAATGTTTGATCATCAAATTAAGCTCCAAGAATCAAATCAATAAAACAAATCCAACTAAATTCACAATTCGTAAAATTTCACAATATTCAAACAATTCTCAGCACGATTTCGATTAGTTTTCGTGTACAATTTAAGTTTAGCTGCAGGCGCGCCTTACAATAATGTCAAGCAATTTTCAGCTAAAAGGCAGTCAATATTAACCATTCTGTGACCAACACAACCAAATACACACATATAGTATGTATATCTATATACATTTGTATGTATATCTCTATATAAATAACAAGATTATCTATTGACCTTTCACATTTTGGCCGAGTAATTTCTGACAACATTGAGTTCCGTTAGGCATTTGGAGCATTAGCTCAACTTCCTTGCCAATTTAGTGAGACAAAAAGAAAAGCACAGAGCAACAACAACAATGGACATAGTTGATTTTTTTCCATATTAGTGGGCTGTAAGCCAAAGATAAGCCGCTAAAGGCGACCTAAAATAGAATGAATAAATGGCTTGGCTGCTCTGAACTGAAGTTAGAGGTTAAGGGGTGCGAGGCATTTCGAGCAGCAGCAGCAGGGTGCCATGTTATGCTCGCTTGTGAATATTTCTGTCCATTTCTATTCAAACAACTTTATTTACATGCGCATACATACACGTAATGCTGCCATCACAGATATCCAATTTAATTTTACAATGTAATCAAGGTCAGTTGCCGGGGCTCACCAAGAAAAATAAGTAAAAGGGGGGAAACAAATAAATAAAAATTCACAAATGCCGACACAGCATGCTCTAAGCGCGTCTAAACGCCGAAAGCACGCTACTCAGTGAATGGCTCACACAGTGGCAAGCTTACTCAGTGGCAAGCTCAAACTGTGGAATGCTGTGCAAAAGAATGTAAGGAAATAAAGCAGGATATACGACGCTAATATGCGTATCGGCAGACAAATTTTTGTAGGCTCGCAAATAAACAGTGAATCTCGGAAGATGTTCGTGTCGGCTGTATGCAAGTGTGTTTGTTTTGGGGGAAATCTGAAAACCAACGTTGGTATTCGCAGAATTTATTTGCTTCCCACTCTTTGGCAGGCATTTGCTTATTTTTACGAGTTGAAGTGAACATAAATACGGGGCAGTGTAGGCGTGGATGAAAATTAGCTTAAAATGAAAATCGTGTTAGCTGCTGCTAAGGTATAAAATACATTTGGTAATGACACTAATCAAGTGAGCTGGAATATATTTATTTGATAAAAAAGAATATTAATAATAACTTTGAGGAAAGGTAAATGTAATATTTTCTGTTTTTCTTTTATTGATCGAGTCAACTTCTAATAAAAAAGCTTACGGAACATAAAAGAAACTTGCAAAATGTTTAAGCAAGTCGCCCTACTTCTATTACGTCAAATTCAAAGAGACCTATGACGTATACGTAACATTACTTTTGTGGAATCCTAATTCCAAAATTTTTGATTTAACCATCGAAAGGAGACTCTTTTCAGTGCAACAGCCAGCTCTATTTATTCTTTTTAAGGGGTTACATGGGTGTCGTTCGGGAAAACTACATGCTTACAGATTTGTTTTTAATACAAAATAAAATGAAATACATAGTTCATTATTTTGATTGTCTTAAAGAAACAAACTAAAGGAAGAATCAATGAAATTTGTAAAAATATATAAATATATAAAAACCTTGTCATACGCAGACGTAGTTTCCGGCAAGAACTGGAACTTGAAGTAAAAAATGAAATTGATGTCTTAAATTTAATCACGATTTGTTTGAAATCTTGATAACCGACCTTTAAATCTCAGTTTTCAAAATACGTGTTGAATGTTTTGAGTGACAATTAAAGAACCCTGGAGGGTGAAATTTTTCTAAACTGTATCTCCTAAAACTATTACTCAGGTCGGCTTAAAATTTTAGAATAATATTTTAGAGATATTTTATAATAAGAATAAGAAAAAATATCTATCACACCCATCCCATATAATACTTTAATTTCCCCACTATGTTAAATTCGGGGAACAGAGCGTATAAGTAACATTGTATAGTTCTTTATAAATTTCTTTCGCATATCCATTAATGTTCAACCCACACCGGATTAGTCAAGACGAGTGACAATCCACACCGAACAAAACGAGACAAAAACGCATGTTCGCTTGGTACGGGTAAGAGACAATTTTTTTGTGTCTTAGTAGTCAAACATGTTGTTGACTAATCCGGTGTGGGTTGAGCCTAATTATACACTGCGCGACATTGGGATAGCGCTCCTCACACTCCTCACCCACCAAGCAAGTTTGGTTGATACCAAATATTTTCCATAGTATTTGGGTAAGAGCTACAAATTTCTAACATACTTGGAACAATTTTCCTCAAAATAAGCTATTAAAGAACACGATACGATTCATTATAAAATTTTAATGAATTAAAAACCAAAACAGTACAAAAATTTGCAAACGAAAACTGCGTCATCAGGATAGCGCCCCTACGCTAACTTCATTTTTTCCGCTTATTTCATATGAAAAGTCAAACTTAACATTTTTCATTTATCATTCAACTAATTTTAACTAAAATTAGCTATGGGCGGTGCCACCTTTGTTAATAAAAACTTCATAAATTTTTTGGGGGAGAGAACCCTATAGCTTTTTAATAAAATCTAATGTAATGGTTGGCCAAATGAGTTTTATGGCGTCGATTAGTTTGTTGGTATATTGCTTACCACTCTCATACACCTTTCTAATCAACCATCCTCAGACATTATCTACACCACTTATCTACGCCACTCCAGAGCACTGACATTTTAGCTTTGTATCTATGCCCGCCTGCTTCCGTAAATCGAAGATTATTGCCACATTTGAAGCTCTTTTTATAAGTTTAATTATTTCTAAGAAATTTGAAACTTATTTTTCGATGCCTTCCCACTTTTTCTGCAATTTTATGCCAAAATAGTCCACATTGAGCAACAGTTTCGATTTTGGATTTTTCCTCTACAGACAAAACAATTCTTCTCCAGAAATTATACAACAATTTGAAAAAAAAAACTAATAAATTAAGCACCACAAAAATTTGGTGCTTATGGTTTCCAAATTATGCGAGATAATTAACATTGCATTTGGGGGCGCTATCCTGATGACGCGCAGTGTATACACAACAATATATTGAAGAAAGCGGAATAAAACTTTACACAAATACTGGATTTGAGCTGTCGCATCACTTGTGGAAAAATTGTCAAAATCGGACTATAACTTTTCAAAGTCCCGGATATCGAACATTAAGAAACTCAGTCCCAAAGGTTAATTTTTCACCGAAAATATCGGTAAATTTCTCAAATATTTTAATGTAATTCAGAGGGCATCTTTTTGTTCTAATAGTGTGTCTCTATGGCAAAATGGTGAAAATCGGATATAGGTTTTTCACAAATACAGAGTGCTTTATTCCATATATATCAGTTAATATGTGAGATATTTTAGCAAGATTAAGTGAGCGTATAGTGTTGGATATAGTGTACCTTGGTAGGCACAATGAGTGAAATTGGTTCAGGAATTACCTCAGCCCTCATATATTATGTATAATGATGATGATCGTTAATCTATTGGACTTTATGCCGAATATATAGGTCAAATTGTGTTATCTTTATAAAATTACATAAATAAATTGCAAGAGTATAAAATATTCGATTGCACCCGCACCCATTTCTTACTTGTTAACTCTTGCCTTTATGCTTCTTAGTAAAAATTTCAGTAAATTATAAACCCGAGCTCTTTTGCATACCATAAGTATATATATATAGATTTCATATCTCTTAATTATTATTCATACTTTCAAACCGAAAAACCAGAAACAACAACAACACATTTCGCGCGAAGCAAACTATCGATTCAAGAATACATTTGCGCAAGCAGCTGCCTGCGAGCCTACAGCCACACACGCTCGCTGCAACCAACTAACTACTTATGTAATAAAGTAAGATATATTTCGCCTACAGCTATGCACGCAGCTGCATATTTAAGCTCCAAAAATTTTTCCACAGTGCACTGCACACGTTGCACAACGCCACCATGGCGTATACGTAACCAATTGACTAAGCTAAAGCGCCTACTGCTTACCTACCATAGAGTACCAACTATTCAACACAACTGTATGACGTCTACATCAGCCAACTGCCAAGGCGTCGACGTCATTGTAAGTGTCTTCAGGCCCGCACTTTGACCCAGCCGACCGACAGTCGCTCAAGCCAAAATGCCACTTGAACTGCGCAGTGTGCGGCAAACAGTTTTTGAGTTTATGTGTAGTTGAGTACATGTGTGTGTGTGTGTGTGATTTGTTCAACTCAACTTGACTTTGCTTGTTGTTTTTCATACACTTGAGCAGTCGCCGCCGCCGCCGCCGCTAGCTCGCTTGCTGCTTTTGCCTTTTGTGTTCTTGGCATTCATTTGCCGGCATTGTTGAAACTCTTGCATAGTTTATTCTAAAGGCTTGTTATTGTTTTTGTGAAACACACACACTCACAAACATATTTTCGGTTACTGTATAACAATTTGAATTTTAGTAGAAGTTCAAGTAAAATCACAAAATCGCAGGTACGGAGTAGCAAAAGCGGAAGAATATGAAATGTTTACATTGGATAACGGGATATGTCTGTAGTGAGTACTCAAGGCTTCATGCTGCTCACATCTTCTTCTACAGTGTACTCTGTTGTCGTAGGCGGAATATTCATGTCGCGCATATTTTCTAAAATTTTTCTTGGCTAACTTATAAGCGCAGTCAGGAAAAGTTGTTCTGCGTTTGTATGTATGTACCCTGCCAGCCAAAGGTGGTGAAAAAGCTGGTTAAACCGAAGTTTTTCAAACCCACAAAAGTGGTAAAAAAAGTGGTGAGTTTGCCATAGGCCAGCATAGCTGCTTGTGAGTTTTTTAACCACTATTCCCCTCACACGTACGAATACAAAAACAAAATAACCCAAACGTGTGCGTTGGTGTTAGTAATTGAAGAAACCTGAGGGGAAAGTGGTTAGGCCTGGCTGGCAGGGTATGTTTGTATATATGTATATGTGCTTGTGATTGTGTTCATACGCTTTACGTAGTTAAGACATAAAATTGTAATGAAAGCCTTCTAAATTTACATAGCAACTTCATAAATTTTACGACTTCTACGAAATTCTCTCCGATAGTTGAAAGGCAAGGTAGTTGCTACAATTACATACATTCAAATATAAGTTTAGCGAAGATGCGGCATATTAAGCAGTCAATTGAAAAGTTTATGTCCTTCACAATGCGTTCTTTCATTCATTGAAATATTTCTTACAACTTGAAAACATTCGCACACAATTGAGTCGCTAAGCATTAGTAGGAACTTACATTCATACATACATATACAAACCTACATTTGTGCTTAGGCAAATAATATTTTCTTGTAAATTGACCATGGCGACAAAGCCGCATCGACAAGATTATCAGTCATCTATGATTGTTGGCTTATAAAAACAAATTGGAATAAGTAATGGCCTGCAGTGAGTCACGAGTTTGCTATTTACAAATTTTGTTTTGATCATAAAAGTATGCTAATAAAATATGACAATTCTGTGCTTGGCATTTTGCGATGACAGTGAATTTTTCTGAGAATATTTGCGCCAGTTACTAATTCATTAAATTATAGGATGATACTATTTTACTTATTTTATTTCGAAAAGCACTCTGTGGGTCTATGAAATGCAACTTTCATTTTGAAAAGTTCTAAAGTATTGGATGAGGTCTTGTTGTCGTTAACCTTAGGAAAACATTTTCAAAAATAAAAGACACTAACGACGACTCCCTCGTGAGCTGTCATTTGTAAGATTAACGATAAGTTATCATCGTGGTCTTCGATCTTGTCTGTACCACGACAGTCGAGTCTACATTACCGGAATGGAACCAGATTTTCATCCGACCTAGCACTATCACCTCGGCAGCATTCATCTATTTATTATTTAATATTTTCTGCCGCTACTTTCATAGCATATCCTCAAGTTCTATTAACCCTGGACGGTCATCCTTTTTTTTTGTACATTAACGTCATCCTTCGTCAATATGACGACGACTTATTTCAAATCCATTTTGAGTAGGGTGTGAGTCGAAATAATGAACGCGTTTTATTTTTTTTATTTATTTATTTCATTATTAATAAATACAAGTCAAAAATAAAAAGGAAAACTTATATTATTTTAACTTAAAACACGATCAACACGAACAATTAAAAACATATTTACAGTGAAAATAAAATAGTCCGTAGTCATTTTGACGAAGAATGACCGTCTAGGGTTAAATAGGAAATATATATAGTAGATCCATCCCACATTTTCATAAGAGGATTGTGAGAGCATCCTTCTTATGGGTATAATTAGACTAGAAAGCAGGAGATTCCGTATATTCGGAGGCAACATCTTGGTGCTCGAGCCTTTCTGTAACTAACTATCTATTAGAATCTATCTGACTTTCATAGCGATCAAATAAATAGTAGTAATAAGTATTCTCTCCTGCCTCTCTGATCCTGCCTCTTATTAAAAAATTCTGGCAGTCGAAAGAGCTCACGCATGAGCTAAAAAAAGGTATCATTATTAATCTTCCGAAAAAGGGTGACCTCACATTGTGCAATAACTGGAGGGGAATAACGCTATTAAGTTGTCTCAATAAAGTTATAGCTGAAATTATAAGACTTAGACTAGCTTCGGAACTAGGCGAAGGATTCAGAAAGGAATAGGCCGGCTTTCGTCCCAGAAGGTCGTGTGTTGATCATGTAAACACGTTGCGAATAATCGTTGAACAGTCGGCGGAATGGCGCTCCTCACTATATGTAGCTTTCATAGAAAGCGTTCGACACGCTATGACATCGTGCAATTTGGAGCGCTCTGGAATGTAAAGGAGTCCGTAACACCCTCATTACACTTATAAAGGGCTTGTACTCTGGGGCCAGTTGCCGCGTGTTGCACGATAGCCAACTTGGTAGCTGCATACCTGTCGAAAGAGGCGTGCGACAAGAGTGTGTTTTGTCGCCTTTACTTTTTAACACAGTTCTGGGTGTTGTGATGAGGAGCGCAACGCGTGAAGAGAGAGGTATAAGGTGGGGACTGTTTGATCGGCTTGAAGACTTAGATTATGCGGATGACATATGCGTTTTATCGCATAGTCACGCAGATATGCAAGCTAAACTCGACGATATAGCCGAATCATCCACAATCGCAGGTCTTAAAATTAATCTCAAAAAAACAAAAATTATGCGTTTGAACACCAACAATAAGAGTCCACTGCATATACTTGGAGAATACGTAGAAGATGTTGAATCATTCGTATATCTTGGCTGCACGATAACCGCTTCTGGAGGTTCCTCTGAGGATATAAGTAATCGCATAGGAAAAGCAAAACAAGCATTTTGAATGCTTAAAAATATTTGGAATCAATCTCAACAGTTATCCATTCGAACAAAAGTGCGGTTGTTTGACTCCAACATAAAATCTGTTTTGCTGTATGGCTGTGAGACTTGGAATGTCATCACCAGGGATTCACAACGACTACAAATCTTCGTCAACCGTTGCCTTCGAAGAATACTAGGCATTTACTGGCCGGATATAATCTACAATGAAACGCTATGGAGACGCACGCAACAAACCCCACTGCGTCTCGAAATTCTCAAACGTAAGTGGGCGTGGATCGGGCACACTTTGCGCAAACCTGTAAACGATATAGCAAGAAATGCTATTGATTGGAACCCGCCTGGACAGAGACGAGTTGGCAGACCTGCTCATACGTGGAGAAGACAGTTGGAAGTAACAGGAACTATTTATATATAAAATAAGTATTCTGCAGTCAAGAGAAAATGCCGTATCGAGAGATATATATATTATATTTGTTTCTGCTACTCCTGCAAGGAGCATAGGGCCATAAGTGAAGATAAAACCTCTCCTTTCCAAGTGACAACCACACCCACTGTCCGCAAAGACTTGGTAATCCCAATTAGTCATCCATCTTAAATCACATGATTATAGAAACCATAAACAGAAATAATCTTGATATAGGACCTCTGGGTATGCCCTACAATAACACCTGCTACGGCTGTGAACTAGTAGAGAATAAGGAAACAATTTTCCAGTTTCTCTGTGAATGCCTAGCTCTAGCGCAGATACGGCACAGAACACTTGGAATCCATCAGGCATCAAACCTTGAATGGATGTCTACAAAAAGCATATCGAATATTCATCGAAAACACAAAATGGTTTGAACGAACAAATGAAACGAGATAGCAGTAATAAAACAACATCCGATGAGACGGCACTAGGAGTTTTTTAGAAAAAGGTTTAGCGAAAGATTTATGGTCCCTTAAACATTGGCAACGGCGAATACCGCAGACGATGGAACGATGAGCTGTACGATTTATACGACGACATAGACATAGTCCAGCGAATAAAAATACAGCGGCTACGCTGGCTAGGTCATGTTGTTCGAATGGACGAAAGTGCCCCAGCTCTGAAAGTTTTCGATGCAGTACACGCTAGTGGCAGCTGAGGAAGAGGGAGGCCTCCACTCCGATGGAAAGACCAGGTATAGAAAGAACCTGTCTTCACTTGGTATTACCAATTGGCGCCAAACTGCCAAAAGGAGAGATGCGTGGCGCGCTGTTGTGGACTCGGCTATAACCGCTTAAGCGGTGTCTACGCCAGTTAAGAAGAAGAAGAGCAGTAATAAAAAGGTCTACGATGAGCGCATAATAAAACGGGGTTGCACTCTTAACTACCTAGGACTTCTATATTTCACTACGAAATCCGCTATACAAACCTCTATATTCCTAGGACCTCTATATTGCATTACGAATTCCGCTATACAAACAGAATGGTACGGCACTTGCCTTTATTTCAATATAAAAATATCCAGAGTAAACTTTAAAACAGAACCTGAAGATATCATTGTCTTGAAGATCTAGTAATTTTCTCGTCTACTGCTATCCAAGAGGGACTATTCACGATCAGTCTCAGCCTAACCTACTATAAATTTCCGAAAATAAAAAAAGGTTAAAGTTTCAAACCGAAAAATCTAATAAATCAATGGATACAGAAATAATAAGTAGATTTATCCAGCCTAGGTAATAATGCTAAAAACAGCAAGATGACATTTTAACTTGAGCTCTAATAAAGATCCAATAAAAGTGTAGTTTTCCAAGTGAAAAGGTCTTTTTAGTTAGCTCTGATTTCTAAGGAAAACATTTGTGTTCTCTTTTCAAGTTCCTATTCCTTGCAACCATCTTTTCAACCAACATACAACACTTGTACCAAGAACTGAATCTAACCAAAGTGAATGTCAATACAACTGTGACCTAGAGTAAGGCAAACGAAAAGTTGAGCTTTCCCACAAAGAAAGTCAAAATTATCACTTTTCATACATCTTTCCGCAAATGTTAGAAATGACAGCTTCGCTTACACATAATTTGCTCGGAATTGTGGAAAAACGAAAGTAAAACTCACATTCAATTTGTGCTCAGAGAAATTGCTATTCAAATGCCCACATTAACAGCAGGAGTTGTGGGCACGGAAGCGTAATATAAAAAGCAGCTGTTGAACGTCAATTCAAGCTAACATTTTTATATTCAATGCAGTGTATACGTGTATACGAGTATGTATGTGTGCTGCGTGTATTTGTTGAGTGCTGGCATGCTACGTGCAACTGATATCCCGCATATTTGTCAAAATTGTCACGTCACGTCACACATGTTACTTATACATACATAAGTGTCTGTGTGTGTATGTGCATACAAATAATAAAAATAAATGTTTATATACCTATGTATGTGTTTTTTCTGCTGTCGGTATATGTGATATGTGCTGTGCGTACGAAATCGAGAAAATTACATGTCCACATTTATGGCACTTGCTTTCATTCACAGCTCAAACACTTGATCTGGACAAAACAAAAAAATATGATTTCATATGGGTATATACTTTGTTACATACAGTGAACTAAGGAAGTGTTCCTGCAAACTGAAACATGATTGAATGATAGCAAAAAAAAATTTTAAAAATAAATATTTTCGTAAAGAAGATTTTGTATCATAATTTTCGATTATGAATGCTTCTCTCGAGGTGAATTTTACATCAACTGAACCGTTCACCATGTAGAAGAATAGTAAATAAGCACTTTGTGCCAGGGCGAGTTACTATCGATTTATGTCACCTGGTGCTGTATTGATAGTATACAATTCCAGTACGATTGCTTCATTCAGACGGTACAATTAGTGATAGTATAGATCCGAACTAAGAGTTTAGCCAAAGGTGATAAAGGATGATTCACTATCAATCCGACCAAACATATAGAAAAATCCGACCGACCATAAATCCAAGCAGCCGTTTGCGTCGGCTCTTCGTGATTCGACTTCAACCTTGACGTTGTTGTAAGTAATCCACCACCAACAACCACCAGTGTGTCACCAGTGATCACACGCTTCACAAATAGATCAGATTAATCAAACCATCTATTTGAGTAATATTTTTTTACAGGACCCATTTAGTAAGATATCGAGATATTGCTCAACAGAAGTAACACCCTAAGTGTGTGGCAACTCTAAACCGATAATGCTTGCAATGCGCTTAGTCCTCACTTTAGGCCCCTTATGACCATTGAATATATATGTACATTTCAGAGATCAACAATTTTTAGAATAGAAATTTCTATCTTTAAGTTACACTTATAAATCAAAAGCAATATCTCAGAAACTACTCAACCGATTTCAATGAAATTCAGTATATAATACTTCCTGGATACCCTGATGACACGGATGGAAAATGGGCGAAATCGGTTTACAACCACGAATACTTCCCATACAATTCAATTTTGAATTCCATCTGATTCCTTCACTTTATAACGTATGCATAAGGAACCGATGAAAATAGCGGAATAAAACTGTACACAAATACTATATATGATCTGTGGCTTCACCTGTGAAAAAATTTTCGAAATCGGACTAGACCCCGGTTCGAACATTAAGAACTTGGTGACTAAGTGTAATTTTTCACAGAAAATATCGGAAAATCTCTCTCTAAAACTGTGTCTCTGTACCAAAAATGGTTAAAATCATAACTTTCCCTAGCTCCCATATATAATACTATAGTGTTTGTTATATTATAGTGTTTTCTAAAATACGGTTATACGGCTTTATTCCGCATATATGGGTTAATATGTGAGCCAAATTAAGTATGAGGATATAGTGTACCTTGGTAGTGAAAATGATTCACTTATTTTAATTTTATATATGAGTAAAAACAATATGAGTGTATCTAACGACCTGTTCTGTTCAAAGATAGCATGCCATAAGAAGAAAATTACTGGTTCTATTTTATTTTTATTAAATTTATCTTCTATCAAGAATATTCTACTTTTCATTTTTCTAAGTTTCTCACAAAAACTTTATGGATCACTGTGCATTACAATTGTGTACGAATTCCATTTTGTTACCATATAACTAAAATATTCATGTGATGGTTATGTATCAGTTTATACATATACCTATATACTTTTATATACATATGAATTTGTACAAAGCTATCTACTCATAGTTTTTTCTTAGTTTCTTTGCTATGTTTCTTTAAATAAAGACAATGTCAGCACTCGTGTCTGCGTCATATCCATACACGTTTGGAGTGGAGCAACTGAGAAGGCGAGAAAAAATTCTTGGCCATAAACGGTGCTAACCTAACTTCAGCTTATCTTGGAGATTCCTCCATTTTACGCCTTTACCTCATTGCATTATACATTTATATATAGTATATTTTTTCTTTTCTTGCTCTTTCATTATTACAATCATTTTTCGCCTTTATTTCCTGTTCTACTCATTACGTTCGCCTCTTGAACCGCCTCTCTAACTGTGTTGATAAATTAGTGCGTGAAGTCACATATTTCTCTGGGAAGTGTGTGTGTGTATGTGAGTGTAAGGGAGGAGTGTGCGTGATTCGTGAAAATTCCGGAAAGTCTCATTTTGCTGATTAAAACTGATTACAACTTGTAATCGTTATCTTGCCAGCATTTTTTTTGTTGGTTGGTGGCAAAGACAAAGCACATTAAAACAGCAAGAGAGAGAGAGAGCGCGCAAAAGAATAGTCACGTTCATGAAATTACTTCTGCAAATTTGTGATGTGCTGGGGCTTTCCTGTCAGCGTGAAATTGTGTTATGGCGGCTTGAAAATGTAATGATGAGATTTCGAGGCTTATGTAGTATATTAAAATGTCGATAAAATACACCATAAAGCCCACATACATTTACTTGAAGAAGTCAATGTCGAAAAGACGGAATACTGGAAAATGTATTTTGCAACTGATTTTGTAAAAACTCAGTTATATAATCTTGACTCCAGATCTGTTAGGAGACAGAGAGATAGCGATAGAGATAGAGATAGAGATAGAGATAGAGATAGAGATAGAGATAGAGATAGAGATAGAGATAGAGATAGAGATAGAGATAGAGATAGAGATAGAGATAGAGATAGAGATAGAGATAGAGATAGAGATAGAGATAGAGATAGAGATAGAGATAGAGATAGAGATAGAGATAGAGATAGAGATAGAGATAGAGATAGAGATAGAGATAGAGATAGAGATAGAGATAGAGATAGAGATAGAGATAGAGATAGAGATAGAGATAGAGATAGAGATAGAGATAGAGATAGAGATAGAGATAGAGATAGAGATAGAGATAGAGATAGAGATAGAGATAGAGATAGAGATAGAGATAGAGATAGAGATAGAGATAGAGATAGAGATAGAGATAGAGATAGAGATAGAGATAGAGATAGAGATAGAGATAGAGATAGAGATAGAGATAGAGATAGAGATAGAGATAGAGATAGAGATAGAGATAGAGATAGAGATAGAGATAGAGATAGAGATAGAGATAGAGATAGAGATAGAGATAGAGATAGAGATAGAGATAGAGATAGAGATAGAGATAGAGATAGAGATAGAGATAGAGATAGAGATATTAATAGAGATAGAGATAGAGGGTAAAATTAAAGGTAGAAAGCTGACCTTTCAAATCTGCACCAAATACCAAAACAGCAAAATTAAGATCTAAGCCATCGAAAATACCAAAATTACATGCAACATTATCCACAAATGAAAGTCTAAATCACGCACTAAGAAAGCTTAACATTTTTCTGCGTACAAAAATTGCCGCCATTAAAGCATTAATCTGACTCTGTGGCACTTGCAACAGCAGCGGTGCAGTGCTGCAGCTTCTTAATGCCTCTTCGCAGCATCATTTTTCTCAGCAGCAGCCTTGCTCCACTCCTTTACGCTCTTCACCCAGCCAGCTGTCGGTTACGCAATTTTGTAAAACTTCAACAGCTTGCCACTTGGCTGCAAATGGCAACATTACTGTTACTATCATGCAACATCGGTTTTGCGCTGCTACTTTGTGTTGTTGCTGTCAAGTGCAGATTTCTCGTGGTGAATGAATGCTTCAGTGAACCCTATAAACTGCGATTTTCCATAATGCCCTGTTAATGCATTGCTCGCGTAGCTTGGAAATTTTCCGAAAGTCACGTTTCATCAATGAAATGTAAAATTTGCCATCAACACTGTAATGCGGGGGGGTTGAGTGTTGACAGTCACCGACACATTTTACAGCTGGAAATCTTTTGCGTTCGTGTTACATTTGCAAAGTTGGAATTACATTTTTCAGATTGAAAGATTTAGTATATGTGAAGATCAGGATTAGCATAGATTCTTGGGATTGTAAACCATCTAATCCGGATGTTGGTCGACTCCTGTGACGTAGAACTGACCGTCCGGAGACTCGTATAACCGAATAGATCTAATCACTTGATTATCTATTGACTCCATCTGTCCAAAAGCTTAATTATATCTGCGTCGATTCCTGTAACGTTGAACTCGATGTCCAGAGAGTCGTATAACCGAATCTAATCACTTCATTATCTATGGACTCCCTCCGACCCAAAGCTGGATGATATCTGGGACGATTCCGGTAACGTCCGCTGACCGACCATAGAGTCATATAACCGAATAGATCTAATCACTTGATTATCTATGGACTCCCTTCAAACCAAAGCTGAATCATACAGTGAGTCACAGTCAAAAGTATCCACTTGGGTTTTTTATATTGAAAATGCGATTGTTGATAGTTAATTATTAAATTCAATTTTATTGTTTTTTATATTTGAACATTAACATCTTAACTTACAATTAATAAAATAAAATTAACAACATTTGTGTAAATTCTATATAAATAAAATAATAATTGTAAAACAAAATCAATTTCAACCTCACAGTGAAAAGTATCCACGATAAAAGTTTTATTGAAAATAGGATTTTCGTAGGTGGTTAATACTTGGTATGATATCCTTTATTGTCCTTTACTGCTTTGAGCCTTTTTGGAACAGATTTAACCAAATTTTCAGTGTAAGAAGATTGAATTTTTTCCCATTCTTCTTGCAATGTTTTTTTCAGAGTTAGTATGCTTGAGATGTTATGACTTCTAATATTTTTCTCCAAAATACTCCATAAATTTTCAATAGGATTCAAATCCGGGGATTGGGGAGGTGTTTGAATCACTTTTGGACAGTTATAAAGCATCCATTCTCGAACAATGTGGGCTTTGTGTTTGGGGTCATTATCTTGATAAAATTGGAATGTTCCCCCCAACCCCAATTTTTCGGCACTACTCTGCAAATTATCTTTCAGAATGTTTAAATAATACATCTTATCCATGATTCCTTCGATAAAAACTAGATTTCCTACGCCGGCAGCACTCATACAACCCCATACCATTACAGAGCCTCCTCCGTGTTTTACGGTTGGAATTGTGTGTTTAGGATCCAAGGCCTTATTCGCCCTACGCCATATCTTACTTGGTCCATCCGACCCAAACATGTTAAACTTGCTTTCATCGGCAAAAATAACTGACTTCCAGAATTCAAAATCCTTTTTTTCATGTTCCTGAACGAACTCCAATCGAATTTGGCGGTTTTTCGGATTGATGAATGGCTTTTTTAGTGCAACTCTACCATGAAGACCATTCTTACGCAAGATTCTCCGAATGGTTTCTGGGTTACACTTTTTGTTTAGATATTTCTCCGCGATTTCAGCAAGTTTAGGTGCACTAAGCTTCGGATTATTGGCCACCTGTCGAAGCAACCACTTTTCGTCTCTTTCAGTGAAAATTTTTTTCTCGCTGGTTTTCGGCTTGTTGCAGATACGATTTTCCGTTTTATGCCTCAATATAATTTTTTGGACAGCAGATCTAGTAATATTGAGTATTTCTGCAATTTTCCGTTGCGATTTTCCTAGTTCAGCATGATGAATGACTAATTTTCTTTCGACAATCGTTGTGTGGCGTCCCATGGTCTTAATTCCTCAAAAGTGCACTCAAAATGGACAAACTTATGCGTAAAGTGTAAGAAAATAACTGATCCAATATTTTGCTTGTTATTTCATGAGAAAAATAACTGTTAACAGTTATAAAGTTATAAGTATTGCCAGTGAACTGTTAACAGTTATAAAGTTATAAGTATTGCCAGTGGATACTTTTCACTGTGAGGTAGAAATTGATTTTGTTTTACAATTATTATTTTTTTATTTTGAATTTACATAAATATCGTTAATTTTATTTTATTAATTTTAAGTTAAGATGTTAATGTTCAAATATAAAAAACAATAAAATTGAATTTAATAATTAACTATCAACAATCGCATTTTCAATATAAAAAACCCAAGTGGATACTTTTGACTGTGACTCACTGTATCTGCGTCGATTCCGGTAACGTAGAACTGACCGTCCGGAGTCTTTTGGCCAAATAAATTTAATCACTTGATTATCTAAGGACTCGCTTCGACCTTGTAAGTCCATAAGCCACCACATTCTTCTAAAGTTACATGATTAATCAGGCTCCCATCCCCAGCTTGTTCTCTTGAGCTTTACCGTTCGACTAAATATATTGATTTCTCAGTAGTCGAACCAAGAGAAATACCAATATGTTTCCTTACCGATTAGATTCAAAATACAATAACAATACTTGACGATTTCTAAGAGACTACTGTGTGAAGATTGTATTCGAAAGTTCAAACTTTTCTTCCGTCGTTACTCTGTGGATGTCGCGAAGAACACTGGTACTATAAACTACTAAGTAGCGTAGAATCTCTCTCTGTCTCTCTTTCTTCACTCTCCACATACAAAGTGACTGTTTTCGAAGAGCTTTCTGAAATCGTTCTCACGATATTGCTATTACCGAGTGCTCTGTTGTTCATTCCGTCCGTTCTTAATTGAGAATTGTTAAATACTTAACCACAATATACACCCAAGTCCTTGGATTTCATGCCCGGAACAGTAAGCACCTTCAATCGCTTTAATTGCTTGAAACTAAAATTACTCAAATTCCGTCAGTGTTGCATTCAGATTGTGCTTTTATTAAATTTCACCAGCGCCTTTTAATTTCTTCATTTTATGTGGCGCTCTCACCGCTTTCCACTTGAATTCCTCACCTATGCTGGCATGAAATTTGTAAAAAATTATATTCCGCCGCAGCTGTGACGCCACGTGTATGCCACCAACGCTTGTCAACGCCCTTTCGCTGTGCGGTGATAAAAATTCGTGCACCGAAACGATAACGAGCAACAGACGATGAAAGTCTACAAGTGGAAGTTGCAACTTATGACTTGACAGCAGCAGCCGCAATCATAGTGAGGCAGTTGACAGTAACAGCAATGGCGACAGTTTCGCGTTGGCGTTGGTGTTAGTGTAGGTGTTGACGGCAGCCACAGGAAGACTAAAAAGGTACTGGCACCCTGTCACTACCACACACACACACACGACATGCAAATCTTATCTTTCCTCTTTCCTACGAATGCGGACAAAAGGTGAACGCAAGTCTATTTTGCGAACGAATGTGTGGAAGTAAATGATTTTATGTTTGTTTTCTCATGTGTTGGCGGACTTTTCACTATGTGGACAGGTGCAAATGAAATTAAATTTTTGATTTGTGTCTTCATGTGTTACCAAAATGATTTAAAGGTCTTGGAAAGAGAGTTAAGCCTCATGAAGTTCATTTTGAAACTTCATACAATGGAAAAGTGTTTTAGTCAGGAACTGCAATACGAAAGAGCTATATATGAATCTAGTAATACAGACATCATATCGAATTTGGATATTCAGGATAAATAAGATATATGAAGGAAGATAATAGTCAAAGGCATATGTTGACCTCTCCGAGAGACCTACTATTTTTACGTTTCTGAGGAATTCTTTGAAATAATATAAATAAAGAATGCTGCGTTCAGCTTTAAAGAACCAGTACCCTTTCTGTACCTCCTTCAGCCTTCAAACCCTACATATTATGCAGGTTAACAGTTCTTGACAGACGGAATGCCGACCCTATTTATAATTCAAAATATAGGTTCCCTACCCGCAATATTTGAGCAGAGTTCGCTTCTTCTTGTCTGCCGTATGCACTGCTTACGCGATTACTGCTGAGTTTACAACAGCGTGCCATTCATTATTCCATTTGGCAGTTGGGCACCAATTGGTAATACCAAGTAAAGCCAGGTCCTTCCAACGGAGTGGAGGTCCTCCTCTTCATCGGCTTCCACCAGTGGCGGGTACTGCATCGAACACCTTCAAAGCTGGAGCGCTTTCGTCCATTCCAGTCTGTGGTATTCGCCGTTGCCGCAAAACCTTTCTCTCGAAAACTCCTAGTGCCGTGTTGACATCGTCCACGCTTCAGCACCATAAAGTAGGATAGAAATTCTAAGGGACTTGTAGAGTGTGGTTCTTTGTTCGTCGAGAGAGAACTTTACTTTTCCATTGCCTACTCAGGCCAAAGTAACACCTGTTGGCAAGAGTGCTTCTGCGTTGGATTTCCAGGCTGACATTGTTGGTGTTGTTGATGCTGGTTCCCAAGTAGACGAAATTATCTACGACTTCAATGTTATATCTATCAACAGTGACGTGGGAGAAAAGGGGAATGTGCTGACTGTTTGTCGTCTTGTCCTCGTTCACCACCAGACCCACTCGCTTCGCTTCATTATGGAAAAGCAGAAGTAACAGATAGTAGGATAGTAAATCGCAAGGATTCAGGTTTAATCCCTTTATAACAGGGAAATCAAAGAACCAGATCCAACTACTATATCATTAATACTGAACTTAAAACAAAAATCATACAAGGGACCTCACTTAAATCTAATTTTATATACTAGAAAGTGTTAAATCCGTGTGACCAAAAAGCTTGAATTTTGATACTTATAACACTCAACTGTCACCCATGACTTAATGAACCGTGACTCAGAATGACTGATGATGTGCCCAATTATCACGGGTAATGCAGTATGCGGCATAGTCAGTTGACTAAAGGGTGTTTTAGTTGAAACAAATACTTTTAACTTTTTCCCTGAAAAGCAGTATCAAAATATATACTAAAAATTAAAAAAATATATATTAAATTGAAGCACCCTGTAATAAATACACTAGGCAATAGACGTGCTAACAAACAACTAAAATTAAAAAAATATATATTTTTTTGATTTTTTTTATTTTTCTGCAAACTTGTGGCATGAAGGCATGACTGATTTTTCCAGCCGAATAAATTTACTTCCACAAAATATTGTATGTATGTGTGTACAAATGTACGAAAAAAGTGTGTAGTCACAGACTGTCGAAAGTTCGTGTGTCAATGCGGCTGTGAGTATGTGCTGAAAATAAATCACGTGTGACAAATTTCTATGCAGAGAATATTTCCTAGCTGAACGAAATGTAAAAACAAAATATATTAATAACGAAAGGAGAGCGAGCAAAAACACACACAGTTACACAAATGTAACTGTAAATATGTATATACAGACATGTGTGCTTTAGAAACAGCTGTTGACATTTGGCAACCCAGGATGCAAAGTTACGCTAATATTATGCCCTTCAGTTCAAATATTAAAACCAAGAAACATACACACACACACAGTTACATTTATGTATGCATGTGTGTAGATGTGTGCAGAAGTTAACTAACCCCAACCATGACATGGTAGTCAAGTGTCAGCTCGTATGGCATGGCAACCCAAAAATATCAAATTTTAATGCGACAAATTCGAATGACATTGACTTTCTACTAGGCAGCAGCTAGCTTGTTAGATGTGAATATGTATTTGTTATGGTATATATGTATGTATTTAATATTTATTGTTGCATATATTTATATGAATATCCACATATTACCCTCAAAGGACAAATATCTGAGTTATAAATTATTTAAATGTGCGAAAAGCTAGCATACCAATAATACAACAAAATAGGCCTAAATGTTGTTGTGCAATTTCGGTAACCTTAAATATTTGTTGATACACCAACATTTGTTACATTCCTTTATTTATTTATTTGTTAAGTCATATGCGGCGTTAAGAAATGCCGCCTACATAAGGCAAGTGTAGGTTCGCTCACCTTAGCCGCAGCGTAGAGACCCCAGTAAACTTTAACCACAAACCACAAAACGTGCAAGTTTGTGTGAAGTTTAATAGAAACACTTTTTACACATTCTCAAATTTTTATTTGCCTCCCGGCAAGATATTATAATCGACCGCATTTTGCCAAGTATTGCGATATTTCCCATTTCCGCTTCACCCTTTTGACTTCTGCCGTATTTACGGTTATTGCATATTGCTTGAAGGTATTTTACCAACACATATGCACAAAATTATATGGAAATATGCTGAGCATATTTTGGCAATCAGGCAATAATTGAGTAGCAAATTTTGTAAATGACTATGCATATGTTTGTCGAATTCAATTTTTTTCATTTCTGAATATTTCGATGAGAATGTTATGCTGCTAGATTACGTAGTTCATGAATTGCAGATACAACAGAGAAGAAGGTATATTTTTAAAGTCAAAATTCATGTGTGGTAGTAAAGAATAACATTTTTTTATCGATGACAGTCTCATGAATATATATATCTCAGACGATTTCTGATTGTACTTTATAGAAGAATCTGTCGATATTTAACTTAAGAGCCTGAATTTTTAATGGTTTCTTTGCATATCATTGGACATTTTCTTTCCTGCTTTCCTTACAAAGAATGTAAAATAGCAGCCTCATGTTAGATATCTTTGTAATTTTATTATAGAAATTGACACCAAAAGACCATATACATATATATGTTATTCTCTACCTACTGCCTATAGATTTGTTCTCTCAGCAACTGGTGCGATGGCGCAACTTCGACTGAGGGAACATTCCCTTCTAGTCACCTATAATAAGGGACACTCTAATATTCTTAGCAAGTTCCCCTTTTCTACCCAAAATCACGAATAGTGATTCGTCCCTCAATATTGCCTCTCCGATTAGAGAGGAGTGCGAGGTAGACTAAAGTAGACATCAAAATCACCTTCCGACTACCAGTTCATTGCAGTGCCTTTCAAGTAGAGATTTCTACAATCAAAGAGGATGTTAACAACAGCTTGGTCCTCACTAAAGTCTCTTAAAGTCTCATCGATGATAGTGAGAGAAAGTCATCAGCTATTAGTGGAACTATCTGACTATTTCACGATAAACCTTGATGGATTCCAGAACACAGGGACATTTCAGGTAACTGTGAAGTGGATGAAATAGCCAGACAAGGTACCACCTTAGAACTAAATTCCGATAAAGATCTATGATCATGTCTCTGGGCACTTGTAGTTATATAATCGACAAATATATCATAAAATTAGTCGAGTCTCGGTAGAATTTAATAAAACATCGATGACATTTATTTGATTCCGTTAGGATACATTTGAAGTTATATTTAATTTAATTTAATTTAATTTAATTTAATTTAATTTAATTTAATTTAATTTAATTTAATTTAATTTTATTTTATTTTATTTTATTTCATTTTTTTATTTTATTTTATTTTATTTCATTTTTTTATTTTATTTTATTTTATTTATTTTATTTTATTTTATTTTATTTTATTTTATTTTATTTTATTTTATTTTATTTTATTTTATTTTATTTTATTTTATTTTATTTTATTTTATTTTATTTTATTTTATTTTATTTTATTATTATTATTTCACACTTTCTTATCAATTACGATTTTTATTAAATTTATTTCAAAAAACGTATAAAAATACATAACCAAAACTCCAATAAAAGAAAGTAATATAACATTTTTTAGCACCACATAAAATATTTATTACGCATACGCCATGTAGCACCTACTATCAGAGTAAAATAAAAGCAGCTGGTGCTTTATAAAAATATTTTTTTGAAAAAAAAAAATCGAATTTTTATGCTTTTAACATGCAACGAATTTGACGGTGAAAGGAAAATAGAAACGAAATTCAACACAATACATACATACCTATGCACCGCCACAAATAAAAAGTGACTATAGCAAACACAGGAGAGCGCTTGTACGATGTTTACTATACTCAAATTTCAGCCACCTCTCACATTGCATATGCATATTTTTGCATATTTATAACATTCAAAGTCACCTACAATTACCTGCGACTCGTTCGTGCTGCCATATATGCATATTTATTCGCTGATAAGCCACCTCACGTGCTATTGCAATTTCACTACCTTTATTTACTTTGCTTTGCTATGCTAGTGTGTATTTTACCATTTTTGTTGCTTCTTTTTCATTATTTTCAGCTGAAATAGTAATTAACTAAATTCTAATTGAGTAGTATAACCGTGAGAACATATGTGCAAATATAAATCACAGGTGCTCCGCTCGAAAAGCAGTCAACTTTTTAGTAGCAATCTTGCTGGCAGCATTAAGCGTTTTCAACATTTCTACGAAAACGCATTAAGCTGCATATGTTTACAAAGTTTTTTTTTATTATTATTTGTATAAGCATATTTCAGTTTAAATTTAATTTAGTGAGAAGCAGATAAAATAAGTTTTTTGGTTAGATAACCAGCTGAGACTGAGGCGATTAATCAACACTTTGTGGTCTTAGTAGTGTTGAAAACCAATTTAATGAAAGTTGTATCAATTGGTCAGCAATTGCTTTTTTGCTATTTAAATCTAGTTCACTTTTTCTTTGATTCTCTATATTCATCAACAGGGTTCATTCAAAAAACAGTACAAAAGGAGAATGCTAAACCGAAACAAAACTTCACTTTATTAATTGACTCATTATCTCCGATAAATCTATAAATTGTGTATAATGTGACAATTCTTTCGAATGTTGGTAGTATTTCTTATGAATCGGGAAGGGTAATTCTACTACTACTAACAAGTAAATGCAAGCCCCCAACTTGGAACATTTATACTGCTGAAGAGAAACTTTTCGAGTCCTGAAACTATCTTTTCAATTTCAGTGGTCATAGCATAACGCTTTCCTGACTACAACATAATATGGCTCGAGATCACTCTCAAAAATAATCGATTTTTTCATGGCCCCATATACTACTTTGATCGGGGTATCAAGCAGATCAAGATATTAAGGATAGCCCTTAAGTACAAAAGAAGAAAAAAGTTTATCTACTGAAAGTGCAACCTCGATCAGAATTAATTAATCAATTAATAGGCCTTTGATCGACTAAGGAGCTGATTTATATCGATTTACCATACAAAATAAAAATCTTATCATATAGCCTTTTCACACAGCCAAATTAATTGATCAATTAAAATTTTGATCGCGAAACCAGTTTTTGGCCATCACACTGCCGGCTAGTTGGTAAGAAGTTCATAAGAAGTTAGTAAGTTTCATCAACTGATTGCTTTTTTAATTTATTGAACAACAAAACACAGACTGATCTTTAATTGAGTAGCCGGCTGTGGGAAAGGCAAAAACTGGTTTCCCAATTATGTTTTTAATGCACTAAATTTATTTAGCTGTGCGAAAGGGTTATAATTTACTCTCAAAGGAGTCTCTAACTAGAGCCAACACATTCAGAAGTGCAAATGTTTAAATTTCTCTCGTGGCAGTCTCTCAAAAATTTGGAAAATTGTTTCGAAATACAAAGGCAAAAATCTTAGATCAATATGTGTTTATTCCTATTACTTCGATATTTAATTTATAAGTGAAAAATAAATTGAAAAAAAATTGATATAATCTTTATTCTCTTTCTCTATTTTCCTTTTCAGAATACAATAGAAACTTCAATTTTCTCCTCCTCTAAGCAAATTTCTAGTTCAGATTAAGAGATACCAAATTACTAAAGTGTAAATTAAAGGAATAAAAAAAGCAGTTTACAGTAAATAGTGAATTCAAATAGTTTTGCTTAAGGCAAACCACAACAAATACAAAGCAAATCGTGTACACACACGTGAGTGGACGGCAGGAAAATGGGCAAGAAAAACTCCAAATTGAAGCAGGACACCATCGATCGTCTAACAACAGCCACATACTGTGAGTACCATAATAATTCATTAAATCACATATTTATATACATATATGCATTGATATTTATCTATACATATATGTATATCATTTTTATCTATACGACTTTCAAAAACCTTGGCAGCAATTTTCAAGTTTAAAGTGCACGGCAATAGAGTTGTGCCAAAATTCAATGTCATTGACAAAACTGCTTGCCAAGCGCTGAAAGCTACGAATAGAAAAAATTGAAATTAAAAATGAAAATACCCAAAGTGCCACACATAATTGCTTTCGCGCAGTACAAAAAGCGATTTGAAAATAACGAACGCGCCAAATTTTCAACGGTTTTGCATCGTTTTTGCATCGTTTTTGCATGTGTGTGCAAAGTCGTAAGCGTCCTCCAAAAAGTTTGCAAATTTAAATTATAATACATTGCTGACATTACGAAGGCTTCCAAGGCACTGAAGCAGCGCAAAAGCCACTAAGGAGCGAAGAACCAAAAAAAAAAAACAAATTTGGCAGCGAAACACCGAAACATATAAACATTTATAAATGTTTTTTTTTTCTATTTCCCAAATAAGGCTATATAATCGTATGCTATTTGAATAGAAACGTGAACTCATTGCAAGTACACGACTCGTATATGGAAATTAAACTTTACATGCACACCAACATATACAGACATCAAAACAGAAGTGACTTGCAAGGAACTTTTGCGGTATCATTTCTTCGAAACTTTCCGCAACTTCATTTTGAGATTTGTTGGCAAAGGCATTATGCCTCAATTGATTGGCTAACTGCTGTGCCACGTTTCGCTGGGGAAATATAAAATACAACAGCGGCGCAAAAAAAGGCAAAAGGCGGAAAATTATTAAAAATAAAATAGGAAGCTTTAAGCGAACACATAGAAGTCAAGTGGAAACAAAATATTTTAATAAAAAATTAGCGCGGTTTTTTTTTGTTGTTCAGCGCAATAATTACTGTCACCTAATAGCTTTTTCGCATATCCAAATTAATTAATACATTCAGGTTATAATTGAGAAACCAGTTTTTGCCTTTCGCACATACGGCTACTCGATTATCAATCAACTGTTTTATTTTTTTTTTTTGTTTTTACTGTTCTTAAGAAGTTTGTAAATTTCATCAGCTGTTTACTATTTTATCAGTAATTTTCAACTCAAATTGTATTCTATTAAAAAATAATGTAGTAAAATATTTTTTTATTTTTTCATTTGTATACTAAATTGATCTAAATCAGCGCTTTAATCGAGCAAAGGCCGGTTAATTGATCAATTAACTCCTGTGCAAAAAGGCTATCAAGTAGTATCTTCGCAGGTTTTCGGAATCAATTAATTGCATAATAGCGTTTTTAGACCGACAAATTAATTGAACAATTAAAAATTTTTATTGAGAAACCCTTTTTTCAGCCAATCGCAGGCAAAGAACATATGTCGTACGTCTTTAAATCATTAATTAATGATTAAAATTCAATTGAAAATAAATGGAGATTTTATTTTGTATGTTAAATCGATTTTAATAAGCGTTTAAGTCGAACAGAGGCCGGTTAATTGATTAATTAGCCTGTCTAGAAACGCTATAATATACTTTGGCTCATCGAGAATCTAATTTTTCATCAGTCATCATTCGTTTAATTAAATCGAGCCAGAATGTGATCAAGTCGTTTAACGTTCTCGACTATAGTTTGACATAATATAATATATATATGGTACTAGACCAAACTTTAGACTGCAATTGAATAATAAATTATTCTTAAAGGGAACTAATTAAGTTCTCAAAATGGAAACGGCTTATAAATCTTGTTATGAGAGAATTTTTTATGGGAAATTTTATGTTGTAAAACGATATTAAAGGACATGATGTAACAGAAAGTAATAGTTGGGTTGTATATCGGGAGGAATAACTCAAAAGTTATGTATCGAGTATGTAGAATAAAATATTTCATATGGAAGCGCAATGGGCTTGTTAATAGCTCATTAAGGCCAATTGCGGTCAGTTGATCTTGCGACCACCCTTTTCAACGTACTAACCGACCACTCAAATATTGGCCAATAAATTCTATTTTTGTCTACATTACTCAGTACTCGCATTGGTAGTTATTCATATAAGCGTCGCCAAAAGCGGCCTCGTAGTCAATTACTCATGTATTCTCTAACTAATGAATACGAAATAATACAATTTTTTCGTATTTCATGCAATTTAAAAATTCGGTTTCAAAAAAGTGTCGACTTAACGGCAATTTGCAATGCAAAAATATGCAAAGCTCTTGTGGCGTGACAAAATTTAATTCGATTGTGGCTTAAGCTGTCATACAATTTTAAAAAGACCAGCAGAGTGAGCACTTTAAAACAAGCTGTTAAATAAATAAAACAGCGATGCATTGCAAGTGCACGTTGTGCGGTAGTGAATTTAGCGCTTTTTGAATATTTTCTTTTGGTTAAAATTTCGCACGAAATTCAATTAAAGGATCAATAGGGGGGAAATTCAAGTTGTCACATGCAACCATGATATACACATATAGTATAGTACAACGTGCTGCTTTAAATCGCGTTAAAATTTCGTATTTTGGCAAGAGAAAGAGATAGTATTTAAGTGAAAATAGAATGGAGTTAAAATATTCGAAAATATGTAAATACATTTTACGACTGTTAAGTGCATAAAATAAAGAATGAAATGAGGAATGCATAATAGAGTTAGGTGGAAATTTTAAGCACAAGCCGAAAATTGTAGTATTTTATTTGAAAATACGAATTTACTGGAGCAGCATTAAAGCCTTCATTTTGTATATAGAGAATTTTAGAATACCTTCGACATGCAATACTGTAACTTTTTCTCTAAGCAAGCTAGCCTAAAAAGTGTCTATAGAATGGTCCATAGAGAGTCTCTATATGATTTTTCTGGCTTAAAACAGGACAATTTGGCTTACACAAATGTGATCCAATAGTAATGCAACTTATATTCCGCTTTCTCTACATGGTTCCATGCAACTACGCACTTACTGATTCCCTCTGCAGTGACATCATTTTGTATTGACGCCTTTGCTGCATAGTATTTTGGAATGTTGTAGCTATTTTTCATTATTTAAAGTGTTAAATAAATACCAGACAATACACATACCAACAACAACAGATAGTAACGCCATGTCGAATATGAGCTACATGACATAGAGACATGTGTTTTGTTGTTCTCGTCGCAAATAGTTTATGTTCTCTTATTGTTTGAAGGGAATGTTTACTCTTTGCGGTATTTCGCGACAACCATGGCGCCACTGTCGTCCGATTAAACATGATTTTGTTGCTTTGTTGTGCGCTTGACATCACGACTGGTTGACTCCATGTAAAGGGTGATTTTTTAAGAGCTTGATAACTTTTTTTTAAAAAAAAACGCATAAAATTTGCAAAATCTCATCGGTTCTTTATTTGAAACGTTAGATTGGTTCATGACATTTACTTTTTGAAGATAATTTCATTTAAATGTTGACCGCGGCTGCGTCTTAGGTGGTCCATTCGGAAAGTCCAATTTTGGGCAACTTTTTCGAGCATTTCGGCCGGAATAGCCCGAATTTCTTCGGAAATGTTGTCTTCCAAAGCTGGAATAGTTGCTGGCTTATTTCTGTAGACTTTAGACTTGACGTAGCCCCACAAAAAATAGTCTAAAGGCGTTAAATCGCATGATCTTGGTGGCCAACTTACGGGTCCATTTCTTGAGATGAATTGTTCTCCGAAGTTTTCCCTCAAAATGGCCATAGAATCGCGAGCTGTGTGGCATGTAGCGCCATCTTGTTGAAACCACATGTCAACCAAGTTCAGTTCTTCCATTTTTGGCAACAAAAAGTTTGTTAGCATCGAACGATAGCGATCGCCATTCACCGTAACGTTGCGTCCAACAGCATCTTTGAAAAATACGGTCCAATGATTCCACCAGCGTACAAACCACACCAAACAGTTCATTTTTTCGGGATGCATGGGCAGTTCTTGAACGGCTTCTGGTTGCTCTTCACCCCAAATGCGGCAATTTTGCTTATTTACGTAGCCATTCAACCAGAAATGAGCCTCATCGCTGAACAAAATTTGTCGATAAAAAAGCGGATTTTCTGCCACTGATTTTGGTAATAAAATTCAATGATTTGCAAGCGTTGCTCGTTAGTAAGTCTATTCATGATGAAATGTCAAAGCATACTGAGCATCTTTCTCTTTGACACCATGTCTGAAATCCCACGTGATCTGTCAAATACTAATGCATGAAAATCCTAACCTCAAAAAAATCACCCGTTAGTTGTGGCTTAGGAAGCTGTATCGGATGTGGTTGTGATACAAGCGATTGAATTAAAGCGATTTAATTTGTAATGGTAATGAGGAAAGGGACTTGTTCTATTCCAAATTGACCATCATATATATATATATATAGGACGGGATTATAGCCGAATCCACCAGAGAGTCGTCTCATCGGATGTTGACATTGTCCGCACTTCTGCGCCATACATCAGGATGGGAATGATAAGCGCAATGTAAAGTTTGATTTTGGTTTGTCGAGAGAGGTCTTTACTTCTCAATTGCCTACTCAGTCCAAAGTAGCACCTGTTGGCAAGAGTGATTCTGCGTTGGCTGACATTGTTGGTGTTGTTGATGCTGGTTCCCAAGTAGACGAAACTATCTTCGACTTCAATGTTATGTCTGTCATCAGTGATGTGGGAGCCAAGACGTGAGTGCGCTGACTGTTTGTTTGATAACAGGAGATCTTTCGTTTTGTCCTCATTCACCACCAGACCCATACGCTTCACTTCCTTATCCAGTCTGGAAAAAGCAAAACTAACGGCGCGGTTGTTGCTTCCGATAATATCAATAGCATTGACCAACATAGAATTTTTTAATTCATTCAGCATTCTCTGGTAAACTCATCCATGAAATAAGGTTCGCTCTTATTTAATGATCCCTCCATTTGTCGGGTGCGATCCATGCTTAGACCAGAAAATTACACTAAAATTTAATAGATGACATCTATAATAGGATCCAAAAATTGAGTATCTATATTTTTGATTCATTGACGGTATACCCTCTTCAAACCGAATACCTCCCAGGTCCAGAGAGTACTATGAGTTTGCTATTTGGAAGAAAGTATGTTCAAAAACCTGAACATACTTACTGATATAAGAAAATCACTGATACTGGACAGCCTTGGGGAAAAAGGACAGGACTCCAATACGATATTATCCAATTCGCGTTCCAAAAATTGTAGCTGAGATCGATCTTCCAACTAATCGGTCCTCGGGTATTACTAAATTCGAGGTATTAATTCGGACCTAACACTTAAATAATGAGTTGAGGAATAAATATTAATATGTGATTCTTGAGTTTTACATCCTAAAAGAACGACAAGACCGAAATGAGATAGTCCAAAGATCTTACACATCATCTTCCATGATGTCCAAACAATTTGGTCAAAATTAAACCGTTATTAAATTCAACTAGCTAACGCACTAGAACCTACTGAAGACACAAATGCGACCGCTTGCCATCAGCTGCATACTCGACCTCCTCCTCTCAACCTGTCAACAATCCAATTCGCTTTCCTTCTGCTACGATTATTGTTATGTATCTCTAATGACCACAATGACTTCGCATACATACAACTATGACCCCCCTGTACAACCGACAACTTGACATCTTGCTAGAGGATACATGCCATAGACACGCATAGCAAATTATGTCATAACGTCCAACAATGTGGTCCGGTCCGTTAGAAACTGTTTGCTGCACACACACACACACACAGAGTTGCCACAAAAGCCGACAGTGAGTAAATTATGACAAATGAATTGAAATGCAGACAACCGAAGCGTGCAACTTGACATTTGTGAAAGGAAGGCAAGCAAACAAATAAAAAACAAAAACTGAAAAATGGCAAAATGAACAAAATGAACAAAAAATGTGGCAGAAATGCTTTCGAGTAATGAAAATTGCGTAAAATCGATGTGTTCAACAAGCCGGTTGTTGGTTGCTCAAAAATGCAATGAATAACTGACCATTAGCATATATACCAGTGTGTCTGTTGTATGTGTGTATTGCCAATAATGCAGTAATGCAATACTAGTTGCTTTTGTTGTTCTCGTTGTGCATTCATATTTGCACTGGGCAAATACAAACAAATCGGCATTTGAGCGCCGGCATTTCAAGTGAAAAATATCTTTTGCTGCACATTTTGCTAGGAAATGCTGCATGCATCAGTTGAAAGCGGACTTTCTCTGTGTTGTTGTTGCTTTGCAAGTGACATGTGTGGTCTGGGTTGTGAGTTTGCTGCACAGTGCATAACACAAATTGCAATGGAAACTAATTATTTTACAAGAACGCATACGGGTTATACCTTTGATACTTCAAAGTCAGTAGTAAAAGAAAACAAAAACAACAATTAGAGTCAAAGAGAGAATGGTTGGAAATTAAAAATGTTGGTTAAGGAAGTCCAGCTACTGACACTAATGAGCTGGAACTAACGGAGAAAGAGAAGGAGTATACATATATTTTGTGGTTTGACTCCAACTTTGTGAGAATATAGTCCGTAGAGGAAGGAAGGTAGAATTTGGTATATTATCTACTATTAAAATGAATTTTAAGGAGCTTTATAAAATATAGAAGACCATTTCATAAATATATCGATACATTATACATCTTATGTATAATTAAAACAAAACAAGTAAGGAAGGACTAAGTTCGGTCGAATCGAACATTTTACAATCATGCAATTTAATCATTTAATGTTATTAAGATAACACACAATTATCTCCGTATATTCGGCATAAAGTCCACTAGAATAACGAAAAACAATATATCTAGTATAGGGCTGGGATAGTTCCTGGACTGATTTTAATTATTTTTGCCTCCAAGCTACATAATATCAAGGATTATTTTTGCTAACACATATCAGATTAACTAATATATATGGCAAAAGTCCACCGGAAGTTTGAAAATCAGTATATCAGCTATATGAGGTCTAGAGGAAGTATTCACCCGATTTTGCTCATTTGGTGCATAGAGACACATTATTATTAGAAAAATAGCTTTTCTAAATTTATTTATATTATTTGAGAGATTTACCTAAATTTCTGATAAAAGAAAATTGGTCACAAGCACTAAATTTAAAATTTTGGATGAGAGTTGGACGTAGTTATAATACGATTTTTTTTATTGTCATGCTATATAATGAGGTGTATAAGGGAAATAACTCAACAAAATTTATTTGACAGCCTTAAATTAAAAAACTGAGATCATAAGATTAATCGAAAGGTATGGAATCGATCCATAGAAGCTGATTAGCTTAACAGAAAGTAAAGTTTAAAGAGCTATACCAGTGTGGTAATTTCAAAAAATCATTTTTTTCTTTTTTGCTTATTCGATAGTTTATACTTTAAAAAATATTCTGCGACATTTTTTCAGAACTACGCCATTTTGTTAATTTTTGATATTTTTCATTTTTTATTTTTTTATTGGTTTAAAGGGTTAGGTCAGTCAAGAGACTAACTTTGACAATTTATTCTGGGAGTAACGAAAATGAGATCTAATTTCTATATTATAAAATATTTACATTGCTACTTTAATATTCAAAATGACTGCCTAGCATTTGAATCACCTGTTCCATAGAGAGCATATCGACATCAAATTCGGATTGGAATGTAATTTGTTTCCACTAAACAATTAATTGAATAATGTTTTTTGAATCTTAAAGTGTACTTAAAGCCAAAATAATCGTCTTTTTGAAAATCTCAGACTGCATAAACCCCTAAAACCTGTATTATTCCGTCAGAAAGTTGGCTTGGAAATTTATTATATATGTATTATATATTATAAAAGTATGAATGTACATAAATACATAGTATAAATGAAATCAAAGTACACTATTACCAAATATAAGCGATCTTAATACTAATAAAATACAATGATACTTAAGTCTTATAATTATCCCTGATGTCTAAGCAGGTTTTTTTTAGCACAGCTTTAAAACAAAATTATTTTTTTCTTCATAAGCTGATTTTGAGTAGAGTTGCCAACTTGAAAATGAATTGATGATTTAGTAAAAATGTGTTATGGCCTTTTCGCACAAGAGTTAATTGATCAATCAATCGAACCTTTGTTCGATTAAATCTCTGATTTATATCGAAGTACCACAAAAATAAATTGATTTTTCTCCATTAATTTCTAATCGAATATCAATCGAGTTGATTATTGATAAAATAGCAATCATCTGATGCAACTTGACAACTTTTTATGAACAGCGAAAAAATTTATAACAGCTGCTCGTTAATTGAGTAGCCGGCTGTGTGAAAAACAAAATGGAATAAATTTATTTGGCTGTGCGATAAGCTATTACTGAACCTCTTATAACTGAATTAAAAGAAGTGCTATTAGAAATGTATCACAAATCATGAATATCCCCTATGCGACTGATCGTTGAAATTATTTATATCATACGATATTATTCCATTTTTTGTATTTTTTTTATTAAGGGGTTAGGGGTAGTCAGGATTTTCAAAAATTCAAAATTTTGTTTTTTGCGTTTTCGTTAAGTGTAATATCTTAAAAATATTCTCTGAAAATTGAAATTGATCCGATAATTACTTTTCCAGCTATTCGACAAATAACAAAGAGCGCTCTGGTACTCCAATATGATAGTGTAAAAAATTAAATACGTTTTTTTTTTCAAAACTATGTTTTTTGAACTGGTGACAACTGTAACTCAGTAGATTTTAATTAAATTTATACAGCTTTTAGAATACATAATAATCATGGGCCTGATCGAATTTTTTTTATTTTGCAAAAATTTCGAGTTTTTAAAACCAATTAACTGTTGATTTCTTCCTGAAAATCTGGAGAAAAAAATTCCTGAGGCCGACATTTTTTTAATATTTGAAAAAAAAAGCTTCGATCAGGCCCATGATTATCTACTTATAAAACTAATTTTTCTTGTTCGATAGATTTTACATGAATCTCCAAGGACTTCTGATTGTCACCGCAAGGGCCTTTTTGGGGTACTGTGTCAACAGAAAAAGCTATAACTTTGGAAATTGTTAATTTTTTTCCAAATTTTCGTGACTTCAAGTCAAAACATTATGTAATAATGCCATATTATTACTGTTGTAAAATAACATGATTTAATAGCCAACAAAATTACTGAAAATTCTGATTTTTTCGTGTCTCTGACTACCCCTAAGCCCTTAATGTCAAATTTTTGGAAACGAATTTTAAGTTTCGTTTCTGTTTTGGTAGCAGTATTATTTTTTGGTTTTGACTATTAAAAAAATAATTTATTTACTAATTTGAGACTTACCATAATTTAAATACAGTTTAAATTCAATCGCACAATATTTACCTAGAAAAGAAAAAAGAACAAATTATTATTATATCGCTAACAAATAAAGAAATTACTTATTTTTGTAATTCGGAAATTTAATTAAACATAAGTGTCACTCAAGAGTAATGACAAATCTACAAAATTCTTTAAAAACTGTATTCCTCCTTATCCCACTTAAATAAAGCAATCAACTAAGAATGCTTTTCACAAAACCACCTGCCATCGTAGAAAAGCCACTTTAAGCACCATTAATAAAAAATATAAATAAAATAACTCGAAAACTCAAGAAAATGCAACTTGCTGTGCACTTGAGCGAAATAGGAAAACTTTATCCGCACCAAAGAATGAAATTAAAAGAACGAAATAAACTCTACAAAAACTATATAATAAGAAATAAATAATTCTAACTAAAGAAATTTTAAACAAAGTTTCACAGTGAAACTGCTATTTTTGCACTGAAAAACTGAAAACTAAAAACTGAAACTATAGAAAATTAGATTTTCACGAAAGTGTGCGAGTGCGTGAGTGAAATTGTAATATTTCCGCTGGAATGAACATCAAATGTTAGAAAAGAAACTTTCGCTCGGCGCGATAAGTTGCGCTGTGCCGGTCAGCGAGACAGGTTAGGTTAGGTTAGGTTTGTAGGCAGATCTTTGCAAGACAGAAAGATCTCACTTAGACAGCCTGGCGCTGTCCATTGTGGTACCAAATAAAACTCCCCGTGGATCAAAGACCTTTAAGATTCAGCAAACCGCTTGGAATCCGTTATAAATTTCTTAAGACTGGTAATATCGATTCTAGCCAATTCGCTAGGATCGTCGAAAAAGGGCTTTCGGAGGTGTTTCAACCTCAGTCTGGCAAAAGCTGGACAGTGCAGTAAGAAATGCTTAGATGATTCCATCTCGCCTTCCTCCATACAGCTTTGGCAACTAGCATCTGCCACGATCCCAAGTCTAACCGCATGGGTACCCATTGGACAATGTCCAGTAAGTACCCCTATGATTGCGCTGAGATGGACCTTGCCCAGAGAAAGCAGTTGAAAGGACCGCTTACGCTCCACATAGGGCCAAAAGGACCTCGCCACTGCACAAGTACTGGTAGTTGACCAGCGCTTGACGAGCTCATGCGTAGTCTGCGTGTCCAGCGCTCTTGCGCAGGTGGACCATGGACTACCAATGCACTCCCATTCCGACGTCAATGTAGCTAGGGTACCCTCCCTTGCAAGCTTGTCCGCTATGCAGTTACCAGCGATCCCGCGGTGACCAGGTACCCACACTAGTCGGATTGCAAAATAGCTGGAAGCTATTGATAAGGATCTAAGACACTCCTTAACTAGCTTAGAGCGTACCGACATCGATTCCAATGCCAGTATTGCCGCCCTGCTGTCGGAGTGAATACATACCTCTCTAAAAGAGGTCACCATACGAAGCAGTGCGTCCACTGCTACTTTGATCGCAGCGACCTCTGCTTGGAAGACACTACAGTGGTCAGGTAGCCTAAAGCTGGTATTGATAGAAAGCTTTCTGCAGAAAACTCCCCCTCCCACATTTCCCCTAAGCTTCGATCCATCCGTGAAAAAGCTGACTGCACTTTTCCTCCATTGACTTCTACCCACCCACATATCCCTCGTAGGTGCATGTGTAGAGAAGAAGCCTCTAGGGGACGGTTCCGCAGTGCAGTGGTCCAAGTTGTCAGGGATGCAATCGAACCGACGGAGAATCTCAGAATGCCCCTGCTTGGGACCGATCATGTACCCAGCGTCTCTGAGTCTGACAGCGACCTTTGCCGCAGTGCACCTACCGGCGATATCAACAGGTGCGACGTGTAAAATGGCATTTAGAGCCATTGTTGGTGTTGTTCTTAGCGCTCCGCTGATTCCAATGAGGGCCGCTCTTTGGACACGCTCCAGCTGCTTAGCTAGTGTGACTTTCTCGAGTGCCCTCCACCAGACCACAACGCCATAGAACATTATAGGTTTAATAATGGTTTCATACAACCATAAAACCACTTTCGGTGAGAGACCCCACCTTTTTCCAATAGCCCCTCTACAGCAGTAAAGAGCTACCGAAGCCTTTCTTACCCTCTCCTCAATGTTTGGCTTCCATGAGAGCTTTCTATCAAGAATAAGCCCCAGGTATTTCACCTTATCCGCAGGTTGCAGACTGGAGCCTCCCAATGAGGGGAGAGTAACATTTGGACTTTTGTATCTTCTTGTGAATAAGACGAGTTCCGTTTTACTCGGGTTTATGGCTAAGCCACTTCTATGCGCCCAGCGAGTTACCATTTCTAGGTAACCTTGGGTCATTTCATATACGGTGTTTAGGAATTTACCTTTGACCAGAAGGGCTACATCATCAGCATAGGCCGTCACTCGACAGCCTTGATTTTCAAGTTCCTCCAGTAGGTCGTTCACCACCAGAATCCAGAGCAAAGGGGAGAGAACGCCACCTTGCGGGGTACCCCTATTTACAGTCCGGAGCGCATTTACGCTTCCCCACTCCGCAAAGACAGTTCTGTCGCTGAGCAGACCGTAAATGAGGTGCTTAAGGTTCGCTTCTACCCCAAAATCGTTTAATGCAGCAATGACCGCTTCCGGTCTTACATTGTTAAAGGCCCCCTCGATATCGAGGAAGGTACCTACCGCGTAATCATTATTTAAAAGGGCTTCCTCTATCCACGACACTACAGAGTGCAAGGCGGTGTCCACCGACCTGCCCTTACAGTAGGCGTGTTGAGCTTTAATAAGCTTATTTCTAGGAATTTTGTTCCTGATGTACAGATCCATGAGCCTCTCCAGCGTCTTCAAGAGGAACGAGGAGAGGCTAATAGGCCTGAAATCTTTTGCAGTAACATGAGAGCTTTTACCAGCTTTTGGGATGAAAGACACCTTAACCTGTCTCCAAGCCTCCGGAATATGACCCAGTCTGACGCAGTTCGCGTAGATCGGTGCCAGCCAGCTGCATGATACCTTGGCAGCTCGCTGTAGCTGCGCAGGTATAATGCCGTCTAGTCCGGGGGACTTGAAAGGTTTGAAAGAATTCAACGACCAGGTTAGGTGGCGATCATCCAGAAGGTTTACGAAGGCGCTTTCGCCCCCTTCAAGCTCTCCGAGGGAAGCTCTTTCCACAGATTGGTTTTTTGGGAAATGAGCATCCAAAAGTAGCTTTAGTGACTCCTCACTACTCGAGGTCCACTCTCCATCACCATCTCTCAAGTAACCCACGGATATTGGGCTCTTGGACAGAATACGCCTAAATCTCGAGGACTCCTGGCAGCCTTCCACGCTTTCGCAGTAGGCTCTCCAAGAAGACCGTTTGGCCTTCTTCATTTCAGACTTAAAAATGGCAAGTCCCACCTTATACAAGGCCCAATCGTCACCTAGACCACTTCTACGGGCTTTATTGAAGAACCTTCGACTAGAAGATCTGAGCTCCGAAAGTTCCGGCGTCCACCAAAGAGGTTTCCCTTTGCCTTTCTGAGATCTCAGAGGACAGGAACTTTCAAGGGCCATCCTGCACCCAGAGCTGAAAACTTCGACACACTCATCAATCGCATTGGCCGAGAGAACTGAGTCTCGTGGGGGCGCTGCCGGAAGAGCTGAACGAAGCTTCCTACAATATAGAACCCAATTTGTATTCCTAAGGTTCCTAAAAGGTTTGCGTACTGGACAGGCTCTGTCCAGATTGAAACTAATGTACCTATGGTCCGAAAAGGAGTGATCATTGAGAACCTTCCATTCCGAGATCAAAGGTACGGCGTCCCTAGATACTAGGGTAAGGTCGAGGACTTCCTCCTACCCGCAGTCACGAACGTAGGGGAGTTCCCCCTATTGCATATAAATAAATCAACGCTACTTATAAAATCAAAGAGCGACTCACCTCTAACGTTTATGTCCGAGCTTCCCCAGACAGTATGTCTTGCGTTGGCATCCGAGCCAATGATGGCGTTGACTTTCCTCCGCCTGGCCTCCCAGAGAGCCTTTCTCAGTATAGCGGGAGGTGGTTCCACCTCGTCGTCGTGCGGCATATAGGCCGAGATTAGCCAGAGTTCTCCGGCATCACCCTCCAATCTGGTGGTCACAACGTCTCCGCTACTGTAATTGGGTAAAAGGAAAACGTTAAGTTCATTACGGACAAGCATGCAAGCTCTGATTTTACCTGCGCAGCTAGCTGTCATTAGCTTGTGGCTCTTCGTCCTTAAACCCGATACACCGTTGCGAGACAACAACTACAACAAATACACCGAGTACAACAGAATATTCAATTTAATGCGAGAGGTATGCACAAAAGGCCATTAAACTTGAGTAAAACAGCGAAAATGAGTAAAACAAATAAACAAAAACAGCTGGTCAACCAAATGAGCAAAATAAAAAAAGTCACAAAAACAAAAAAAGTGTGCAAAAACGCAACAAAAAAAGTCATTTCCACCAGAAGCTCCGTCAAATGCATTGCGCGCTCACGCTTCCGCTGTAATGCGAAGGGCTGTAACTTGTTTATTTAGTAAATGTGTATGTGTGCATATTGCAACTGTAAATGTGTGCTTAAGCGTCACAGCTGCCACCGGAAATGGTGCACTACTTGCCACTTTATGCTATGTCCAGCTGGGCCAGTTCAAAGTTCACCATATTTACGATCAATGGTGGCGCTACACAGCGGTTATGAGATAAACGTTGTTGTTGTTGTTGGTTTTTCGTTGGTTTTACTAGCGTATAACGGTTTACGCTGCGGGAAGCGCATTAAAAATTGCTCAACTTTAAATTGAGTGTGACCATGTCATACACAATTAAGCAAACGCTTGTGTCAATAGCAGCTGCCATCGGCCATAAAGCGGAGATAACGATTGAAGCAACAGGCTCAAGAGGAATATAAAATCAGCATATAACTGCTGCGCAAAAGGCATTAAGAGCAGCAGATAAAAGACAGAACATACATATTTCGAAAGTTGAGGCGAAGCTGAAGTGAACTTAAGGTTTGAGCACAAATAACAACTGCAGCGATTGTTATGTGTATTTAATAGGACAGTAAATTATAAATATAGAGGTTTATACACCTAATTTTTTAAAGGAATTTTTCTGAACGACAGCTTTTTTAACTAGAAGATTTTAACAAAGTCTTGAACAAAAAAATATATGATTAATCGCCTGGGAGTGGTTGATTAAATCCGTTTTTGACCGCTTTCATTTTCCCCAATATCAATGTCTTTCCTTACCCTTATTATGTGACTTATATTAATAAGTTATTAGTCATAGAAGTGGCACTTTGCTCCACCGCGGAGCCAAAAGATACTATATACATATAGAGAGGACCAGAAGCCAAATATATTTGACGAAATTAATTAACCCGTCGCTTAAGTCAATACGTTTCACTTTCCACTTTCTAAATTAGCTAGAAATTATTAAAATATATAAAAAGAAAAATAAATATTTGTAAACAAGTAAGGAAGGCCAAGTTTAACCGAACATTTTATACTCTCACAATTTATTTATTTAATTTTATTAGTATAACACACAATTTTACACACATATTCGGCATATGTATGATTGAAAGTTTGAAAACCCTAATATTAGGTATATGGGAGCTAGGGGAAGTTATGACCCGATTTCACTAATTTTTCATATTATTAAAAGAAAAATATGCCCTCTGAATTTTTCAAAATATCTGAGAGACTTACCTATATTTTCGGTAAAAAAATGTATTCAAAGCTCTGAGGTCCTCATGTTCGATATATGGGGTCTTGAATACTTATGGTTCGATTTCTGCGATTTTTAGAAGGGCATGTCACATTATAATTGCCGCATTTGTGTTCCCATATCTTCACTAGTGGCTACTTTATATATTGTAAAGTAAACGATTCAGATCGACTTCAAAGTTCTGGTATATGGGAAGTAGGCGTGGTTGTGAACCGATTTGGAATGTTTTCACAACATATCATTGGGATGCCAGGAAAATGTTATGAACCGAATTTCATTGAAATTTATCGAGTCGTTTCGGAGATATGGTTTTTAACCCATAAGTGGGCGGAGCCACGCCCATTTCAAACTTTAAGGTTTCTAGTGTTTTACCTTAGTGAATTAAAGCAATTTTAGTAGTAACATAATCTTTGAATGGGAGGTGGGCCTGGTTATAATCCGATTTCTTTCATTACGAGATATGTATAAAAAACTTAATAGTAGCGGCCACGCCCACCCAGCGGCCACGCCCACTTTCTCAAAAAAATTAAATCCAAATATGGCCCTTGGTAGTGCGAACTTTTGTACCAACTGTTACTTGTATAACTTTATTTATGGCTTAGTTAGAGCACTTTATTTTCCAAGTTTCATTAAGATATCTCAATTTTTACTTTAGTTATCGCTTGCATGGACAGATGGAAGGACAGAGATCCGGATTTCAACTCCACTCTTCATCTTGATCATTCATCTACTTTCTTTAGCAACTTTGTTGCTAGAGTATAGCAATCAATAAATACCCACATTTTCCAAAAGCTATATATTTCATTATAATGACATAATAAGTCCTGACTAAAAATAGAAGCTGTCAGATAATGGTGAAATAAAGTTAGAATGAAGCGAGTAAAATAATATGTTTGCCAACCCAAAGTACACAATGTGAAGCCGAACACGGCGTAGCGAATAACAAAAAAAATGGAAAGGTGGCAACTATTAATTTTATTTACATATTTGCTTTATCCTACATATACTGGTATACATACATATATATTTCATTTCATATTTGTAACATTGAACTTTGCCTTAATAATATTGAAAGGTTTTCTAACCGCACATTGGGGACAATAAAAGTAAATTGACTAGCATTTTTCGATTGACGTAAACAGGCGGTCGACATGTATGCATAGGAGTGAGCTTGTAAGCGACACCAGTTTGGGATTAAAAGAGAAGAAGAAGAGAAGTGTATAAAAAATTACAAAAACCTTTAAGTGATAATTTTGATATATAGGCTACTTACATATATGTTAGTATAAAGTATCCAAAAATATTATTTCATTCAAAAGCGAATATTTTGAGTGTATGGTCGCAAAATGTATTAAATAGATTTTCTTATTATATTTTATGACAAATTGAGATTTATCGAATTTTAATTTCAGTAAATTGAATGCTTTTAAGAGAAATACTAAATTTGAACAAATTTGTTCAAACTTTCTCTTACCCAAATCAACTCAGCTATAAGTAACATTGTACATTCGCACCTTTCAACAATTTTATCAGGAAATCCCAAATACACCGTTCAGCTTGCTACTGAAGAGTAATTTTTCAAATAGACTTTAAGACTTCACCTTCTGAAATTATTAGCATCATAAAAGAACTTAATCCAAAAAAGTCGCCAGGACATGATAATATCACTCCAAAATTGCTAATTGAGTTACCAAATATTGCTGTAGAGGTGCTCTCTTTGCTCTTCAATGCAATTCTAAGTTTTGGTTACTATCCAATTTCGTGGAAAAAGTCGCAGATTATCCTGATAGATAAACCTGGGAAAGACTTGACACAGCCGTCTTCATACAGACCAATCAGTCTTCTACCCTGCCTTTCTAAAATTTTTGAAAAGGTGCTCCTATCAAAGATGTCTCCTTTCCTCCACGAAAATAATGTAATACCAACGCACCAATTCGGGTTTCGTGCAAAACATAGTACAATAGAACAAGTAAATAGAATAACTAACGAAATAAGAAAAGCATTCGAGCACAGAGAGTACTGTTCAGCTATATTTCTAGACGTGGCTCAGGCGTTTGATAAAGTGTGGCATGAAGGCCTTTTATATAAGATTAAAAAGATTCTACCTTTAGAATTGTATAAAATATTGGAGTCTTATCTAAAAAATAGACAATTTATGGTTAAAGTAGGAGATTTCATATCTGATGAACGACAGATAAGGGCTGGAGTACCACAGGGCAGTGTTTTAGGCCCAACTCTATACATTATATATACAGCTGATCTTCCAACTGCTAATAATGTCTTGACATCAACTTTTGCGGATGACACAGCTTTAGTGAGTCGTAACAAATGCCCCATTATAGCATCAAGAATATTAGCGAAGCACTTAAGTTCTGTCGAAGAATGGCTAGCAAACTGGCGTATAAATGTAAATGAACAAAAATGCAAGCATGTTACATTTTCCCTAAGACCAAAAATGTGCCCGGCAGTAAAAATGAACAATATTCTAGTGCCTCAAGCGAATGAAGTTACCTATCTTGGTATTCACCTAGATAGAAGGCTTACGTGGAGAAAACATATATCTAGTAAAATAACGTGCATGAAGATAAGAGCTGCAAATTTAAATTGGCTTTTAAATAAAAACTCTAAACTTAGCCTAGACAACAAAGTACTTTTATACAATGCGGTCATAAAGCCGATTTGGATGTATGGCATTCAACTGTGGGGTACGACCTGTGCAACTAATATTGATATAATACAAAGGTTCCAATCGAAAATGCTTAGAACAATCACGTGCTCACCATGGTACATTCGCAATGAAAATATCCATAAAGATCTTGATATCCCTATGGTAAAGAAAGCAGTAGAGGACAGCAGATTGAAATATATATCTAAACTCCGTGATCACCCAAACCCATTGGCTAATGCTTTAGTACATTCCTGCGATCAAACACGCCTCAAAAGAAGGGATATGCCTGCGTACTAAAGAGCAACGTTTCAACAATACAGCTCAATCACTCGTTTGAGCTGTTCTAGTTTTTAAATAGATTTAAGATTTTATAACTTATTGTTAGGCTTAAAAACAAGCAGATTCAATAAATAAGGAAATATTGAAAAAAAAAAAAAAAAAAAAAATATTGCCTATAATCAATCTTCAAGCAGGAATATACGATATAAACAGAATTTGCTACACACAAGCAATCGACAATATTCCATTATGAGAGTGAAAAGTCAATTGAATCTGAAATATGTGAAACCAATATACTTCACTCTCCTATATACTGCCGGTAATGGGTCTGCTAAACTACGGCAATCAACTAAATTTTCATGAAATAGAAGATTATTATTGTATTTTGGGCATTATTAATAAAAGTTTAAACCAGAATACATATATGTACCACATAAATACGTAAATGAAAGCAAACTACTTCATATGTTCAAAGGTAAATTCTTAAACCATGGCATAATTTAGTTATAGACGAGCTAATCTTTAACAACTTTTTTATATAATTTCATGAAATGGCACTTACTATAGTCCATTATACTTTTTTAATAAGAAAATAAATCTATAATACCTTCCAACGAATATAATCCTAGTACGACATGGCGTATAAGTAACGTTGCATAATCTAATAACCATGCAACTGTTATGCTTGCAGTATATTTACATAACTACATAGCTACTTAAGTTTCCACTGGCTTATGTGTGAGATAACAGTGCTTACTAATGTCATTATGTTCTGGATACTGAGTTGTGCGGTGCAAAAGCTGGCACGGCGTATGAGCAACTTGATTCAATAAATAATGAAGAGCTGTAGTAAAAAGTTTATATACTCAAATTGCTCAAGAAGCATTGGATATTGAATAGTTTTTTTAGTAGTGAGTACAGTTTTTTACTAAAACTGAAATAATGGAATGTATATAACATATATCTGAAAAAGCAGTAATGTTAATAAGCAACTTTGGCAGTATTATAGTTAAGTTCAGTACTCAAATCCAAGGTTAGAGATTTTATTACAAAATCTTAACAATTGTACTTAGATTTAAAATAAAAGCACCGAATAATTTGTGTTGCCATAAAATATAGTAAAATATTTATAACGAGAGAATAACCCCCCAGAAAATAGGAGAAAAAAAATAGTTTAGCCTGAATTTACTAATAATAAAATAACAATAATTTTGAAAAATTATATTAAATACAATAATACCCGTTAATACATTTTAAAAATATATGTAAATTGGAGCTTTACATTAACAACACTACACCATTTCCTAACCGCACATTGGGGACTATAAAAGTAAATTGACTAGAATTTTTTGATTGACGTAAACAGGCGGTCGACATGTCTGCGTAGGTGTGAGCTTGTAAGCGATACCAGTTTGGGTTTAAAAGTGAAGAAGAATAAAAGAAGAAGAAGAGAAGTGTGCAAAAAATTACGAAAATGTTTAAGTCATAATTTTGAGCAGTCCCACTTAGTAACATGCAAATATACATTTATAAAATCTAAAAATAGATTTTATTTCAAATATTATATGTACTTTGAGTGGATGTCCACAAAACGGAAGTCGTAGTACTGTTTGATCAAATTACCAGAGATGACAATGAAGCGTTGACAATTTCTGACACTTCGAAATTTGTCTAAATTATTGTCACGCACCACTGATTATATTATATTTTGTGACAAATTGAGCTCTGTCGAGATTTTAATTCAATAAAATGGAAAATTTTCAGTGTAATAATACACTTTTATAGCAAGAAATCAAACAACACCCTCCAGTTTTCAGCGAAAAGAAATTTTTCGAATATTGCATATAACTAATCATAATACAGAATTTTCTACACAAAATTTCACAAATTGACAGCCAGCAAGACATTCACTCTGTTAATAAAATGTTCATCCATGATGAGAGGTATCTCATTTATGCGCTAGTTACTCAAACACCCACACCGCTGTGAAATGAATGTTAGATAGCTCCTGTCCAATAGATAAAGTAGATGTTAGATAACAGCTGAAAATCCAGCTGTGATAAGGACGTCGGATGGATATCAGATGGTTGTGATTTTTGTACGCTGTTTTCCATTATTATCTCAGAGAAGCTGGGTACATGAAGGTCCGAACCATGGATACTTTGAAATCCTCCGTCACAGACCGTGTATCCCTTATCTGGGGCACTACACCGCGGAACCATCTCCAAGCGGTTTATTTACTGCGCACATACCTTCAAGAGCTTTGTGGAAGTGGAGAAGCCAATGGAAAAGAGATGCAGTAAGCTTTTTAATAAGCTCAGGGGAAAGGTGGAATGGGCAGTATTCTGTCGGAGGCTGTCAATTAACCCCAGTTTTCGACTGCCAAACGTTTGCAGCGTATTTCAGGCAGAGGTGGCTGCCTTTAAGATAGCAGTAGAACTACTGCTCCGAAGTACGACCTCCTTCAAAAAGATGTATGTACGCTCTAAGATAGTTAGGAAGTGTCTACCATATTTTATCTTTAGCCTCGAACTACTTTGCAATTTGACTTATGTGGTTACTCGGACACCGCGGAATCGCTGGAAGCTGCAAAGCAGACCAGCTTGTAACACCCAGCATACCCCTGTAACATTGACGTCGGAGTGAGCTTCGGGTGAGTTCGCCAAAGGCTGGACAATAATAAGCACCTGTAAAGTATCGAGGTCTTTCTGGCCCGCAGTGAACCGAAAAGAGGTGATGCTGTCGCTTATTCAATCATTTTGTGTGCTTACGGTCCAAAAGGCACACATGCGGTGAGATTAGGGATCCAGCCAGACGCTTGCTGCCAAAGCTGCTTGGAAGAAGGCGAAGAGGAATCATCCAAGCACTTCCTCCTTCAATATCCTGCATTCACAAGACTAAGGTTAAAACACACCGGTAGACACACCTTCGGCGAACACTGCGAACATTAGAAGATTTAAGAACTTTGTAGTCGATGCTATCTAAGTGAGATACTTTGTAGGTGCGGAGATCTACCCTTTGATCTAAACTTTCTATCGGAAAGTGCTAAAGAGGAATTATACCAATTTTGAGCAACCGTGTAGTTTGTTTGATATAAAAGTTCACGAGCAAGCATCATATTTTATGCTGACAGACCAAGTTATAAGCTGAGCATTCACGCATACGAAAATACCTTGTGCTTCTAATTGTGAAACTGTAATTTCAAATCAAGATTCACGTTTATTGCAGTTCCTAAAAGGAACGAATTACGTGCCAAAAGTAATCGAATTGCTCCATAAACACTCTAATTCAGTTTTAAGCTATAGTCTCAGAAATTTATGTAACCATCCCAAGATCTATAAAATAATGTTTGTAGCAGATTTCAACTTTAACAGAAATTTTTGAAAGTTTTCATCCGTAAACCAGCGTTTTGGTGTCGTTGCACACAATTTATGGCAAAGCGTAGGAATTTCTCATTAGCGCGTACCGCCCGTATGCGACTGCATGTCACTTATATTTTACTTCAGCAACAGTAAAATTTACACCCGATACCAAGGTGCATGTAGTAAATATCAGCGAGCGAGCGAGCGGGTATACAATGCTGCAGTTGTACAAGTACATACATTGCCACCACCACAGGCATGTTTGCCATGCGATTTGCGAGGCAGCAAATATTTGTCTTTATTTGTGTGTTATACCATGCCATTGCGAATGCTTTGTTCCATTTCGAATGCTGGCGCTAGCTTTGTACGTGCCCAAGGCAACATGCTCGTGCACGGACACATACAAATACGACTACAAAAGCTCACCTGCATTGCATTGCCCAAATTTATTTCGAATATGCTGCGGGCGCAGAAAACTCAGTTGCAATGGCGTTGTTGTCAAAGTTGCATCACCAAATGCTTTTAGCCAAAGTTGCCACTTTTAATCGCGTAATTGTTTGCGTACGTATATTTGTATATAAATGTATGCATCTGGGTATATAGCTGTGAGATTAAAGACCAAAAATATAATGTATATACTAATTCTGAATTGAATATGGAAAGCATTGAAACAGCGATTTAGATATTTCATGAAGAGCTATATTTGAGTTCTCGAAGCTTTTTGATTATTTAGAATTATGTACAAGTGCATTTTTCCATATTTTATGAAGAACCCTAAATACATGAGAATCTTAGCAAATTTTGCACTTCCAGGGAAAGCAAATACATTTTATACTCTTGCAACATATTGTACTAGAGCTTTCTCATAAAATTTTAATTTCCATTGAGATTATACAGAGATTATATGGAATCTTTAAATTAGAATCCTTAAACGTTTTGGTACATAACATCATAATCGCTTACTCTACTGTACAATTAAATCTTACGATATTAAGTGGATTACTTAGTCAAAAAGACCACTTTGCCTGAACTTCAAATATGTTTTACGAATGGTTATCAAGTATATTTGAAACAAATAAGGAAGGGACATTTAATACTTTCGCAATTTGCAATGCTGAAGCAACTTTTTCGCAACAAACTATCAGGATTTGGTGAGAAATTTTTATTTACTAATCCTGAAAACTCAGCCATTGGCAGCTCATTTTTCAAGAAAAAAAGGTCTTGCGAAGGATATCATAACTCATGATTGGTTCTTCATTCCCATATATTATGACCCGATTTTAACCATTTCTGGTACGGAGACAGACGATTAGAAGAAAAAGATTTCCTCTGAATTAAATTATGATATCTGAGAGATTTACCGATATTTTCGGTGAAATTATTACTAAAGGCATTGAGTTTTTCATATTCATATTTTCCGGGGCATTGAAAAGTTGGACTATAATAACTTCGACAATTTTTTCACAAGTGATGCCACAGATTTATCATCAGGATGTCAATAAAATATTATATACAGAATTTCATTGAAATCGGTCAAGAAGTTCCTGAGATATGGTTTTTGACCCATAAGTGGGCGATGCCACGCCCATTTTCCATTTTGTAAAAAAATCTGAGGGCAGCTTCTTTCTGCTATTTGTTCTGTAAAATTTGGTGTGTCTGGTAATTTTCAACATAACCTTTGTATGGGAGGTGGGCGTGATTATTATCCGATTTCAACTATTTTCATGGTGTATGGTGGGGTACGTAAGATAACCGACTGCAGAAACCCTATTTGGGGGTGGGGCCACGCCCACTTCCCCAAAAAAATTACATTCAAATATTGTTACTGATATGATCCTTTGTATCAAACTTTACTTTTATAACTTTATTTATGGCTTAGTTATGACACTTTATGTGTTTTGGGTTTTCGCCATTTTGGAGGCGTGGCAGTGGACTGATTTTGCCCATCTTCGTAAGCAACTGTTTTACGGTCCCAAGGAACATGTGTACCAAGTTACGTGAAGTAGTAGTTACGTCTCAATTTTTACTCTAGTTATTCGTTGCGCTTTTTGTTGTTGCGGATTTTGACTCGTCTCGTCACCCTGATCATTTTGATATATGTAATCTTATATCTAACTCGTTTAGTTTTATGACTTACAAACAACCGTTATGTGAACAAAACTATAATACTCTCTTAGCAACTTTTCTTGCGAGGGTATAAATATAAATCTAGTTAATAAACGAAGGAAAAAAATTGAAATTTGAATTTTTGACAGAATTTTAACCAAAAAACTCACTTTTTTTTGTCAAATCTTCGCCATATATTTGCTCGAAAAATAATAATTGTATTAAACATACGAACTTAGCCTTTCCTCATTTGTTATTTTAAAAATTTGAAATCGTGTATAATCGAGGACCTATGTTCACATAGGAACTACGGGAAAACATACATTATATATATATGTATGATCAGTTTCAATTATTAAATATACGCTGCTTAAATATTTACTGTCCTCAGACGTCGTCGTTCTCGAAAGAAGAGAACTTGTAAGACTTAACAAAGATTTTACTCTACATCTTTCGTAAAATTCACACTATTAATTTTGTTTTATTAATGAGTTGTAAGTATTAGATTGGAGATTAAATACACATAAAAAAAGAAAATCCCTTTACCACCTATAAAAACTCATTTTTCCGTTGAAATTACTTAAAAGTACTCCATCAAAATTTTCGAGACAAAAATAGACATATATACAGAAATATCAGCAGTCCACATCTACTCTCCAAAAGAGTTTAATTAAAAAGACATTAAATCAAGTTGGAAACAAGGAAAAGCACTTCATTTCAACAACAAAATGCATTTGGAAAGGCAAAAAAACGCTGACGAACTAATTTACTCTCCAACTTTATTTCGAGCAGCTAACCGAGAGCTAATGATGTTAATTTTGTTTTAAAAATACTGACACTGCCAAGTCATGCCGAAAAAGCAGAATAAAGCGAAAGATAATAGAAATTAAATGCACATGAGATGAATGCAAAGAATAAGAATTGTAATATACTTAAGAAGGGATTTTTTGTTATTTCTTACTTTTAAAGTAGCAGAAAGTTAAAAACTCATTTCAAGAACAAAATTTAAATAACAATAGGGAATTGAGAAAATGTGTGCAGGAGAGATGAAGAAATAAGTATTTACATACATACAAGTATATATACGGCAGCAGTTGGCTATAAATACAGCATTCGACAGTCATATCTTAATATCACTGCTATCAGTGGCTTGTTTATGCGTTGCACATATGACAGCGCAGGACTTGATTTATAGCGGAAACGATCATCGCTTTGGTCAGCGCTCACATAACCAACACCAAGCTTCACCCAAACTTGGAAGCTCGAAAATATAAAGCTGAAAAAATTATTGTGATTACCGCGCTAAAGGTGCTGTACACCATAGTGGTATGAAAGCTCTACGCTGTATACGCCCAGGCGCCCTTTAACTCTTCATTGGCAATGTTTATGTTGTTATTTTTCGTTTATTTTTCCATTTCTTCTTCTATTCAATTTCGCTTTCGATCGCCTTTTTATTTTATTATATTACCTCTTTCTCCCTTTATTCGCTGTTTATTCAATTATTTTGTCTTTATTTAACTTTATATTTTCATTCCAATTCATTCCTGCACTTTCTTTCTATTTTCGCTGTTCCACGCTGCTATGGTTTTCTGCATTAGAGAGCCTATGAACACATGTGGCAAAGTGGTTTGTGTTTTGTATTTTGTTTTTATCACTTGTTTTCTTGCTTCCATTTATTTATGCGTGAAACTGGTGTGTTTCATTTGTAACGGTGTTCATGCTCAAGGCGCATTGTTGTTATTAACACTGAACACATGCTACAAGCCACATGAGTGTGGCATGTCTAACTGTACACAGCTGTAATTTCACACACTCATATATGTATAGATAATTAATATGTTTAACCTGTGGGCTAAACAAAATGACTGAATATAAGGAGTTAAGCTTAAATAGAGCAGTAATGCTTTCAATTAAGGAAATACATATTCCTATACAGAAATATATATAGTTACCGATATAATTTTAGTAATACTTTGGAACACTGTGAATAGATCTATGTATTAGAATAATTCTACTAACAAAAAACCTCAACCTGATATATCTTACATATCAACCGATATCTATAGTATAAAGTCCAATGAAAGTTTGAAACCCCTAATATTAGGTATATGGGAGCTAGGGGAAGCGAGCTACAGAAAATTTGATGGTTCTCTTGAAATTGCTCAATTATCAGCAACGGAAAATACTTTATTGTTACTGCCCTTATTATTTCAGCCGTGCCCCGACTTATAACTCAAAAAATTTCATCTAAGTTTTTGACTTCTGACGATTTTTTTTTTGATATATTAATTATTAAAATTTCTTTTACCCGCATTAAATAAAATAGAGCATTTGAGCAGTACAAAAAATGTGAGTTCAATAACTGTTCAAACTCCGAAGATAAAGTGAAAACAAATTGGATGTGCTAACCTGATGACCAAAAATAAAGCACACTTTTCGGCTAAAAATAAAAACAAGGGTACTAAAAAACCATATAACGGGACATTGTTATGGCTTGCTTTTTTAACCCAGTCTCTGTCATAAGTAGATAAAAAAATTAAAAAAAGCAAACCAGCTTTAAGTTAAGAACAAAAAATCAGAAGCAATTCTATTAGTCTGATGAAGTTGTGCTAACCTGGTGACATTGAGTGTATATACTATATATTAGGAACCAATGAAGATAGTGCAATATATAGCTCCCATATATCTAATTATAGGATTTTCAGAAATACGATGGGCTCTATTCCGCCTATATCGGTTAATATGTCAGATAACTTAGCCAAATTAAGTGAACAGATAGTATTGAATATAGTGTACATTGGTGATGAAAATGAGTAAAATCGGTTCAGGAATTACATCAGCCCTGTTATACTATAATATATCAAAAAATATGAAAAATATGTAAATAACAAAAAAAAAAAAAAACGCGTGTATAACTTTTGAAACTATTTAAAGGGCTTCAACATAAAAGATTTTTGGAAATTTAAAATTTATTAGATGAAAACATTATCCTTCATAAAGTTCAGATAAAAAAAGAGTTAAAAAAGACAAGAAAAATATTAAAATCTTCAAAAACTGATCCAACGGAATTAACTATAGTAAAAAAATTCAGAAAAAAAAATCTTAAAAAAATTACTTATCTTTTAGTTTTTTTCAAGAGTTTGCAAAAGGAATTATCTATAATAATTAATACCTTAACTAATAAATGTGGGACACATTTTTATCTGCTCTCTTGCATGAACTGTAAAAAAGTGCTCTGCACAACGGAATCTGGAAAGCATACACGCGCTATAAAAGAGTCTACAAAATATTTTTTGAAAGTATTAACTTAAACCATCGTACCGACAACATCTACTAAAAAGCGAAAAAAAATTTAATTTCTATTAAAATGACGGCACCAGCGTTGACAAGCTTAGAGGCACTCATAATTGCAAGTCAATCCTACCGGCGAGTCAAATATACACAACAGCAAATTGCATTTTTGGAGAGTGAATATAGTCGCGATAAGTTCGCGAAAAAAAAGCGACGCACATTTATTGCAAGCTGTATCGGAATGACAGAGAATCAAGTCAAGAATTGGTTCCAAAACAAACGAACAAAAGGCAAGGAAAATAAGGGAAACAAAAATAATATGGAAACGATGAAAGTAACAACAAATGTTAAAAACATAGAACATACCCCGACCAACCAAATATGCCCAACGGAAAATAATGCAGCAAAACTGGAAATCATAAACCAACAAAAAAGAGATGCAATCTGGATGATTATAAGATATTTGGAAGATCCCAGACTATTTTATGCGCCGAACACATACAATGTATCAGCAGACTTGGATGATCTGATGACCATAATCCATAATGATCTAATTGAAGATGAGTTGCTACAATTTGATAATATGGAGAAAGGAGCAGATACAACTATTTATGCGGATAATACCTTACAAGAAAAGTCGAACGATTTCATTAGTGAGGAAAACATAGAAAATAAGATGGAAAACATTCCGAAAATATACAATACAGACAATTTATACCAAACGCAAAAATTAGCAGATGGGATCCGAGAAGAAGTAGAGAACGTAGAGGATATGCATAAGCTCCTATGTTATTTATAGAAAATGTCAATAAACAACTTGTGAAAAATTAGCTTAAGAGTCAAGTTGAAAAAATATATATGAGAGAGGCTTAAGCATGTTACTTATATGCTGTCACACATGTGACAATCATCATTTATCAGTAAATTGTTTAACCAAAGAATCTCAATATTGTGTATTTCTCTCCTTTAAGTATGCAACAGATTTTCGTACAAAGTTTTCTGAACTTTACTATTCCGTAAAACAAATTTAATATTCCACTCCTTAACTTGTAATCAACCACAATTATTAGAAATAACCTTTGTTATTTAGAAATTTTGTTATTGCCCTAAGAAGTCAACGAAGATTTTTCTCTACATCTTTCGAAAAAGGATTTTATCTTAGCTTTATTAGTGAGTAATGCTATGTATTAGAGATTATATACACATCATAAGAAAAGCACTTTTCCACCAATAAAAAAGCAACTTTCCTTTGAAATTGCTTAAAAAAACTCCAAAAAATATGCTGAGATAAAAAACTTTTTTCTTTTAATAATTTTAATTTCTTCTTAAAAATACTGACAACGGTAAATAATGCCTGAAAAAGCAGAACAGAACGAAAGATAATAGAAATTAAATGCACATGAGATGAATGCAAATAATAAGAAATGTAATATACTTTAGAAGGGATTTTTAGTTTATTTAAACGCTCGCAACAAAGTTGCTAAAGAGAGTATTATAGTTTTGTTCACTTAACGGTTGTTTGTAAGTCATAAAACTAAGCGAGTTAGATATATGGTTATATATATCAAAATGATCAGGATGACAAGACGAGTCAAATTCCGAATGTCTGTCCGTCCGTCCGTCCGTACATCTGTCCGTGCAAGCGATAACATGAGTAAAAATTGAGATATCTTGACGAAACTTGGTACACATGTTCCTTGGGAAAGAGGATTGCTTTCGATGATGGGCGAAATCGGTCCACTACCACGCCCACAAAATGGCGAAAACCAAAAACACATAAACTAAGCCATAAATAAAGTTATAAAAGTAAAATTTGGTACAAAAGATCGCCCTAGTAAGGGGCATATTTGAAATTTTTTGGGGAAATGGGCGTAACCCCGCCCCCAAATAGGTTTTTTGTATATATCTTGCAAACCATTAAAGCTATGTAAACCAATACACCATGAAAATAGTTGAAATCGGATAATAACCACGTCCTCCACCCATACAAATGTTAGGTTGGAAACTACTAAAAGTGCGTTGACTTACTAATGAAAAACGTCAGAAACACTAAATTTTGGCGTCGCCCACTTATGGGTCAAAAACCACATCTCAAGAACTATTGGACCGATTTCAATGAAATTCGGCTTATAATATTTTCTTGACAAATGGGCGAAATCGGTTAAAAACGACGCCTACTTTCTATAAAACCAAATTTTCAATTTCATCTCATTCCCTCACTTTATAATATATAGATTAGGAACTAATGATGATGGCGGAATAAAATTTTACTAAAATACTGTATTTGAAGAGTCATCATCACTTGTGGATAAATTGTCGAGTTCGGACTATAACCCACGGATATCGAACATTAAGAATTCAGTACCTAACTGTAATTTTTCCCCGAAAATATCGGTAAATCTCTCAGATATTTTACTGTTATTCAGAGGGAATCTTTTTCTTCTAATAGTGTGTATCTGTTCCAAAAATTATTAAAATCGGGTCATAATTTCCTCTAGCTCTCATATATATTAAAATTCGGATTATCAAACGGGTGGGCTATATACCACATATATCGGTTAATATGTGAGATGTCTTAGCAAAATTAAGTGAGCATATAGTCTTGGCTATGGTGCACCTTGGTGGGGAAAATGAATGCAATCGGTGCAGTAATTACCTCAGCCCTCATATACTATACGTGTATGATGATTTTCGTTATTATATTGGACTTTATGCCGAATATATAGTGTTCTCTTAATAAAATTAAATAAATAAATTGTGGGAGTATAAAATGTTTGGTTGCACCCGAATTTAGACCTTCCTTAGTTGTTTTTTTACTTTTAAAGTAGCAGAAAGTTAAAAACTCATTTCAAGAACAAAGTTTAAAGAACAATAGGGAATTGAGAAAATGGGTGCAGGAGAGATAAAGAAAAAAGTATCTACATACATACAAGTGTATATACGGCAGCTGTTTTGACTATAAATACAGCATTCGACAGTCATATCTTAACATCAGTGCTATCAGTGGCTTGTTTATGCGTTGCACATATGACAGCGCTGGACTTGATTTATAGCGGAAACGATCGTCGCTTTGGTCAGCGCTCATATAAACCAACCACATCAAACTTCCCGTATAACACCCAACCTGGATACTCGAAAATATATAGCCGGAAAAAAATATTTTGAATACCGTGCTAAAGGCACTACATTCGCATTTCTTTATATCACATTTTTCGCTTTCGAACGCCTTTTTTATTTTATTTTATTACCTCTTTCACCCTTTATTCGCTGTTTATTTAATTGTGCTGCCTTTATTTAACTTTAGATTTTCATTCCACTTCATTCCTGCACTTTCTTTCTATTTTCACTGTTCCACGCTGCTGTGGCTTTCTGCATTAGAGAGCCTATGGACATGTCTGGCAAAGTGGTTTGTATTTTGTTTTTATCACTCGCTTCCTTATTTTCATGTATTTATGCGTGAAAATAGTGTGTTTCATTTGTAGCGATGTTTATGCTCAAGGCGCGTTGTTGTTATTAACACTGAACATATGCTACAAGCCACATGAGTGTGGCATGTCTAACTGTACACAGCTGTAATTTCACACACTCATATATGTATAGATAATTAATATGTTTAACCTGAGGTCTAAACAAAATGACTAAATATAAGGAATTTAATAATAGCTCGGTAGAATCATTTTAATAGGTACATATGTATAATAGAACGTCATATCCCTAAATGCGAAAGAGAGTAAATGTGTCAGAGCTAGCAGAACTTCAATAATATTTTCAAGAAGAATAAACTTTGCAGCTAAAATAGGGCAGCAATGATTTCAATTGAGGAAATACTTATACCCTTACAGAAAAATATTATATATAACTACAAATATAATTTCAGAAATACTTTGGAACACTGAGGATAGATCTATGTATTAAAATGACTCTACTAACAAAAAAATATCAATTAAAGTGAGACACAGTTAAATATAGAGCAGTACGCAGTAAAGGGTATGGTAAGTTTACAAAGAGCGGCATGTATATGTATCAGTGGAGCTCTCAGAACAACGCCGAGCCAGGCATTAGATGCGATTCTGTATTTACTGCCTATAGATCTATTCTGCAAACAACAGGCGGCGAAATCGGCACTAAGGCTGAGGGAATCGTCGCTACTACAAAACTGCAATAGGGGACATTCCAGTATACTCGGCAAGTTCCCATTTCTACCGTATAGTACGGACTTTCGAAATGCTATAGAAATGAATCTAAATTAGGACCAACACATATCCTTCCCCTCTAGAGAGGAGTGGGAAATCGGAAAAGAGGACAAAGATTCAGAGATAAGTATCTATACCGACGGTTCAAAACTGGACAAGCGAGTAGGAGGCGGGGTATTTTCAGAGAAACTAGATACCAGAATCGCTTTCCGATTACCGGATCACTGCAGTATTTTCCAAGCAGAGATCTCTGCAATTAAAGAAAGCCTTCTCGTTTTGTCTAAAAGAGTGCTAACGACTAAGCACATATTCATATTTTCGGATAGTCAAGCTGCTTTAAAATCACTAAACTCGCATAGAATATCATCGAAGATAGTGAACGAGTTTTTGGATGTACTAATAGCAATGACATCATATTTCACGATACACCTGCAATGGGTCCCGGGACATAGTGACATTTCTGGAAACTGTGTAGCAGATGAATTAGCCAGACTGGGCACAACATTGCAGTTAGATGCTAATAAAGAGGGAATTTATATACCTCTGGCAACGTGCAGATACCTTATAGATAAACATGCTGTTGATATGTCTGAATCACAATGGAAACAATTAACGACTTGTTCCGTAAGTAGACAAACATGTCCTGACTGGAGTAAGAGCCGCACTTGTCGTTTACTGAAATTTAATAGGAATGACACAAGAACCCTTGTAGGGGTGTTAACGGGACACTGTCTGATTGGTAGACACGCCAGCAGCCTGGGGTTACCTAGTAACGATTACTGCAGAAGCTGCCAGGAAGAAACGATTACACACCTTCTATATGGATGTAAGGCTCTGTATAGGAAAAGAATTGCAACTATTGGACGCGGTTTTCTCGCGGATGTGGGTGAAGTTGCTCATATCAAATTATTCACTTTATTAAGACCACAGGGTGGTTCAAAGATGACTCTATAGTGTGAAGGATCACAGTCCCAGTGGTGTCACAATGGGCCTCCAAAAGGCCTAGGTGCATCGTTTTGACAACCACATAACCTAACCTAACCTAAATATAGAGCAATATCTGATAGCAAAGGGGAGACATGAACATGAAATAATTTAAATGTACCCTTTTCTCAAAAAAAAAAAATATCACACAGTGAAAATTTTAAGGATTCGCTGCAGCATTATTATTTATAACCTTTTCACACAGCCAAATTAATTGATTCGATCCGATCAGCTGTTATATGACACATTTTTGTTTTTGCTTTTCATAAGAAGTTGGCAAGTTTCATCAGCTGATTGCTATTTTTCGGGAACAACAACTCGCAGACAAAGAACGTATATATAATTACAAATACGGTCTTTGTCGCAGAGTTACATTTCATTTTCACGTCGATTAAAATTCAATTAAAGACTAATGTAAATTTTTATTTTGTATGGTAAATGGATCTTAATCAGCATTTTAATCGAGCAGAGGTCAGTTAATTGAACAATTAGCTTCTACCAACCAACCAACCAACCAACAAGTAAGGAAGGGCTAAGTTCGGGTCTAACCGAACATTTTATACTCTCGCACTTTATTTATTTAATTTAATATAGTATATAGGGGCGGGGTAATTTCATCTAACTTTTTGACTTCTGACGATTTTTTTATTGATATATTAATTATATAAATAAAGCACACTTTTCGGCTAAAAATAAAAATAAGTGTAATAAACCAAAACCCTATAACGGAATACTTTTATGGCTTACTATTTTAACCAGAGACAGTTGATACATAGATGAAAAAATTAAAAAAATAAAAACAAATTAGCTTTAAGTTAGGAACAAAAAAATCAGAAGTAATTATATTAGTCTGATGAAGGTGTGCTAACCTGATGGCATTGAGTGTATATATGTACATTAGGAACCAATGAAGATAGTGCAATAAAACTTTACACATATACTGTTTATCATCTGTGGCATCATTGGTTGAAAATTTGTCGAAATCGGACTATAACTGATATCGAACATGAAGAACCAAGGGTGCCTAAGGGTAATTTTTCACCGAAAATATCGGTAAATCTCTCAGATATTTTAATGTAATCCAGAGCAAATATTTTTCTTCTAATATTGTGTCTATGTACTAAAAATGGTTAAAATCGGGTCATAACTTCCCCTAGCTCCCATATACCTAATTGTAGGATTTTCAGAAATACGATGGGCTCTATTCCGCTTATATCGGTTAATATTTCAGATAACTCAGCCAAATTAAGTGAGTAAATAGTCTTGGATATAATGTACCTTGGTGGTGAAATGTGTGAAATCGGTCCAGGAATTACCTCAGCCCTGATATACTATATATGGTGATTTGGTTTTCTTTTGAACTTTTTGCCGAATATATGGGTCAAATTGTGTGTTGTCTTAATAAAATTATATCAATAAATTCCGGGAGTATAAAATGTTCGGTGGCACCCGAACTTAGCCCTTCCTTACTTGTTCCATAGGTATATTTAATTTTTTTATTTATTTGGACAAATGTAGCCGAAAAATAAATAAATTAATTATTTTAAGAATTCATCTTAAATAAATGATGATTTATTGTGTGAAAAATATGTAAATAACAAAATAAAAAATGCGTTTATAACTTTTGAAACTATTTAAAGGGCTTCAACATAAAATTCAAAAACAAATTCACAGATTTTTGGAAATTTAAAATTTATTGGAAGAAAAAATTATCCTTCATAAAGTTCAGAGAAAACAAGAGTTAAAAAAGACAAGAAAAATATTAAAATCTTCAAAAACTGATCCAACGAAATTAACTATAGTAAAAAAAATCCAGAAAAAAAAATTAAAAAATTATTTATCTTTTAGTTTTTTTTTTAGAGTTTGCAAAAGGAATTATCTATAATAATTTATACCTTAACTAATAAATGTGGGATACATTTTTATCTGCTCTCTTTTATGAATTGTAACAAAACGTGCTTTGGACGGAAACGAAATCTGGAAAGCGTACAATCGCTATAAAAGAGCCTACAAAATATTTTATGAAAGTATTAACTAAAATCATCGTACTGACAACATCTTGTAAAAAGAGAAACAATTTCTTAAATTTCTTTAAAAATGGCGACACCAGTGTTGACAAGCCTAGATGCCTCCACAATTGCAAATCAAGCCAACCAGCGAATCAGATGTACAAAACAGCAAATTGCATGTTTGGAGAGTGAATTTAGTTGCAATAGGTTCGCGAGAGGAGTACGACGCGCAATTATTGCCATAAATCTCGGAATGACAGAGAGTCAAGTCAAGAATTGGTTCAAAAACAAACGAAAAAAAAGCAAGGAAAATAAGGGAAACAAAAATAAAGAACATACCTCCACTAACCAAATATGCCCAACGAAAAATAATGCAGCAAAACTGGAAATCATGAATCAACAAAAAAGAGATGGAATCTGGATGATTATAAGATATTTGGAAGATCCCAGACTATTTTATGCGCCGAACACATACGATGTATCAGCAGACTTGGATGATCTGATGACCATAATCCATAATGATCTAATTGAAGATGCGTTGCTACAATTTCATAATGTGGAGAAACAAGCGGATAGAACTATTTATGCGGATAATACCTTACAAGAAAATTCGAACGACTTCATTAGTCAGGAAAACATAGACAACACGATGGAAAACATTCCGAAAACATACAATACAGACAATTTATACCAAACGCAAAAATTAGCAGATGTGATGCGAGAAGAAGTAGAGAACGTAGAGGATATGCATAAGCTGCTATGTTATTTATAGAAAATGTCAATAAACAACTTGTGAAAAATTAGCTAAAGAGTCAAGTTGAAAAAATATATATGAGAGAGGCTTAAGCATGTTACTTATATGCTGTCACACGTGTGACAATCATCATTTATTTCTCAGTAAATTGTTTAACCAAAGAAATTTTATTATATTAATTGTTACATTAATGACTGTCATCTCTGCGAGAATTGTGGTCCTTTAAGTATGCAACAGTTTTTCGTACCAAGTTTTCTAAATTTTAGTATTCCGTGAAACAAGTTTAATATTCCATTCCTTAACATGTAATCAGCCTCAATTATTAGAAATAAGCTATCATATATCATGACGTCAACGTTCTCGAAAGAAGAGAACTCAAAAACCAAGATTTTTCTCTCCATCTTTCGAAAAATTATTTTATCTCAACTTTATTAAAGAATTGCGAATAAATATTAGAGATTATATACACATCAAAAGAAAATCACTTTTCCACCAATAAAAAAGCAACTTTCCTTTGAAATTGCTTAAAAGAACTCCAAAAAATATGCTGAGATAAAAAATATAAATTTTTAAAGTCAGCAGTTCGCGTCTACTCCCCAAAAGAGTTTAATTGGAAAAGCATTAAAGCAAGTTGGAAACAAGGAAAAGCACTTCATTGCAACAAAATGCATTTGGAAATGGAAAAAAACGCTGACAAACTAATTTACTCTCCAACTTTATTTCAAGCAGCTAACCGAGAGCTAATGATTTTAATTTCTTCTTAAAAATACTGACAACGGTAAATCATGCCTGAAAAAGCAGAATAAAAGCGAAAGATAATAGAAATTAAATGCACATGAGATGAATGAAAAGAATAAGAATTGTAATATACTTAAGAAGGGATTTTTAGTTTATTTCAACGATCGCAACAAAGTTGCCAACGAAAATTTATTGTAGTTTTGTTCACATAACGGTTGTTTGTAAGTCATAAAACTAAGCGAGTTAGATATAGGGTTATGTATATCAAAATGATCAGGATGACAAGACGAGTCAAATTCTGAATGTCTATCTGTCCGTCCGTTCGTCTATCCGTGCAAGCGATAACATGAGTAAAAATTGAGACAAAAAATCGAACCATTACTACGCCCACAAAAGGCGAAAACCGAAAACACGTAAAGTGTCATAACTAAGTTATAAATAAAGTTATAAAAGTAAAATTCGGTACAAAGATCCGCCCTAGTAATGGGCATATTTGATTTTTTTTAGAGAAGTGGGCGTGGCCCCGCCCCAAATAGGTTTTTTGTATATATCTCGCTAACCAATAAAGCTATGTAAACCAAACTTCTGCAGTCGGTTCGCTTACCTACCCCAAAATACACCATGGAAATAGTTGTAATCGGATAATAACCACGCCCACCTCCCATACAAGGGTTAGGTTGAAAAATACTAAAAGTGGGTTAACTCACTAACGAAAAACGTCAGGAACACTAAATTTTACAGGACAAATAGCAGAAGGGAGCTGCACTCAGATTTTTTTACAAAATGGAAAATGGGCGTGGGACTTATGGGTCAAAGACCACATAACTATAACGTTTCAATGCCCAGGATATCGAACATGAAAAACTCAGTGCCTAAGTGTAATTTTTTACCGAAAATATCGGTAAATCTCTCAGATATTTTAATGTTATCCAGAGGGAATCTTTTTCTTCTAATAGTGACTCTCTGTTTCAAAAATTACTAAAATTAGGTCATAATTTCCCCCAGCTCCGACATATCTTAAAATTCAGATTATCAAACTCCGGTGGGCTTTATACCAGATATACATATGTATCGGTTAATATGTGAGATATCTTAGCAAAATTAAGTATAGTCTTGGATATGGTGTACCTTGAAATGAATACAATCGGGTCAGGAATTACCTCAGCCCTCATATACTATATATGATGACTTTCGTTATTCTATTTGACTTTATGTCGAATATATGAGTCAAATTGTGAGTTATCGTAATAAAACTATATTAATAAATTATGAGAGTATAAATTGTTCGGTTGCACCCGAACTTAGACCTTCCTTAGTTGTTTCTTGTTTACCTTTAAATTAGAAGAAAGTTAAAAACTGATTTCAAGAAGAAAGTTTAAACAAGAATAGGAAAATGAGAAAATGTGTGTGAGAGAGAAGAGAAAGTACATATATATGCATACATATAAGATATTATTTTACCTGTACTAAAATTTTACACTGAAAATTGTCTAGGTTTTTTTTATTTTTCCTTTGTACTATCCGGAGGATATAATTGAATATTTTTTTTGTATGTAGGGAAATTATGATCTTTTAGAAAACTCTTGACTTATTGGTATTAGTAGTATTGGATAAACGGACAGTTGTATCTCAATTTCCATTTTATTTATTTACACCTCATTTTCCGTATATCTGCTTTGAAGATCCTACAGCTGGAACTCCAGGCTTACATATATATGTACTTTCTCGGTTATAAACGCAGCATTCGACAGCCATATCTTAAGTCAGTGCTATCAGTGGCTTGTTTATGCGTTGCACATATGACAGCGCTGGACTTGATTTATAGCGGAAACGAACGTCGCTTTGGTCAGCGCTCACATAACCAACCAGATAAAGCGTCACGTTTAACACCCATACCTGGATACTTGAAAAAACATAGCCGGAAACAAATATTTTGAATACCGTGCTAAAGGCGCTGCATACGTCCTGGCGCCCTTTAAATGTTAATTTCCAATGTTTATGTTGCTATTCGTATCGTTTATTCGCATTTCTTTATAACACATTTTTCGCTTTCGAAATCCTTTTTTATTTTATTTTATTACCTCTTTCTCCCTTTATTCGCTGTTTATTTAATTATGCTGCCTTTATTTAACTTCATATTTTCATTCCACTTCATTCCTGCACTTTCTTTCTATTTTCACTGTTCCACGCTGCTGTGGCTTTCTGCATTAGAGAGCCTATGAACACGTGTGGTAAAGTGGTTTTTTCACTTGCTTTCTTGTTTCCATTTATTTATGCGTGTAACTGGCGTGTTTCATTTGTAGCGGCATTTATGCTCAAGGCGCCTTGTTGTTGTTATTAACACTGAACACATGCTACAAGCCACATGAGTGTGGCACGTCTAAGCGTACATAGCTGTAATTTCACACTCTCATATATGTACGTATAGATAATTAATATGTTTAACCTGTAGGTTAAATGCATTTAAACATAAGCATGTATACATTTCTGAATATACATATACAAACGAGTGCATACACACGGGTTTAATATTATACTATATGGGTCGAGCTTTGAAACTATATGAAACACTGTAGAAAAACAACACCAGAGCTAGAAAACCTGGAGTTCCAGCTGTAGGATCTTCAAAGCAGATATACGGAAAATGATGTGAAAATAAATAAAATGGAAATAGAGCTACAACTGGCCTTTTCCGCGATCCTATTAATACAAATAAGACAAGTGTTTTCCAAAAGCTCATCAATTCCCAATATACAAAAAAGAAAATATATCCTCCGGATAGTACAATACAGGGCTCTTCGATATAAGTAGAGTTTCTGTAATACTTTCCAAAACGAAAAACAGATCTGGTTGATTAAATTAGGCAGGTGGAAAAACAATTTCATCGAAAATTCTCATTATTGATGGACTCGCCATAGTGAATTATGAATTTTATAAAGGAAAAATAAAGAGACCTAGACAAGTTTCAGTCTAAAATTTAAGTCCAGGCAAAATAATACCTGATCACTATATTCTGATCTATCCCATGTATGGCAGTCAAGTTCAAGAGTCTGCTAGATACCAGCTCTAAATTGCAAACAAAGTTTCAGCTAATACTGAAAGTTATACTTGATACCTTTGGTTCATAGCCTTTTCGCACAGGGGTTAATTAATAAATTAACTGTTCTTTACTCGATTAAAGCGTTAATTTAGATCGATGTACCACATAAGACAAAAATTGTATTTTAATACTTTAAATTTTAATCGAATACAAATCTGGTTGAAACTGTTCGAAAGTCAAAAACTGATTTTTCAATTATAATCTTGATGTATTAAATTAATTTGGCTATGCGAAAATCTTATAATAGCGTTTTTACACATTTAAATTAATTGATCAATCAAAATTTTTATTGAGAAACCCTTTTTGCCTTTTACACTGCCGGTCGATAACCGATCAGCTGTTATAGATTTTTGTTTTTGCTTTTCACAAGAAGTTGGTAAGTTTCATCAGCAGATTGCTATTTTTAGCAGCGACGTCTACCGTAGCTTTTTTTTATAAAAAAATTCAGCCAATGGCAGACAAAGAACGTAGATATAATTACAAATGCGGTCTTTGTCGCAGAGTTGCATTTTATTTCAAGTCAATAAAGAATTTATGTAGATTTTTATTTTGTATTGTAAATCGATCTCAATCAGCGTTTTAATAAAGCAGAGCCCGGTTAATTGATCAATTAGCTCCTGTGTGAAAAGGCTATAAGACAGGAGGTGTGAGTACTTGTCAAGTACTTTCCCCCAATTTGAGTGCAACTTAGTTTGACTGATTTTCGAATGCTCGCTAGGAATGATCTTGAATTTGAAATCTCGTAGTTTTATCTAGTACTCATGTACATATTTTTTAAAAGGCATGTTTAAAGCGCGTTGGATACTTTGAGCTTAGATACAGCTTCTGTTCCAAAAAATAGTGGTGGTATAAAGACATTTTTGAAAACAATTTGAACTTTACACAAGAAAAAACAACCGTACAATCTCCCTGAAACTAAATAATAATTCAACTTTACACATCTGTTTGAAGCCATAGAGTCTTTACACTTATTTATATCGGTCGTTAGATATAACAAGCTCCACTCTCATGGTATCAGGTAAACGTTTGTTGTTATACTAATTTCAAGTTGTCAACACAGGCAAGTCGATAATCATGATTTAGTAAACTTATTAAATCTTATATCTCAGCTAATATTTACACTATTTTAAGCAAACAAATTACTCTGCGGAGAGAAGAAGTTTTTCAATTTTCCAACTTTTCTGCGTAGGTGAGAGGAGTAACGTTCGAACCTTTATTACCACGCTGCACTAGCGTAACAGTACATCATTTTACTGTTTGGCACATATGATATAACATATGGGTTTCTTACTATTATACCATAGCCAAGTGGTTAGGTCTCAGTTGCAAGCAATCTTCGAAGAGCATAAGCGTAGAGTTGTAATAAATAACTACGAAAGCATATGAAGTATACAAGCACATCTGTGCATTCATTATATATAGTATATACGCAACAGCAAGCCGCAATTGTGACATTTGTAGCTGGTAATGAGTAGGTGGAGGAGATGAAAATGTACAACAGTGCGTATGAGCAACTTGCATGCAAGTAAAGCTGCCTGTATAGCATGATATATGCCGACACAGTATGCACATATGCTCCCAGCGCTTTATGATACTCATACAAGTATATATAAATATATATATACCCCATCTGTGCGCATTGCAATAAAAGCACTGACCATGCATTTTCGTTGCAGTGAAATATACTTGACGGCGCTCTCATTCACTTTTTCTCTCATATTTATTTTTCTTGCAGCCAAGTCTCTTACATGTATAAGTTGGCGTTATTTTTCTGCGGTAATGTCAACGGTTACGGTGGCGCATAAAGGCAACTGCTATAATGCTTTATGAAAGGATATATGAGCCTTTATACACACACTTGCATTTATGTATATGTGTATACATTTCTGAGGCAAGCACTTGCCTGAGGTCTTGTGCTGTCCCACATTAAGAAAGCAGAAACTTACTCCCTCACATAGTTTTGACGCTGCTAATCTTTAGGTTCACTCATCTGTATGTGCCACTGCAATTTGTATTACATAAGTCATGAGCCACAGTGGATTGCTATGAAATAATGCTTGGTGGTTGTGCAGAATTTTTATTAGCAAATAAAGTAATAAATAATATTCTCGACATTTCAACAGTTGTAAGGCAATCTTACATATATATTTTGTATTTTCTATATGGTGTTGTATTGCAGTAAAGCTTGGGATTTCAAGTGTTTGTCTAAAGTGACCGTTGTGTGAGTGTGTGTGTGTAGAAGTCAGGCAATCTACTTAAGTTCATGCTTTACTGATTTCGAAAGGAAGTTGACTTTAGGGATATATTGCATTAATTTTTGAGTGGAATGTAATAATAGCTATAAATTGCGGTAAATGTTTTTTTCACACTTTTTAGCACCGAAAAAGTTGTTTATTTTAAAGGGTTACAGATCGGTCAGTTCACCTTCAATATGCAATACTATACATCTATGAAAGGTCTTGACATAACCTACAAAACGACGCTATGCATGATTCGTTTGGATATAGCGTTCAACAGATATAGACGTGTAAACATGGAGTTCACTAACGCCGAAAATCTCGGTACGTTTATGTATTCCTTCGTTAAAGGCAAATCCGCTTGAGACACGTTTCGTGAGGTTAATGGTGTTTTGGGGGTGGTACTCTATCACTTCGAACTGCGGAGGAATGGATAAGCCAGCCGGCGGAAGACTTGCGACGACGAATACCGATCAAATCATGGAAAACATCGAGTTAGACCGGCATGTGGCATCACGTGACAGCGCCAAGGAGATGGGAGTTAGTCACCAAACCATTTTAAACCATCTACAGAAGACTGGATACACAAAAAAGCTTAATGTTTGGGGATTTGACGCAATAAAACCTTCTGGACTGAATCAAAGCCTGCGATATGCTGCTGAAACGGAACGAACTCGACTCATTTTTGAAGCGGTTGGTGACTGGCGACGAAAAGTGGATCACATACGACAATATCAAGCGAAAACGGTCGTGTTCGAAGACCGGTGAATCGACCCAAACAGTGGCCAAGCCGTGATTGACGGCCAGGAAGGTTTTGCTGTGTGTTTGGTGGGATTGGAAGGGAATCATCCACTATGAGCTGCTCATAAATGGCCAGACGCTTTATTCTACCAACTACTGTGAACGACTGAACCGCTTGAAGCTGGCTATCGACCAGATGCGTCCAGAATTGGCCAACATGAAGGGTGTAGTGTTCCACCAGGACAACGCCGGACCACACACTTTGTAGATGACTCGTCACAAGCTATGGGAGCTCGGGTGGGAGGTTTTATCGTATCCACCTATAGCCCGGACATAGCGCCAAGTGATTCCTGTCCATGGCGAAAGCCCTTGGGGGTGTTAAGTTGAACTCAAAAGAGGCTTGTGAAAAGTGACTGTCCGAGTTCTTCACAAATAAGGAGAAGGGCTTCTACGAAGGCGGTATTATGAAGTTGCCGTCTAGATGGAAACAGATTATCGAACGAAACGGCGCATATTTGAACTAAATCCGATCACTGCAACACTTTTTAGAAAGCATTGAATAAAGAGTAAAAAAGCGGAAGTGAGATATTTGACAATCTAACACGTTCAATGATAAAGTTGTTTGCTTTGTACTAACTAAAACATAGCATTCTCTTTAGTATTCATAAAATGTTAAAGAAAATATAATTTTGCTGAGAAAATTAGTAAACTTAGAACACCCTATAAATCTTGAAAATAAATCTGATTTATGTACCAGTTGATCACCCTTAGTTATATATAAGAATAAATACATACATTTCATCCATTAACAAATCAATTAAATATTGTAAATAATTAATTTAGAAACAATTATCCTTAAATTAACCCAATCAAACCTAAATGTAAATATCAAGAAATTATATATATATATATACATATATATACAAATAGACAAATATATAATATCTGCCTTAAATATCCTACATCTATAATCCACTACTCTGAAAGTGAATAATAAATTCAATTTCCCAAATGGTTTGCAACCGTTTGTGCTACTTTTGTATTTCCAAATAGTATAACTTAATAAATGCTTCTTAATTATGCTAATTAATCTCCTTGGAATTTTAATGTAATTACATAAGTACGCGCGTAAATAAAGCCAGAAAGTGCGCAGCCATACAAATAATTGTCCACAAAGCCAAACGCGATGAGCCGCCATAGCCGAAACTACATATATACCTACACAAGGACATAAAACCAGAAATAATTATCTTCACTCGACCGAAGACCAAAGACAATAGCAAGCCATTGTTGGGTTAATGTCGTAATGACAATAAATTCATTTAATATTAATATCATGAGTCAATGAGGCATAAAATGGGCGACACAATAAATTATGCAAACGAAAATGTTGCCATAAGATATAGCATATATACATATATATATATAGATGTGTATGTATCGAGAGATATAGGTGTATATATGGTTAAACACAAATATATATAAAATAATATTTTTCTGATAATATTTAGCCTATTGTTTCTGGGTGAGTTAATGACAATGGTAAGGCAATACGAGTATATCACGCCTTTTCGAAAATACTGAAACAATTACCGTTATGGGTACACTTGAATGCTTTGTTACTGTTGCAATTTCATTTCAGTTGAAATTATTGAAATCCATACTATATAACATCTTCTTTAATTGTATATATTCCACAATTGCACTTTTATGGCTTCATTTACATAATTGAAATCGTTTAAATTGCAACTCAATCCATATTTAAATTAATGTTCTCATATACGCAAATATGTGAGTATGTATGTATAACTGGCGACCACAAGAGTATATGTAGTAGATATAATATTTTACAAAGGAAATGTAAAGCATGTATATTAGAGCTCTTGGTATTCGGATAATCGACTAACCGAATTAACCGAATAGGGCATTATTCGAATAATAATATTCGGTTTGCACTATTCGGATAGTCGTCAGTCATCGACTATTCGATTAACCGCTCATTTTCGACTATTCGGTTAACCGTTCGTTGTCGACTATTCGAATAGTGCAACTTCATTAATTTTCTTATTTTTATTGAAAAAAGTGAAACATTAAAACTAACAAAAAACTCGCTATATATAATATAAGAATATCAACACTTGTAAGGAAAGGCTAAGTTCGGGTGCAACCAAATATTTTACACTTTCGCAATTTATTGATGAAATTTTATTAAGAGAACACACTATTGGACCCACTTATTCGGCATAAAGTTCACTAGAATAACGAAAATCAATATAGTATATAGTATATGAGGACTGATTCTTGAACCGATTGCACTCATTTTCCCCACCAAGATACACTATATCCAAGACTAAATGCTCGCTTAATTTTGCTAAGATATATCACATATTAACCGATTTATAAGGTATTAAGCCCATTGTATTTTAAATAGCCAATAATTAGGTATATGGGAGCTAGGGGAAGTCATGACCGATTTCACTCATTTTTAAAAGAAATGACATATTATTAAAAGAAAAAAAATTCTGAATTAAATTAAAATATCTGAGAGATCAGGTTCGATCTCCGGGGCTTTGAAAAATTATAGTCCGATTTCGACAATTTTTCCAAAAGTGAAACCACAGATGATAAAGTAAAGCTTGTGTAAAGCTTTATCCCGCCATCTTCATCGGTTCCTTATGTATATATAATAAAGTGAGGGAATCAGATGGAATTCGAATTCAGTTGTATGCGAAGTAGTCGTGGTTGTAAACCAATTTCACCCATTTTCCATCCGTGTCATCATGGTATAAAGAAAGAGTTATTAATTGAAATCTGTCGAGTAGTTTCTGAGATATGGTTTTTGAACCACATTTCAAAAAATAAAATTACGTCCAGATATGCGCCTTCCTAGTGCGATCCTTTATACCAAATTTTACTTTTTATTTTTGCTTAGTTATTTTGCTATCCGACTCGTGTGGGTACCCTGTCACCGCGGAATCGTTGATAACTGTAAAGCGGACAAGCTTTCAAGAGAGGGTACCGTAGCAACATTGACGTCGGAATGGGAGCGGGTTGGTAGTTCATGGTCCACCTGCGCAAGAACGCTGGACCTGCAGACTACGCATGAGCTCACCAAGCGCTGGTAAAAATCCTGTGGAGCGTTAAAGGTCCCTTGAACTGCTTTCTCTGGGCAAGGTCCATCTCATCGCGATCATTGGTGTGCTTACTGGACATTGTCCATGCGTTGAGACTTAGGATCGTGGCAGATCTAAGTTGCCAAAGCTGTATGGAGAAAGGCGAGGTGGAATCATCTAAGCATTTCCTTCTCCACTGTCCTTCTCCTTTGCCAGACAGAGGTTGAAACAACCCGGAAGGCCTATTTTCGGCGATCCTAGAACGACATTCTTGGCTAGAATCGACATTAGGCGACTAAAGAAATTCGTAACAGATTCCAAACGTCTTGCTGAATCTTAAGGGTCTTTGATCCACCGGGAGTTTACTGGTATCATAATGGACAGCGCTCTAAGCTGTCTAAGTGAGATTTTCTGTATTTGCAGAGATCTACCTACAAACCTAACCTAACCTCTGACACTTCTAATTTCTTCCTGTATGAAGAAAATACAATTAATTGAAAAAATATGACTTAGCTTAGCATAACATCACATAGGTGATAACATAGCATAGCATAATGTAACATAGCTTAACATAACTCAGCATAACATAACATAACTTAACTTAAAATAGCATAACGTAATATAAAATTACATCGCACACAACATTACATAACATAACTTAAAGCATTAAAATAAAATATATTTATAACACGTGATTTAATTTTATTTCTTCATTTAAACGTGGAACAGTATCCACCACAAGTCTATTCTACCCAAACTACCACATACACACTCATAGAATCTGAGACAATTTAATTTCTAAATAGAAATTTACAATTGCGCGAATGACATAGTAATAATTGTGATGTGCCACAGCAGGAACGCCGTAACGCTACGGTGGTACATAAAAATCAATGAGCTTCACCCGTTCATGCTCCAGTGAGTGCCGAGTAATAGTGACAAACCGTTGGCACAGGCGGTCAAGAGTCGAGGTGTGAAACCTTTTAACCAACCAATGGCTCGCACATGCCACATAATTACGCCAGCAGACCGGTGAATGGCAACAAAGTAGCAATATATTGTTTTAGTACAATATACATTCTACTATATATACTGGTAAATACGTATGTATGAGCGTATGATTATATGGCGGCTAAAACAGTTGGCTTGCTGTCGGGCAATTGGTGTCGCTGCATAGTTGAAGTGCTGTTGCAGTGATGCGTGCAACCGCTTTGCCGTCTCTAATACGCACATACCTGCATACATTGGGTGCTACATACAATGAATATATCGTAATATATAGTACATAATTACACATAAGTGTACCGCTGGCATTACATCGGCCCTCAAGCAAAATATATAAAAAGTATATATCTTTACATACATACATAAGTACACTTAAATGTGCCCTTCAGCGAAATTGCTTTCTAGCTATTTAAATACTTCACAGGCTGGTAATTCACTCCGAAGCACTTTGCAAAGCACACTCACATGATTACTATTACTAGTAGATAAAGGAGGAAGGCAAATATGTTGTTTAAAAAATTTAAATTTTTTTATGAAAATTTAAGCGACTGAGTCCTTTCAAAAATGAACCCCTATCTTATCGTTTCCCGATATACATATATGATATACATACATATTTATTCTAAATCGAAGAATTAAACAATAGTTCCATACATGTATATTGCGAAACCATTCCCGTATGTCAACCCCTAAATGTAGGCTAATGTTATTGTAATCTCATCTTATCCGTATTACAAAACATAGCCCATGAAAAAGGCGAGCAGACAATAAATTTTCATTTAAGCACCTATTACAAAGAAGAAAATAATTATAATCCTTGTGTTTATTGCTATTTCGCTCTTATAAGTTGAACCCTAAATGTAGGCAATCATTTTGTTAATTCACATTTTTCAACTAAATCAACAGGCGATAGCGCAAATCGATGACCTTTGTTTTTGGCGGGCTTGTAGAACGATCATATTTTGATACCGATATTGATTAGTCACGGGTTAACATAATCCTGAAAGTAGACTACATTGAGTAATGTTGAAAACGTTGCCTACATTTAGGGTGAATTCATATAAAAAATTTAATTTAAGCGATACTCCGGAAAGTCACGGAGTCTTAGACAAATAAATTTATTATTCGATTATACGATTTCAAATATTATTTTGAATTATATAGAGCTAACTGATAGTTTTTTAGTTCCGAGTGTAAGTTTTCTTGGAATTTCGACGATTATTTTATATATGAAGTAATAAATTTTCTTAATTTAAATATATAATATATATATAATCAACACCGACGACTTTGATTCCAACAATTTCTTTCATCTTCCAAATTCGTTAAAGCACAATGTTCAGGACTGCTACTTGAGTTTGAGTAAGGTGGGTCTGGTGTGTGTTTTAATGAATTAACATCGACGCATAGTGTGGGACTTAAGAAATTAATATCGATGATATGATTCCTATCAACATCAATATCAGCAGCTTCGACTTGTGTATCCAGAAAACTTAAGTTAATATCTTGATCAAAACTTAAATCGTTAGTTTGCTCAATAATTTCATTGCTATACATTTCATCAAGCACTAGTAATTCGACTAAAATATCTTTTTTACTTTTCAATTTTGGTTGTTCCGTTGTACGCGGTATATCGCAAATGGCCAAGGGCACATGGCATTTAGGCAGGGTTAGTGTCTGCATTGTTCTTGTATAATTGGATAACAATATTTCCCGTTGTAGTCTACCTGTGAACCAATAATATACGTGTGCTTCTTCCAGACCTAAATAAAGCGCCAACCACCTTATACGATGTGGCTTGGGATAGGGATTTACCTGGTATTCCTTCTCTAAAACATAATTTTGTTTTGGATTTAAATCATGGCGATCACGTTTGTTATAGGCAACAATCTCTTGTGTTGTTGCTGTTGGGTTAGTATTTGCTGTTGAGATGGCCATAAACTTTAATGCTTCTTGAAACATTTTCTCGAAATCTTTATAATTATTATTAGAGTGTTGATATAAACTTATTGATTTCGTTAAGATATCATGTGTTCCTTGCTCAAAAGCAGTCGTATTACAATTATATTGAAACATTTCCTTCTTGACTTTATATGCTCGCCAAACAAAATTGAAAACGTCTGCCATTTTTGCAATGTGTTAGAGGAAAATAATAATTTGAGGTTTATTTTTAAATGTGTAATTTAAGAGTCTCACCTTACTTTTATTGAGGTTAATTGAAATATTTAATTCATCGGAGAGTTGTTATGTTTCAGTGGAACCACATTTTTTGACTGCCAACAAAGAATGCGAACAATTTAATATATATTTTTAAATTTATTTGTTAATCTTTCGGTATGGTACGTTCAATAATATTTTTTCGTAAAATGACAATAAATGTGTTTGATTCACGAACTAATCAAATTACATACGAACATTTTCTTCATACGCGCTTAATTTGAGCTATTTTTAGGCTCATAAACTTCAAGTTTCATAGAAGTTTGTTGCAAAACATTTAGTCCAATGTTTAATGGGCTTTATAATGAATCAAAGACCTGTTCAGATCATTCAAAACGCCGGAAATGTATAGGATTTCTATATATATAGGAACGATTAGCACTAAAAAAAAACTCGGGACCACAAAAGAATGTTCAACAGATCTTTAATAATTCAATAATGTTTTCTAACAGAGTAAATAAATATAACTGATGTGATTTTAGGGAGAACAGGGAAGCTGTCTCTTGATCGGCTCTACTATATTATATATATATCATATATTTTTTTGATATTGAAATTTTTATTCAGAGAGTTACTAGTGTGTTTTAGCCGTGTTACCGGTGTTCTCCGATATCTCACAGTACATTTAACAGTAATAAATAGACTCTTCAAGAGAATTATTAAATATATTCACGTTTCCAACTTGAATATATTTATATTTAAAGTCATGATGATACATTTAAATAGAAAATTTCATCTAAAATCGCTTCTTCTAAATATAAAATAGTAAAGGGTTTTTCAAAAGGGATGTTGTAAAAGTAGATCGATAGGGACAGCAAACGACGCCATATTTCTCACGCTCTTTTGACATTTCTCTTCAAGAAGATTTGTCATTTCATTATGGAAAGATATACGATCCAACAACGAGTCGAAATTATTAAAATTTACTACCGAAATTCGGAGTCAGTGGCCTCAACTTTAAGAGCGCTACGTCCAATTTATGGTCGTCATAATCGTCCTGTCAGATCAACAATTGAGCGTCTAATGGAACAATTTTAATCCACAGGTATAGTACAAAATGTTCCCGTGCCAGTGAGATAAAGAAGCGCCCGTAATGTCGACAATATTGCTGCCGCTAGCGCATCAATTGTGGAAGACCCAAATCAGTCTCTCACACGTCGTTCTCAAGCTTTGAAAATCTCTGTGACGTCGTTGTGGCGAATTTTGTAAAAAGATCTTGGCCTACATCCTTACAAGATCAAATTGACGCAAGAACTGAAGCCGCTTGACCACCAGAATCGTCGTATGTTCGTGAATTAGGCTGAGCAACAACTTGAAAATGATCCGGATTTTCATAGAAAAATCATCTTCACCGATTTGACTAATTTCTGGCTGAATGGCTTCGTCAATAGGCAAAATATGAGTTATTGGTCAGACGTACTCCATGAGTCACCATTGCATTCCGAAAAAATTACGGTTTGGTGCGGTTTATGGGCCAGCGGTGTCATTGTGCAGTATAATACTTTTTCCGTGATGATCAAGACCGGCTCGTTAGTGTGAATGCGAATCGCTACTACTTAATGATAACCGAATATTTTTGGCCTGAATTGGATGATATGGGCTTGGTCAATATGTGGTTCCAATAGGACGGCACCACAAGACACACAGTCACACATGTCACAATAGATTTATTGAAAACCCAATTTGGTGAACGTGTTCCTGACCCAGTCAATTGGCCACCTCGGTCGTGCGACGATTGATGAACTTCGTATGAATATCGAACGTAAAATTGCTGAAGTATCGACTTATTTATGCTTGAAAACCGTCGAAAATTGGGTTCAGCGTATGGACTTATGCAAGCGTGCACGTGGTGGCCATTGATATCCCAAACCGTTTTTGTTTTATTTAAATATTTTATACATAATGGCATTGAATATACTTTCACAGGAATGTACACCATTTAGATACAATAGTTTCGTTCCATTCTCACTTCCTGGTTTGAAAGAAATCTTATTTCACCGAGACGATTTATAGCTAGGAAAAGAGCAAAGCTTTTTGGCTTGTAAAAATTCGTGACCTTTATATTTTACTGAGTGCCAATGATGTTAACTAACTCATGCAATTAAATTTACTTGATTTTTCGTGATAATTTCTGGCTTTACTGCCTCTAGTGACCTCGCTGAACAGGAAGCCTCATTTATGCGTGTATGGTTACAACAAAACTAACCAAATCAGTACCTTAATTCAAATATAATGGTTTTTTAGTGGCGACGTGTTGTTTCGATTAGACCAATGATTTTTTAGCTGATATAGTATGTATGTATATATCGATGCAGCTATTACAAACGAAATAAGAAAGAGTCATAAACTTGTGCGATTATTCCAAATCGCAAATCCAATTAATATTGAGCAATCGAAAAGCTGTTATTGCAAATATCCATTAGTAATATACTGTATTATAGCTCCTAAAAGTGCTAATTTTATTTCACTTTGGAAATTTCGCAATATTTGAAAACAAATAATAACTTCAAGCAAAATTATGAGTTGTACATATAATTTTATTTTTATCACCATCAAAAAACATAAGTAATCCATATTGAAAGTAATTTCGATTATTGCACTTGAGCGAAATATGAATTTTCTTCAACAAACACAATCAACGCGCATTTTAACAGCATTTCCGCCAATCATTTTGCTTGCCATTTCATTTCCACTATTAAATTGGGTTTAACATTATTTATTTTTTTTTTAAACTAAACACTTATAGTTTTTCAATTTAATAAATACAACAGAACAGAACAAAATTTATTTGCTCAATACCAAGAAGAGCGAAACGCATTTCGTTGGAAAACGCTTAGTGAAATTGAATTACGAAGGAAATGTGTTTATGGTGAAACCAGCACGAATTTCATAGAAATGCTTTTGTTTCTATTAAATGACCCGGCAATATGAACTCTTGGCAATGTCGTCATAGCCACCACCAACATAATAGACATGCCATACATGCATACATAAATATTAACGTATGCTCTTACAAATGACAGGAGTCCCGAGAGCTTGCCGTGTGTGTGCGCGGGTGTTTATGGTGAGCGAGCGCGCATTAATTTCTGCCCGACTGCACAACTGGGCTATTAAAATATTTAACTACTAAACCTATTGCCACCTCAGAGCGTAGCAAGTAATGCGACATTTACGACTATGCACGTTATGCGGTGGGCGTTCAAACACATAACGAGGTATATAGATATATGTATATCTGGGTCTGAGCGTATGAGAAATTATACTCATGAGTACAGGTGTACATTTGTACTTACTTGCATATACTCGTCTACAACATTAGGCTTTTAGCAACGTGTACATGTTTGGACCTTAAGGATATTTGACAATCCTTTATTGTATTATCGTAGGCATACATGTACGCATATGCTTGAGAGGTAATTGTGGGGCGCTGCAATTGAATTCGGCAAATGGATCGTGCTCCCCAATGGCGGTTAGCAAAACCTTTGTTCTATGTTTGAGTCTCAAACACTCAGTTACACATAATTAAGACTGGTATAGATTGTTTTAAGGATATATTTGTTCATATGTATATCCTTGAAGCAGTTTTATATTCGAAAATATTTTCCAAGCTACTAAAGGTTTAAGATTTCACTTAGGATAACTGCAAGTTTATGGGTTGATATAAGACATCGGAATAAAGATGATCAACCTTAGCAAAGAGCAACCCAAAGATTGGTCTTAGACTATCGGAGTGAAAACACAACCAGTTAATATCATTATTTTCACAAAGCTGATTTCTGATATTGATTTCCATAAACCTGTTAAGCACACCCAGCAGCATTGGCGATAAAGCTTGACGGATATAGTCGTTCGTATTAATCTAATATCTTAAAGTACTGACGGTCATATCAAATGGACTTGTAGAAGAAGAAGCTAAGCTTTTTAGCACAACAGAACACTCACAATAAATTGAAAAAAAGTTCCCCAGAACACTCTCATATCAAGGGCTATGACTTTATATTTATTACCTCAATAAAACTAGCCTCTTTTTAACAAAATTTTCTGAAAATCTCTGAAACATTTGATATATTTTAAATAGAAAGTTTTTATGGATGTACCATAGAGCTATGATCTTTGCCAAAAATTATTCCTATTAGATTAAATTCGGTTAAATAAGTACCCGGAAATTTGAAATAAAACACAAACAATTTATCAATCATTTACATTTATTATATCTTAGGCAATACACTTCTTCCAACAAACAATACAATCATCGAAACACTTTTGAAAGCTATATTCCGGGATTCAGTTCTCGTTGCGAATTAGTTTTTATGTCTGCAATGTTCTCAAAACGGATTCCACGAAGTGGTAATTTGAGTTTTGGAAACAGGAAAAAGTCACACAGGGCCATATCTGGAGAGTACGGTGGTTGTTCGATGATATTTGTTCAAAAACTCGTTCACAATGATTGCTGTGTGCGATTCACTTTTTGAAGAAAATTCAGATCTTTTGGCACCAATCGCGTTGCTACTTTCCGCATACCCAAAACATCAACCAAAATATGACGAGCGATCTCATGAGACATGTCCATTATTTGGGTTAAATCTCGCAAACTATAATGATAATTTTCGAGCACCATTTCCTGTATTTTGTCGACATTTTATTCAGTTGAAGAGGTCGAAGGCCGTCCTAACGTGGCAAATCGTTCACTTCTTCTCGTCCCTCTTTAAACGATTTATAGCAATCAAAAACTTGAGTTTTCGACATTGCTGAATCAACATTTGTGTGTTTTTCAACATTTCCTACGTTTTGGCACAAGAAATTCCGTTTAAAACACAAAATTTCACACAAACTCTTTATTCAATATTTTTATTCATAGTAAAAATCTCAACGCACACAAAAGGTTGACTTGTTCCTCATAACGCCGTAAACAAACTAAATGGCAAATAGCTATAAAAATTGACAGAATAGTAACTGACAGTTGTGCCAACCTAGGAAAAAAATATTGAAATATTCTCAGCGGGAAAATTTATAATGAGAATTTCCGGGTACTTATTTGACAGAATTTATATCGGTCCCGGTAGCACCGAAATTTATATTTCCATATCTTTCTATACCATACCCATAAAACCCGACTCACTGTCACTCCCGAGAAAACAAAGCGTAACAAACGGTATTTAATTGAGTGTCCGATAATTAAGCAAAAATTACCAACACCACAGCAAAGTGAGCGCATACATAGTATAGAAGTATACATTTTAATTGACTTAATCGAATCGAGACGCCTCAGAGCGCAGCCTGTCAACTTCAATTACCCGCAACATTTACGAGTAAACGAGTTTGTGGCAAAAGTTGCAAATTCACAAAAATAACCCGACCGACGACGAACAGCAGCAGCAACCACTCAGCACTCGCCGCAACTTGGAACAATTTCGAAATATTTCAACTAAATTAGGTAAAATCATTTTGGTAAGTTCAATGCGAACACGCACACACCTACAGCAAACTAACTGTAAGTGTACATATGTATGTATGGAACACTTACGAGTGCTGTGTTGAAACATCAGTGGAAGTTAGCTAAAGACGCCAACAATGTGACGGACAGCTGAGAGGTTGAGTGTAGTCCAACCAGGAGTTACAGCGCAGCCAATTTGTGGCTACAGAAACTTGCACATGAAAGTGGGAATATTAAAAAACGCCAAAGTGCAGTGCAACGTACACAGCAAGGACATTCGTAGAGGTTTGAGTGTAGGGCAAATTTCCAATTGTGGCAACGAAGTGCTGTTGATTTTTGGTAGATGATTTTATTGTTAGATTTGTGGCATGTTTTCTCAGCACTACATGAGCAGCACTGCTGCTGGTGCAGCAGAAACTTTGTTGTTTTAATTTAGTAAGATTATTAGATTAAAAGTATACTACTGCCATGAAAGTTACTGTTGAAAAGTTTAATTTGAAATTGAAGCAAAATGTAGAGAGCTCTAAAATTTCTCACAACTTTAGTTTATTTGTGTGCGTAATTATTTAAATGAAAAGATAACATAGAAGGAAGGACTCAGTTCGAGCGGATGTCACACATCAGTGCTGAGAACTATACGATCAAAAATTCGATATCCATTTTTAGTGCTCCTTAAGTCATACGAGAGATGAAAGAATCAAAAAGATTTAAATTCAAAACACCTGATATTATATGTTTATTCAGAGCAGTGATGGAAAATAGGGCATAGGTCATAGGTCATGGAGAAAGGTCTTGAATGGCAAATATATTATCGAAAGATATTTAAACAAAGATTTCACTTACCTTATTTTTGACTTTATCAATAGCCGTACAATGCTGTCATCTAAAAGTAAAGAAAATGATGGTACAAATAAGTGCCGGAGTACAGAAATAAAAAAAATAATTATTTAATTATATTGCTATATACATATATCAGTTCAGTTCATTTATCACGATTCATTACTTGTACAGAAACTCTATAATAAATACTATAATCTATGTGTTCAATATTGACTCTATTTATGAACCTGACAAAAAGAATTCAACAAATAAAATGATATGTTCTTTCTTAATTCTTAATTTTCATATTTTTGGCAATTTCTCAGTTTAATAACTGTATTTATGTAAGCATTTACATACTATTATGTTCACTCAGTTTTTGCTCAAAAGTATGCGGTTCATTTCCTCAGTAAATTTTTAATTTTCCAACTCATTACCTCAGCTTTTTTCCAGCTTCCGAATTGCCAACAGTTTGACATGCCAACTGACTGAGTGTATGTATTTATTTGACAGAACAATGAGCAGTTGTATAATAATTTTATTTAAATGAAGAAAACAAAAAAGCCAAAATTGCGAAATATTTACGTATCATGAAGTTGAATATGTTTTCATAATTTAAAATATTTACCATCGAAAAAAAAACGAAGAGATTTTGTGGTTTTTGATATTTATACGGATTCAATTAAAATCTCGGAAAAGCTCTTACATATGTTTTAAATATTATATATTTTATAGAAATTCAGTGGAAGTCGTTTTCTTCTAATAGTGTGCCAATGTACCAAAAATCGATAAAAATAATGAAATTTATCCAGGAATCACCATGGTCCTCATATACTATATACTCGTATAGTAAGCAAGGAAATTGATCGGAATGTAGGCTTGGTAATCATTTGAATGTCTACATAAACCAGAAGATAATTCAAACCTTCGCCTTAAGGGGTTAGGGGTAGGCAGAGACACGAAAAAATTAGAATTTTCATTAGTTATTTAACATTAGTTATTTTACAAAAGTAATAATATGGCTTTATTACATAATGTTTTGACTAGAAGGCACGAAAATTTGAAGAAAAAAGTGTAATTTTCAAAATTAAAGCTGTTTGTGTTGACCCAGTTCCAAAAAAAGGTCCTTGCGCTGATAATCATAAGTCCTTGTAGATTAATCTTAAATCAATCGAATAAGAAAAAATTGTTTTATAAGTAGATAAGCGAATGTGCGGATCGAAGCTTTTTTCTTTTTTTTTTTTAATTAACAAAATGGCGGCCTCAGCAATTTTTTTCTATAGAGAAAAAATCGACAGTTAATTGGTCTAAAAAATCGAAATTTTTGAAAAAAGAAAAACCTTTATTTGGCCCAGGATAATTATGTATTTTAAGAGCTGTAGAAATTTTATTAAAATCTACTAAGCGGTTTCAAGTTACAGTTGTCACCAGTTTAAAAAACATTGGTTTGAAAAAAACTCATTTAAAGTTTCACACTAACGTTTTTGAGTGCCATAGCACTCTTTCTTATTTGTCGAATAACTCGAAAATTAATAATGGGATTAACTGCATATTTTCAAAGAATATTTTTAAAAAATTACACTTAACGTAAATGCAAAAAAATAAAATTAAATGCTATTTTTAAAATTCTGACTCCCCTTAACGTAAACTTTCGTCTGATAAAAAATAAATTTCTTCTCCTTTGAAGAGAATTAATAGGTCTCATCAATCTTTCATCTCCTTGTCCTCAAGGAGAGAAGCTTTCTATATCTAAAGAGCATGTTTCATCAAAATTTGTACGTGACAAAATCAAGCGTAACACTAGTCCGGATCCGCCCCTTAACAGCAAGCCTACTTCTATACTGGCGCCAACTGGAAACTCCAAGTGAAGCCAGGTCACTTTGCACTTGGTCTTTCCACCGGAGTGGAGGTCGTCTTCTTCCGCGGCTTCCTCCAGCGGGTACTGCATCGAACACTTTCAGAGCTGGAGTGTTTTCATCCATTCGTACAACATGACCTAGCCAGCGTAGCCGCTGTCTTTTTATTCGCTGAACTATGTCAATGTCGTCGTATAAATTGTACAGCTCATCGTTCCATCGTCTGCGGTATTCGCCGTTGCCAATGTTGAGAGGACCATAAATCTTACGCAAAACCTTTCTCTCGAAAACCCCAAGAGTCGTCTCATCGGATGTTGTCATCGTCCACGCTTCGACGCTATACATCAGGATGGGAATAATGAGCGACTTGTAGAGTTTGATTTTGGTTGGTCGAGAGAGGACTTTACTTTTCAATTGCCTACTCAGTCCAAAGTAGCACCTGTTGGCAAGAGTGATTCAGCGTTGGATTTCAAGGCTGACATTGTTGGTGTTGTTAACGCTGGGTCCCAAGTAGACGAAACTATCTACTACTTCAAAGGTATGACTGTCAGCAGTGACGTGGGAGCCAAGACGCGAAGGCGCTGACTGTTTGTTTGATGACCGGAGATATTTCGTCTTGTCCTCATTCACCACCAGCCCCATACGCTTCGCTTCCTTATCCAGTCTGGAAAAAGCAGAACATACGGCGCGGTTATTGCTTCCGATGATATCAATATCATCGGCATACGCCAGCAGCTGTACACTCTTGTAGAAGATTGTACCTTCTCTGTATAGCGCTGCAGCTCGTATTATTTTCTCCAGCATCAGGTTAAAGAAATTACATGAGATAAAGATTCTATAATAATATGAAGTCACCTTAAGAACTGTAATATTTCGGAACCTTAATCGTCTGCAATCTCCAATTAAATGACAATTTAATTTTGCTAACTCGACTTTTTATACTTTTTTCGCTTACAAATATTAAAATTTAATTATTTTTATCTAGTTAATATGTAAGAATATATTTAATAAACTATAAGTTTGGTAGACAGAAACGTATTTTATAGCATACTTTATGGAAATAACATGACAAAAAGTATTAAACAATGTGCCTAAATGTAGGCAACACAGATAATTGGCGTTTGCAGATTTTAAGTTAGCTAGAAACTGCATACTTCTAGAATATGCTTTCAGAATTCGTAAAACTTGTCATGCGATGATAAATTTAACAAATACATAATGAAGTTATAGAATTTCAGAAAATATTCTTAGGCACTTAGCAAAAACGTTTTACTAATAACGTATTTTTGTTTTGTACCCTTCAAAGTGGAAAAAATGCCTCGTGAGATGGTGCCTTCGAGTAGACAAAATTTATAGTAAATAAGTGTAAGCACACCTGTAAAAGCTTAACTGCTACTTTTCTCTTTCTCTTACTACTCAGAGCTTTCACTGTAAGAAATCAACTTTCATTCGATTTGATTGATGTAAATTAGTTTGAGCATTAAGCGCAATATAAATTATTTCGCATTAGTCAAAATTTAATGGTCAAGCATTTTAAGTAAGCTTTTAATAAGATTATTACAATTTCTTCGCTATACACTTGATATTCCCTTTGAACATTTGCAATATTTCCAATTTGTCCAAATATTAGCTTTTACGCTCAATTAGTTATGCAACACCTGGCGCTTTCTGTACGTCCTTAGCACAAGTAGCTTTGGATTTATATTATATTATGTGTAACAAATGTAGCTAGCTTATGGACACGTGAAATATTGTTGAAGTACACATTCCTATATATATTTCTATTTATATGAGTGTTAATATAATAGTTCATTCTATATAAATGTATACATATGTATGTATTACTTCATGGTCACAGCAAACAGTATTAATCTAACAGTCAAATATACTCTCGAAGTAGATTAGTTACTCATGCGAGCATACTTAAGTGGCTACAGATGTACTTAAACGTAACATACTCTTACACATTTGTGAATCTGTAGTCACAGAAATCTGATATACCCAACGAACAGTGAAAAGCCACTTCTTCAAACTTCTCGATTATTTATAATTCTCAATCTCTGTAAAAATATGTTATACTCTCATGTGAGATTTACATTGACTATCCGGAGAAGAGTAAATTGGTTACAGGACTCGACTAAGCCGAATTAATATCAAAGAGAATCCTTACAACTAAATAGTAAATCAAAATTTTTATCCTCTTCCTTTATTTTTGTAAAATAATACCTGAAAATTTTCGAGGAAAACCAACCAGCCTGACTATTTATTGGGTTACATTGCGTGTAGATATGTATGTCTATACTCAATCCGAAATGTTTTGATATTTCGACATTTGGCAATAGCACGAATAGATATCATACCACCCCAGCTTGACTAATAAAGCCAAGGAGGATCGAATGACAGCTTAAACCCTCCTCCACATAAACACCACAGAACACATTACACATACGAAAATAAACAAATGTTTATTTGTATATACTACATACTCTAAATATCTATATGTGCCCATCACCTCCCAATTTGTCAAATTCTATATTGGTAGTCGGGTTCTGATTGCTTCCATGTACTATACAATACAATGTTGTTGTTGTGCTCGTTTCATTGTTTGCCGTCACTCAAATGCGATTGAAGGAGTTGTCAATTGCGGTTTAGTGGCACTTGAGGTTTCGAAAAGTGGGTGTTGGTAGTAATTGTATATTGTCATGGTATGCAAACGTGTTGATAAGAGTATACATTACAACAGCAAAACACAACTAGCGGTTTGTATATGATATAGACACTATTGTGGTATTTAATGATTATAAAATTTGGATAAGGTATCTACAAGGATTTTTTCGGGAGTGATTAAACAAAAATATAGACATCGTTATTGCCTGGTGTGTAATAATACTGAAGGCCAGTAAAACATTGTTGTAGAGCAAGTACGCGGTCGCGAGTGTTTTAAGGGATTATACACATTGTGGGTAGATATGGCTCCACCTCGGAGGAAAGGAGCCAAGGCGCGTGCGGAGGGCGAGGATTCCGGACGACGTGGTATCCACGAGGTGCTATCCACGATGGTGTGGGGCCACGTCCGAGGCCACCAAAGCGCAGGAAGGAGCGGGTGGGTTCACCACCGCTAGTGAAGTCCGACGAAAGCGGAAGCGAGGGCGAATGCTGTAGTGAAGGAGGGAGAGGGGGCATGACAGAAGCAGTCGTAAACCCCAAGAAACCAGCCGGGAGTAAGGGCGCCGCTAAGGATGTCGTAGGAGGAGGAGGTAAAAAGAAGTTTAGTGGGATAGGGGAGGAAGTTGTTGAGGTACGGAAAGGGTCCGTAGTTGGGGGAAGCGCTGACGGCCATGTTGCAGCTATAAAAGTTGTAACAGCCGAGATTAGGGAAGTAGTTTTCGGGTCGGAAAACCTAGAGGTCTCTGCCATGAAGGAACTCATGGCGGTTACCTCTAAATATGAGGAACTTTTAATGTCCGTTATTACGGAGAATGCGCATCTTCGCGGGCAAGTGCATGCGCTGAAGGATGGTCGTGGGGGACCCTCCGTTTCTTCAGGTGGAGCAAGGCCTGCTCCTGGGGCTTCGGCGCCTGCCCTTCCAGCACTCGTGCTGCCAAAGCGAGTTGGCAATAGCGCCAACGCTGCCAAAGGCAGTAGAGACCTGGTCGGTCGTAGTGAGGAGCAAGGCTCTTGTAACTTCCTCCAAGGAAGTTATAAATAAGGTCGTGAAAGAGGTGGGTCCTTCCCTCGGTGTACGTGTGCACGAGGTGAAGCCCATTAAAAGTGGTGGTGTGGTCATCCGCACCCGCTCTGTATTGGAAAGGGAGAAAGTGGCAAATAATGCCAAATTTGGAGAGGTCGGTGTTAGCGTGACCGTAAATAAGAAGACAGGGCCGAGAGTTGTGGTGCAAGGGGTGCCCACCCAGATTACTCCTGACGAGTTCATGACAGAGCTCTTCCGTCTGAACCTTTAGGAGGTCAGTCCAGAGGCTAAAACATCGGACGTGAGAATAGTGAGTCGCCCCTGGAAGGTTGAGGCTGACCGTACAACTAACGTTGTTCTCGAGGGCTCAGACAAATTAATGTCTGCCCTCTTAGAGGCCGGAAGATGTTATATCAGGTGGTTTTCCTTCCGTGTTCGTGCGGATAACCCTGTAGCCGGTTGCTTCCGGTGTATGGGATTTGACCACAAAGTAGCGGAATGCAAGGTCAAATCCGATGTCTGCCGCAGATGTGGTCAGGAAGGCCACAGAGCTGCCCGCTGCGCCAATGCACTGCATTGTCTCTCATAAAAATTCATTTTTTTAAAACGAATCTTTTTACAACTAAACAAGTACAATTCATATTTGCCAATTCAAATTAAAATGTGCAAATAAATGATTCCGTTAGTGTTCATATTTTGTCGTATTTCTCGTAATTAAATAAATCGTAGTTATTTAAGAAAAATAAGAGCAAATCCTTCAGGTATATTATTATAAATTTAAAATTGTAAAAAATATTACTTAAGACTTTTAAAAAGATTTCAACGAAGCGTCTACGAGCCATGGTGTTAAAATAACAAATGTTCTTTGAGTATCGGAATTGAAAAATATATGGACTTTTCCGCAAATTAAAAAAAATTTCGATAGTCGGGAAAAGTGTATATCATTTGCAGAAGAGGAGGACCTGATTCTGAAATGAAAATTGTGCCGTACACATCGGATACCAATGACCATTAGGATATTCGATTATAGCGCATTGTGTGTTTTCCGATACCGGAAAGGTGCCTGCCGCACACGATCAGCGCTGTCTGTTCGAAGACGTTAAAATACCACTACCTCAAGTGTTTTACTTAATGTACGCGTATGCATCGCACTGGTCACACGCGGAAGTTCGAAAGAACAGTTTTATCAGGGAGCCAATTTTATGCAGCGTTACCATATGTGACTGGTATAATTACTGCCGCGAAGCTGTAGTATATAGTAGAGTGAAAGATCACTGGGTGCTAGGGATGATAGAGGAAAACGTGAGATTTGCTGAGGTGCTCATACCCTTAATACAGCGTCATGTGCAACAAGGTACAATAATTTGTACCGACTGTTGGAAGGCGTACGACTGCCTATACAATTACGTGTATGTGCACCGACGCGCGAATCATACGACCCCGATAATCCGTTTGTCGCATAGGACGGAACGCACACTCGGCGTATAAAGTCACAGTGGCGCGTAATTAAACGGTTTTTCATTAAAGATAACTACAATAATAGTGGAGATTTCTCGAATTTAATTTATGAATATGTATATTTGGAAAAAAAATATTTCAAATTGGCATTTAGATCCGTTTTCAAAATTATTAGAGACAATAAAACACAGTTATAAGCCCTAAAATATTTGTATTTTATTATTATTTTTTATTTTTTTCATTCGTTTGGAGGGGAAACTTTAGTATAGTATCCCCCGATGAAAATGGGTATGGTTGGAAAGAGGGCGATCTCCAGATTACGAATATATATAATAGTTGCGGCAGGAGACTTATAGTTTTCGAGATATTCGCATTTTAAGTTGAAAATTTCACAAATTTTATATGGCGATTTTTCGATTATTAGTTAACTTTTAATTTATATAATTTAATTTTTGCACAATTTCGTCCTCTTTCCAACTCTGAAATCGGGGGATACTATACGAAAGCCGACCCGTTTGGATATGGCAAGACTTGATCTCTGTCAACATCTAACCCATTTGAAATCGTGGAATACTATACCTAAGTTTTCCCATTTTATTAATTTACTCACCTAGATTTTTTACGCGTAAAATTAAATATGTCTCTATTATTCATGTTCAAGAAAACGACGAACGCACGATCGAATAAACAGAAATTACTATTGCGAGACGACTAAATACAAGACCTTCACCATTTTCAAACTCTTCACTTATTACACATTTTTATTACTTTATTTATTTGCACTCTTCACTAACGCTAACTTTATCATAATTGCACTTTACATATTTTTCACTTACTTTCACTTTTTTCACCACGTTTTTTGCTTGAAAAATAACTCCAATTTGACTATTTCGAACACAACCGCATTCCATTTTATTATTCTCACCACGCACTTCAATTAAACACAACTTGGAATTTGAAACATATGTTCTATAAACATAAATACTATATTAGAAAAGTAGTGATCTTTATTTATATATTCACTCCGAACGCGAGCAATAATTCGAGCACGAGCACGTATTACAACCGCTGACCGCACACGCAAATTTTCTATTGTCAACTGCGTTGATTTTTGCTTGATCATTCGTGTTCATGCATAGCGGCTGACATTTGTGCACTGTTTTTGCATATTGTTGGTATGTTAGTAATTGTAAAGGATAGGTGCGTACACGTTATGTTTTTACACAAATAAACGAAATTGTAAAAAGCGAGCTCGGTAAGCGAAGATGAGCAACAGCAAAAACTGAATTGTGATGTTTGTTCGTGAAATTTTTGTTTACGCATTAATTTTGTGCAATAAAAATTTGCTTTGTGCTTATATTCGACAGAGATCGTGGTAGAAAAGTGTGGTTGATATATTGAAGAATTATGACTTAATTATTTTATTAAGTTTAATGGAAGGAAATTCTGACAAAGTAATTAAGATATGGTAAAGTATTTAAGATCTTTAATATGGAAATAATAAATAAAATGTTGATTAAACTTTTTGTCATGGCATTTTGTCACCGCTCATATTGCATTTAAATTTTCAACAAAATACTGTAAATTACGTTCATTTATAATGAATCGAGAAATTTTTTTTATTAATTCTTGGAAGTTATGTATGTATATGAAAAACTAACGCCTTGAACATTTAAATGAACTGAGGTCAAACTTTAATACTTAGCATAGGACTTCGCGTCATAAAAGTTCGATAGTTCATGGCCTTAAGGGAGGGGTCTGGGTTTCAGCGCAAAAAAAAAACACTTTTTTTGTGACTTTTATCTCAAATATCGATTAAGCAATTTTATTCAAACCTTCTATACATTATTGAGCATAGCCTTGACTATGTTCTGTAAATTTTTCATGCAAAAATATTAAACCATTAGCCCGTGACAGAGCTTCCCCTAGGACGTCAATAACAATTTGCGGTGTTTACTGTAACTCGGCCGGAAATTATCCGAAAATGAAAAACCATACAAATATAGTTAAATTATAAACAAATCTACCCCCCAACAGTATCTGATTATTATTTTTTTATTAAAAAAATTTTGGCGGCCATCTAAAGTGTGAACCGTTATTTTCGACTAAAGTTTCCGCCATTTTCAGGATGGGAAACACCCTTAATGTCAAAAAAAAAATTTACTAAACGTAGGGGGGAGGTATTTTATGTGAAGAATATGTGTACCAAGTTTGAAATGAATCGGTCGAGTAGTTTTCAAATGGCAGTGAACACGGACTTCAAAAAGTTTGAGAAAAACGCGTTTAAAGCCGTAGCTGTTAGAGTTAGAGCGTTAAAGACCCCGAGACTAATTCAACAATAACTTCAAGAATATTGCTTAGATCGGATTAAAATTTTGAGGACATATTCTTGAAATGTTAAACAATAAAATAAAACAAAAAAATCGATTTTTCTAAAGTGAAAACCCAGACCCCTCCCTTAATCAGCAACCAACCCGTAAGAAAACCGTCCTAGTGACGCTGGACCTGTCAAAAGCTTTCGACACGGTCAACCTTATAACGCTACTGGAACACATAGAGCAAACTACATTTTCTGACTGATGATAACCATGAACAACCTGAGCGATCGGCAATCGTATTATTAAAATTTCGAGGTAATACGTCTAAAATTAGAAAAATTAAACAGAGGGTACCGTAAGGCGGTGTCCACTCCCCGCTACTGTATAATTGCTATATTTCAAAACTCCCTCAACCCCCAGAGGGAATTTCAATTACATCCTATGCAGATGATTGCACGAAAATTACCTCGGGCACTGGAATTGATAATATGTATTCGAAAGTGAACGACTACGTCGTTGAACTTTCTCGCTTCTTTTCTGCGTGGAGCTTGGCACTCGCAGCCACTAAATCTACGGCGACCCTTTTTACCAACTAGACTAAGGAGTACAGACTAAACCTTAATATTCACGTCGATGATATACCAATGCCGGCTGAGAATAACCCCAAAGTTTTGGGTGCTATTTGGGCTTTGGGTGACAGTCTGCACTCCTTTACATCATATACGACCGCGATAATTACCAATGTACAGAGCAGCAACGAGATTATCAAGGTATCATTTCAAAGAAACGTTGCTGGCCACTTACGGCCGGTTGTCAACTACGCAGCACCGATAGGGCGCCTGAATGCAGTGGTACATAGCAGAGGAAAATACCGACGTGCCAGAATACCGCACTTCGGACAACCACAGGGTGCTTCTTACATAATAAAGCCGTTATGCTGCCTGTTAAGGAGTTCACCAATAAATTTTTACTAGGGTGTTTTCACAGAAGCGGAACCGTCCAGTGGCATCAAGAGGTCACTCCTATAATACGTCGTCAACTTAACGCAATATGCCAGGCTGCGGATGCGGACAGGTTCAAACACTCCTTAAACGCATTCACAGTGAAGCCACATGTTAAACTCCTACTTATTAAGACTGCACCCCTGGATACATGTCCTGCAATGAGACCCCGCATGATACTAGTCACCTCTTTGTATGCACAACGAACCCAACTCATCTAACACCCCTTTCAGTTAGGTCCGAAACCCCGACCCACCATCGAAACAGCATGTTGGCTGGGCCTCCCGTTAGATGACCTCAACTAGACTTATGCTTTTCATTCCAGCAGGGCTGGATAATCGTTACAACAACAACAACTCTCATCGGATAGGCCATTATTCTTCTCTACCTCGCCAAAAATCTCAGTTTTGCCAAAATTTACAATGTGTTTAGAAATGGCATTTAAAATTTGGGAGGCGCAGAAGGCATGGTCCATGGAAGATACGTGGTGTATTCAAAAAATAATCGCAATTGTAACATTTAATATTTCACGGGCTTGAAGATTCCTTGGGTTATGAGAACCAAATATTTACCGGACAGCCCTCGTAAGTATTTCGTATGCAAGTGCTACTTCGAAAAACCAAAAGGTATACATAGCAAAGTTTGTGAATAAATTAAAAAGTTTGCAAATAATTTTATTTCATTTGTATATTCTCAAGTGAATGTGCTCTGAGGTTAATTGTTTCCTTCATATGCATGTAGTAGAGTCAACGAACAAAAGTACTGCACAAGGCAGAAATAAATTAAAACAAAGGAATTAATTGGTGGAATCCCCAAGTGGCTGAGTTGGAAAACCGCTCAACTCGCAACAGCAGCAAATGCAACAAATAACTTCACTTTTGTAATTTCTGCACGTTATACGAATTTGTTGATGTTGCCACATTTAACGGAAAATGTAAATTTCTCATGACTTAGCACCTGTCACAATTATTTATTGCTTCTGCAACTAAACGAAAAGGAGTTATTTACGAAGCGCTTTTAATTACATGCGTCTTCAGTTCATTACGTGACATTTTGGTTTTTTTTCAAAATTAAAAATATGTGTGGTTGTTAGTAAATTCTTTCCTTCATTAAATATTCAAATCTTACTTAAATCATGTATGTATGTACTTCAACTGCAAATATTTATTTGAGAAAATGTACAAAATTCCATTTCAATTTTTATTGAACTTATCTATGTCTGTGCTCATTTACAAATCAATTTCTTAATGATTCTGTGTAAGTATTGAAAATGATTTTAATTTGAATGACAATCACGTAATACATTGATATCATTAAAATTTAATAGCTCATATACCGAAACAACTGGTGGCAATTTAAAATTCTATACAGTCCACGACTGCATAGGCATTATATGCATGACTTTGAAATGTAAGCAGGTGTATATCAAAGAGAATATTTCTATTTCTGAATCATAAATCATATATGTTGCACGATGAATGTATAAATTTGTTTAAGGAGGTAGACGAAACTAAGTGATTTCGAATAGACGAAGCTTAGGAAATTACTTGGGTGATAAGGAGCCCACTATCTACTAAAATTCTAACTTTCGTTATACCTCATGGCCCCTTTAGTTACGTCTGTATATAGCGGCAATGATATATCCTGATAAAGTATACCTGTTAAGAAACTCTGAACAAATAAAATAAAGAGAAAATAATTAATGATGGTGAAATCGCATCATTTTACTGATTTCATTTCTTAACATGTTTTTCAAAATCAAATAAGCAAGGAAGATCTAATTTATTAATTAATTTATTTAATTTTATTAACAGAACACACCCATATATTCGGCATAAAGTCCATTAAAATAACGAAAACCATTATGTATATTATATGGGGCTGGGGTAATTCATGCACCGATTTCAACTATTTTTCCCACCCAGCTACATTCTATCCAAGAATATATGTTCACTAAATTTTGCTAAGATATCTCACATATTAACTGATACATATATATGGTTTAAGCCCATTGAAAGATTGAAAACTCTAATGTTAGGTATATGGGAGCTACGGGATGTTAAGACCCGATTTTACTAATTTTTGACACGGAGACCAATTATTAGAAGAAAAAGATTCTGTCTGAATTTCTTCAAAATATCTGAGAGACATACCTATATTTTCGGTAGAAAATCTATTAGAAGCATGTTCGATATATCGGTCCTTGAAAACTTATGGCCAGATTTGGCAATTTTTAGAAGGGCGATTCCACACTTTAAATGCAGTATTTGTGCAATCTGTTCTGTTCCGATATCTTCACTAGTGCTTACTTTATATATTGTAAAGTAAACGATTCAGATCGACTTCAAAGTTCTGGTATAAGGAAAATAGGGCAGTTGTGAACCGGTTTGGCCTATTTTCATAACATATCATGGAATGTCAGAAAAATATTATGAATCGAATTTCATTGAAATTTATCGAGTAGTTCCTGAGATATGGTTTTGGGCCCATAAGTGTGCGGAGCCCATCAAAAATTTTGTATACAAAATTCATTACAGCCCTTCTATACCATCTTAATCATGAAATTTAAGGTTGCTGGTGTTTTTTGTTAGTGAGTTAACACACTTTTAGGAATTCTTTAACGTAACCTCTGTATGGGAGGTGGGCGAGGTTATAATCATACTTCCTTCATATTTGGACTGTATAAGGAATTGCCTAAATGAAACGGCTCTAGAGAGTTTGGTTGATATAGCTTATAGTTTACGAGATATCTACAAAAAACTTTGCAGGGGCCGGGGCCACGTCCACTTTTCCAAAAACATTTGATGACCGCTTTTCAGTTCATAAGAAAAAAAGCTGGTTGCTGGAAGATCACTTTAATTCTTCTTCTCAATACTAGGCTTCAAAGTCAGCTACCTAGGCATACTCGCATCAGTAGCGCAGTAATTAACACAAACTCATAAATAATATCGTAGTAAAGAAAGTATTGCAGCAACAAAATTATGCACACAGATGCCGCTGACTTTTACTACCTCTCCCTCGACACCACCCTTCCCAGCGGCATCAATGTATACGCGCACGCACTGGGCATGTCCACATTTCGCCAATCGGCTACACCAATCGCTGTTTGCATTACGAATCTACAAGCGAAAATTAATTATCCTGCTGTGAAACTTTATTGCCATTCTACGCGCCTGAGAAACCAAGACCAAGCCCGAGAGCAGGGCGCTGTCGTCTCATTTGTGCCACAAGTTGACTGCTGATTATTGCTAAACTGAAAATAAGTACACTCCACTGTGTTGGTCAGTCAGCAAATTAACTTTTTGCTGATGAAATTATGCTCATTTGCAAAATGTCTGCGTTTGTGGATTTAATTGAATCACGCACACACACACAGCCACATGGACATTAAAGCACGACACCGAATGGGTGCATGTGTGTTTCATATTCAAATGTGAGGAAAACTTTGTTTGGCAGCTACATTCTTTTTTTATTGAATTAATTGTTACGAGCATGTTTGTATGTATGCTTGTTAGCAATTAAAGTTTCTATAATTTTTTCCCCTTTTTATTATACAAATATGCTGCGTTTAATTAAGCTACACACATGCTAATGTAATAAAAAATTTGGACGCAACTTTAATTGCTTTCATTTGCAGACACCGAAATTCAGAATTCGAGAAAGAGTTTTGTTGGGCAAAAAAGTTAGTCCAGTAGAGAGCAGAAAAAAAAATCTCTGCAAACTTTTCGATTTGTTGAATGTCTTTAATTTGCTAAATCATTTTGATTAAAGTTGTTAAATTAACGGTTTTATTAAACAGTACACCGTACACACTGAAAAAATACCATAGCGTGAACTATACAGCAAATTGTTGTTTTTCCAAATCTCGGTCAAGCGGGCCATCCTAGGTGACGAACTGATTTTGAATGATGTTTTAGAATTTTTTTACGACCACTAAATAGATAGAGCTTAAAGTTTATTATTTATTAACATATATTTCGACTGCATAAATATAAATTTGAAGAAAAAAAATATAGTGTGGAACATGAGTTACAGCGTTCCGGCTCGCACTTCCTCTACGATTCCGGCTGATTGGCTTATCGGAGACAAAAAAATTAGTGGCCTTTTAATCTGTATGCTTAAATGCATGAAATGGACTATTAACAAATGAATATACAAAACATTGAAGTTTTGGTAGATATATGAAACAAAAATTGCGAATACCGTTTGATCTTTTTCTGTTTTTTTTTGCTATACAATTTTTTAATCGAAATTTTAGGAATTTCCGATTGATTATAGAGCATTCCATGCGTTTGCATGTGCTGAGTGTACCTTACAAGTTTCAAGTCATTTGGTTGAGCCGTTTCTGAGAAACGAAAGAAAAAGAAAGTTTGAAAAAAACAGTTTTGAGTCAAATGCGTTTAAAGTTTCCAGCTGCCAACTCGGCGCTTCGAACAGCTACTTCTTCTAACTCCTGTATCTTTGCTGTAACTTTAAAACGACGAATTTCTAAAATCCACTTTACAACCTATTCTAGACATATTTAGAAAGCAATTTATGATAAAAAATTTTATTTCGAGCCCATCACAAACCAAAAAAATAATATTTCCTTCCGACTATTACAAAGAATTGCAGTCAAAGCATCAGGCAGAGCGTTCTTAAAAATTCCGCTCAACACAGCTTACTGATTCTTCAAAACTGTACCGAATGGATACTGAATGTATTGTGGATTTTAGATACTGGGAGCATTTTAAATATCCGAATTCTTTTCATGCTATTTTCGTTTCGAGTTGAGATTGATGCCATATACTTAAAAGCAAACAACAATTAGTCCGAAAAATTTTCATTTTCTTTACAAGTAACATTTTTCTCTTTCAAACGTATCTAACACAGGCGGGTCAAACCTTTGACAAAGAACAAATTGCTCGGCGTTGGATTCAGCATTATATATATCACTAATTTGAACGTTCTTATATTCACTTTCTCTATCTACATATATCAGCTCTAATAGCCTTTTTACACATGAGCAATTAACCGTCCTTTGCTAGATTAAAACCCTTATTAAGATCGATTTGCCATACAAAATAAAAATCTACATTAACTTTTAATTGAATTTTAATCGATTTGAAAACGAAATGCAACTCTAAGACAAAGACCGTATTTGCAATTATATATACGTTCTTTGTCTGCGATTGGCTGTATGTTTTGATAAAAAATCTACGAAAGATGTCGCTGCTGAAAAAAAATCAGCTGATGAGACTTGCCAACTTCCATAAGAGAAAAGCAAAAACAAAAATGTATAACAGCTGATCGGTTATCGAGCAGCCGGCAGTGTAAAAGGCAAAAAAGGGTTTCTCAATAAAAATTTTGATTAATCAATTTATTTGGCTGTGTAAAAACGCCATTATTCTGCATTCCTTCCACAATAATAATAATATTCATTTTAAAATATTGGCTTATAAACTAACACAAAAATAAGGAACAATTCTGATATTATTGAAATTCTATAAATAAGTGAGCGCTGGGCAACCTGAGCTGAGTATTATTTGAACCGTCACCATCAACATTTCTAAATCTGATTTATTCTATTTGAACTAAAGTGGGCGAAGGAAAATCGCAGAACGTATTGGAGTAGAAGAAATCCAAGTGCGAACATAGCTCCAAAACTGCTCAAAAAAACTAAAATGAATAAACATTTTAGGTGTGATATTACACTCGAGCCATGTTCAAGTGCGGACATGGCTCCAACATTGAAGAATCAAGAATAGGAAGGTCATTAAAACCTTCAGAAGCTGGTCGAACTCAAAAGATTTGGAAGACCCATGCCAATTTGAGCCAATTGTTGAAGGTCTTATCAATTCAAGATCGATGCTGTCTCCGCCGGCAAAGAAAGAAAAATAAAAATATCGGAGCAACTAAAGGGTGATTTTTCAAGAGCTTGATAACTTTAAAAAAAAAAAAAAAATCTCATCGGTTCTTTATTTGAAACGTTAGATTGGTTCATGACATTTACTTTTTGAAGATAATTTCATTTAAATGTTGACCGCGGCTGCGTCTTAGGTGGTCCATTCGGAAAGTCCAATTTTGGGCAACTTTTTCGAGCATTTCGGCCGGAATAGCCCGAATTTCTTCGGAAATGTTGTCTTCCAAAGCTGGAATAGTTGCTGGCTTATTTCTGTAGACTTTAGACTTGACGTAGCCCCACAAAAAATAGTCTAAAGGCGTTAAATCGCATGATCTTGGTGGCCAACTTACGGGTCCATTTCTTGAGATGAATTGTTCTCCGAAGTTTTCCCTCAAAATGGCCATAGAATCGCGAGCTGTGTGGCATGTAGCGCCATCTTGTTGAAACCACATGTCAACCAAGTTCAGTTCTTCCATTTTTGGCAACAAAAAGTTTGTTAGCATCGAACGATAGCGATCGCCATTCACCGTAACGTTGCGTCCAACAGCATCTTTGAAAAAATACGGTCCAATGATTCCACCAGCGTACAAACCACACCAAACAGTGCATTTTTCGGGATGCATGGGCAGTTCTTGAACGGCTTCTGGTTGCTCTTCACCCCAAATGCGGCAATTTTGCTTATTTACGTAGTCATTCAACCAGAAATGAGCCTCATCGCTGAACAAAATTTGTCGATAAAAAAGCGGATTTTCTGCCAACTTTTCTAGGGCCCATTCACTGAAAATTCGACGTTGTGGCAGATCGTTCGGCTTCAGTTCTTGCACGAGCTGTATTTTATACGGTTTTACACCAAGATCTTTGCGTAAAATCTTCCATGTGGTCGAATAACACAAACCCAATTGCTGCGAACGGCGACGAATCGACATTTCACGGTCTTCAGCCACACTCTCAGAAACAGACGCAATATTCTCTTCTGTACGCACTGTACGCATTCGTGTGGTTGGTTTAATGTCCAATAAAGTAAACTGAGTGCGAAACTTGGTCACAATCGCATTAATTGTTTGCTCACTTGGTCGATTATGTAGACCATAAATCGGACGTAAAGCGCGAAACACATTTCGAACCGAACACTGATTTTGGTAATAAAATTCAATGATTTGCAAGCGTTGCTCGTTAGTAAGTCTATTCATGATGAAATGTCAAAGCATACTGAGCATCTTTCTCTTTGACACCATGTCTGAAATCCCACGTGATCTGTCAAATACTAATGCATGAAAATCCTAACCTCAAAAAAATCACCCGTTAGTATTCCATTCGACAACAAATTGTTGTATTAACATTTGAGGTGTGATATTACACTCGAGCCATGTCCAAGTGCGGACATGGCTCCAACATCGAAGAATCAAGAATAGGAAGGTCATTAGAACCTTCAGAAGCTGGTCGAACTCAAAAGATTTGGAAGACCATTGTTGAAGATCTTAACAATTCAAGATCGATTTTGTCATCGCCGGCAAAGAAAAGTAAAAAATAAAAATATTGGAGCAACTAGTATTCTATCCGGCAACAAATTTTTGAATTAAAATGTGAGGTGTGATATTGCACTCGGGCCATGTCCCAGTGCGGACATGGTTACAAAACCGCAGAACGAAAAATGAGAAGGTCATTGCAACCTTCAGAAGTTGGTCGAACTCAGAAGATTTGGATGAAATTTTTGAGCCAATTGTTGAAGGTCTTGCCGATTCAAGATCGATGCTGTCTCCGCCGGCAAAGAAAGAAAAATAAAAATATTGGAGCAACTAGTATTCCATCCAGCAACAAATTGTTGAATTAACATTTGAGGTGTGATATTGACCATGTCCAAGTGCGGACATGGTTACAAAACCGCAGAACGAAAAATAAGAAGATCATTGCAACCTTCAGAAGTTGGTCGAACTCAGAAGATTTAGATGACATTTTTGAGCCAATTGTTGAAGGTCTTACCAATTCAAGATCGATTCAGTCTTCGCCGGCAAAGAAAGAAAAATAAAAATATTGGAGCAACTAGTATTCCATCCTGCAACAAATTGTTAAATTAACATTTGAGGTGTGATATTGCACTCGGGGTCATTATTTGACTGGAAAAATAATGTCACAAACGGTATGAAATTAAAGGATTAAAGAATTTTGAAATTCTATATAAATGGTTTTATAGAAATTATATAATAATATGTGTTTGTGATCAAAACTATAAATTAACAAGCAAGAAAGGGCTAAAGCTGCACCTAACCACCTACCTCAAATTAAATAGTTTGCGAATATTCTTTTAACAGTCATATTCTTATATTCTGTAATAATGTAGAGTTCCTCCAAAGAGCTGGAATATTTGAGAACCTTTCTCATCTGCTGTCTTCAATTAAATGACAATTTCATTTTTCTAAATTGCCTTTATATACTATTTTACGCAAAAAATAATATTTAATTTTGTAAAAAATTGCAAAACACACAGCATATTCAATGTTTAGATAAGAAATTAACTTGCTAGCACGACAAATAATAAAATTGAAATACTTTGAAAACCTATATTTAACAATGTGCCTAAAGGTAGGCAACAGAAATTAACAAAATATATACAATCCTAAATGTGTACTATAGACCTTCTTAAGCGCTACTAATTACGTTGTTATTTATCTCTGGCTGTGCCGAAAGATACCTCTGTTGAATATATACAGATTCAATACATTTTAGTGAAATCATTTAATTTGGACATTTAAAAATACTGATTTTAAGGGGTTGGGTGGGTCTCAAAATTTCGAAATTAAAAAAAAACCGTTTTTTGACTTATTAAATAGTTCAATAAATAGTTAGATTATCAAAAAATATAAAATATGAAAATTTAAAGAAATATTCCCTTTATAAGTTCTGCCCATCAGACCACATTAGTTAGAATATAAAACTTTAAACGTGTATATTTCAAAAATAAATTTTTTAAGTCGGTGTACACGTTTTGTCGAAAAGTTAAGAAGCGATTTTGCTCAAATTTAGCACACATCTTTGGATAACATTATCTAGTTAATGAACGAAGGTTTTTTTATTTATATATTTTTTACAACATTTTTTCGAGCCAATATATCGCGAAAATTTTATCAAAAAAGTGATATTTTTGTTAAAATTCTGTCAAAAAAAAACAAATTTATTTTTTTTTTCTTTTTTCTTTAATTTAATTCTTTCCTTCGTGCTATCTATCGAAATATTTTTGGTTTATTGATTTTAGATCAACTTATAATGAGTTATAATGACACGGTAAGAGCATTTTTTTGAAGATGAGGTACCAACGGCTGAGTTTACGGAAATTTTAAATTTAAATTTCACTAAATGTGGTGAAATATGTTTCTTTCATATACTATATTGATTAATTGAAATTAATGATTGTGTATATTAAAAAAAAAATGTTAAAATGTCCTTATTTTCAGCCTCTGAAACCCATATAACGACTTAAGAACATTGGACTCTCTCGTGAAGAGTTGAAATGATTGTGTATGAATTTTTATTGGGAATATTATCTCACTTTTTTATTCAGCTCTGACACTCTGACCTGGTTTATAAAAGCTAAACTGATAGTGTAGACCATGTAACGACAGCAAATGGGTTATTTCAATTATTTTTGATATATGGTTATGTTTTCATTACTTCTTCGTGAAATCTGAAGTTTCTTCCTTGCATGGAAAAAAGGTGTTTTAATATGTTTTTTTTTAACGGTGCTATCTCACTTTCAATTCTTGGAGTTTGAGATTTCATATACACACGTTGTACCTCTAACTTTATATATGCTGAATGTTTAAAATTTATTTTCACTTATGTAGCCTAAAAGTATGCAAACTAAGGGAAACCATATTGAAATTTTGAGAAACATTATGTCACGTCTTTCAGGAAAGCTTATTGTAGAAAAAATTTATATAATTAATAGTCCAGGTTTGCATACTTTCCATCCATTCCACAAAGCATAAGCAATTTTATTTATTTCAAAAATATTTTAATTTAATTTGCTACCTGAAAAAGTGCTTATCAAACTCACCGATTCTTCATAAAACTCCACACTTATATGTATGAACACTTCATTTATTAAAAAACTTATGACAAAGAATAAGCATAAATTTCGCCCCCAACACATGTGACCTGGCTATTAGCCCATTTTCGAGACGCACTCCCTCAACGCTATCAACGCTGCCATCTCTCTCACAGTTTTCGTACAATTGAGACACAAAAATAAAAAATAAAAACAAAAACATTTCAGGTTGAATGCGAGCACAAATGCAATTGAATAGCGTGTAATGGTGTGTGTAGTGAAATTTCATGCAGCAGAATATTTGTGACATAACGCCAGCGTGTCTATTAAACTGACTTGTGCAATGAGAACAAAACATTTTTATTAACAACATTTCTATGCAAATAAAGGTGAACATTTATATCAAGCAGTGGAGCAAAAAACATATGTGTATATACATATACGATACATATGTTTCTGTCTATTTTAATGTATGAAACGGACAGCGTACAACTTAATGGCTTGTCATGGAATTTTATGTGACTTCGCTGCAGGCTACTCCAAACAAATTCATGCCACAGATATGTATATGTATTGTATATGTATAGGCTTGGCTGTTCTTTGTCGGTAAAAAATAATAACTTTTTTTGGTAATGCCTTTTGGTAACACATTTCTGCATGATTTTTTTGTGGTTTATTTTATTTTTGTAATTTATATGTAAATTTAAATGAATGTGTGCGTGTTGACTCGCTGTTATGGGAAATTATTGTACGAATAAACAAAATATCGTTGCTGCTAACGGACGTGTGGCATCTGCTGCAGCACTGCCAGTCATTGGTTTGGCGTAGAACTTCAGATTCGAAAATCGTAACTTTTGATATATTTGCTATTGATTTTCGATCAAAGATAAAAATGTTTAAGGGGGCATGTGATGGACCCATTTGTTTTTCATAAATTATTTTCTTACCATGTCTAGCATACGGTAGTAAAGTGATTTGTAAAAATTCAAAGTCCTTTTAAAGATACAGCAGTTAGAAGAAGGAGCTGTTCGAAGCGCTGAGTTGGCAGCTGGAAACTTTGCACGCGTGTTCTTCAAAACTGTGTTTTTGTTCCTCCATCGTATCTCAAAAACAGCTTGATCAAATGACTTAAAATTATTTGGTGCACTCAGCACATGCAAACGCATGGAATGATCTATTATCAATCAAAAATTCCTAAAATTTCGATTTAAAATTTAATACCAAAAAACAAAAGAAAGGACAAACACAAAATTCGCAATTTTTTTTCAAATATCTACCAAAACTTAAATTTTTGCTATATTCATTTGGTAATAGTCCATTTCATGCATTTAAGTTTACAGATCAAAACACCGTTATTATTTTTTGTTTCCAATAAACTAGTCAGCCGGAATCAATGAAAAAGTGCTATCCATTTTTTTCGAGGCGGTGGTGTTATAACGCTGTCACTCATGTTCTACATTATATTTTTAGGTTAAAATTTATATTTATACTTTCGAAAACGTCAATGAATGATATCTATCTATCGAAAAAAATTGTGAAAAATCCCTAAAAAACGGTCCTTATCATGTGATGACCCCTTAAGTAGACAACATTCATAGTAAAATAATTTATTGACGAGATGAATTTGAAGCTGTTTGAGCACCAAATGATAAATGATAAGGAGTATTATTGACTGGATTTAAAGGCGTTCAGGAATGTACAAAATTTCGGAAAAAATATATTAGGTTGACAATATCCGCTTCTTTCCGCATTTTTGCTCTTTATTCAATGCATTATAAAAATACAATAATCTGTTTCCACCTAGACGGCAACTTCATAATACCCCCCTCGTAAAAGCCCCCCTCCTTATTTGCGAAGAACTCGGACAGTCACTTTTCACAAGCCTCGTTTGAGCTCAACTTTACATCACCAAGGACGTTTACCATAGACAGGAACAGGTGATAGTCACTTGGCGCTATGTCCTGGCTATATACTCCCATCCGAGCTCCCGTAGCTTCTGACGAGTCATCAACGAAATGTGTGGTCTGGCTTTGTGCTGGTGGAACACTACACTCTTCCTGTTGTCCAATTCTGGACGCTTCTGGTCGATCGCCTACTCAAGCGGTACAGTTATTCGCAGTAGATGATAGAATTAAGCGTTTGGCCATAAGGGAGCAGCTCATAGTGGATGATTCCCTTCCAATCCCACCAAACACATAGCAAAACCTTCCTGACCGTCAATCCCGGCTTGGCTACTGTTTGGGACGATTCACCGGACTTCGACCACGGCCGCTTTCGCTTGATATTGTCGTATGTGATCCATTTTTCGTCGCCAGTCACCATCCGCTTCAAAAATGGGTCGAGTTTTTTCAGATTCGGTCCCGAAGGTTTTTTCAGCCTTCTGCAGATGGTTTAAAATGGTTTGGTGACTAACTCCCATCTCTTGGGCGATGTCACTAGATGCCGCATACGGGTCCAACTCGACGTTTTCCATGATTTGATCGGTATTAATCGTCACAGGTCTTCCGCCGGCGAAAGGGAGATATTTGCCAACCCAATATTTTTATTTTTATGGAAACATGTTTTGTCACTCCAAGTGTGAACATAGTAGTTTTGTTATTTAGTCATGGTTTAAACACATTGACGTAACATAGACACTTCAAGACGTAACGACAGCAAAATTTCATTGACTACAATTGTCGTCTTGAAGCCGGCCTCTTATACATTTTGAAGATGCCAGCGACATATCAAATTGTGGATGTGGACTTATTCGTTGTTGCGAACTCAATTCGTTCCCGAAATATAGAACAAGTTTTGGATAAAGAAAACTTTAAACAAATAAATAAATTAATCTGGTAATATTTGATATGGAGTAGAGTTGCCGCCTATCAAAAACACTAAGATATGAGAAAGTCTTAAGTCAGTAGAAATAACATGTATGAAAAAAAGTAAAACTGAGAGAGAAAAGTAAGAAAACAAGTAGAATTGAAAAATAAAAAAAATTCAAGCAGATCTTAATTTATACATATCTTCTACAAAAAAAAATATTTTGAAGTAATTACAATAGGTCCTCCTTAGATAACTGCTTCAACGGAAAAAGAGAAATTCAAACAAGTCAAAAATATAAAAGGTACGATAATATTATACTATGTATAAATATCGATACTTTAATACAAAACACATGCTAGTATATTTCCAACCGGAAATCACTTAACAAAAAATATATACCTTTTCCCAAAAATAACCTTTTTTAAACCCTACCATACAAAATTACTATTTACACAAGTGCCCATTACCCTCGCAATGAATTTCGGTCATGAATAGCTGCAGCATGTTGACTGTCCCAAAGCGACAACGAATTAAGTCCTTAAAAGCGGCAAAGGAAAAAGCAGACACAGATTTTTGCTAACTTAAAAGCTCTCCAGCGTATGTCTGATTGCATGCACCTTAACACAGCGGTATATACTCTTTATCAGCACACCTATCTATCTGTGGGCGTGCCAATAACCGCACCCAAAGCAGTTGCATGTGTTTGTATGTCTATATTGTCACCTGCTCACAAATAGCTGATTTCAATGAACTGACGGACGAAAAGTTTTTACTTCGCATTCATTCATGCCATTTCTATGATTTTTTTTGCCAACCAACTTTGTAGTTACTCAATAAAAAAGCAGCTCCCATCAAAAGAAGCGCACTCAAAATCTTCTTATCGGATTTCATTGTCTGCTTCTGCCTGTGCTCTGTATGTGACGGCGATGGATTAATGACGATTTCATTATGGTTTGTGTGTGAGTGTGAGCTGTGATTTTTTCTTGATTTTTTTGAATTCGTTTCCTTTTGATTGCGTTTATTTATCATTCATTTTGTTTTGGCACAGGCGCTTCACTGGGCTCTGTGATAAATGGTACTTAACAGAAGTTGCGTATACGCAGTGTACAACTTGATGTGTATTTGTACTTACCCAATAGTATGCTGTGGTTTCTATTATAGCTTGTGTATTTGTGGTTTGCAGTAAAGTTTCCACTGCACATAGCAATGTGGTGTGTGGTTTTGTTAACTTTTTTGTTTAATTGTGGCGATTGAATTTAAATGTATTGAAATTGAGGATTAAATATGTGAATTGGAATTTTAGTGAGTTTAAAGTTTTTTGGTAAAAAATATTTTTAATTATCGGTTTATTATATGGAATATACTCGAGATACATAAGTGCCAACATGATGATGTATTTAAGTTAACGGGCCTACTAATGATCAGCTCTCCGACTATTATGTTTCACAGAAGAGATTGGAATTCATAAGTACATAATTAATCCCTCCCTCCTCCTCCTTCCTTAATCCTTCATCATCCCTTCCGCATTTTGAATCCCTTCCGATCAACATACAACACTATCAAGCGAAAACGTTCGTGAATCGTCCCAAACAGTGGTCAAGCCGGGATTGACGACCTGGAAGGTTTTGCTGTGTGTTTGATAGGATTGGGAGGGAATCATCCACTATGAGCTGCTTCCATATGGCCAGACACTTATTTCTACCATCTACTGCGAACAACTGGACCGCTTGAAGCAGGTGATCGAGCAGAAGCGTCCAGAATTCGCCAACAGGAAGTTGTAGTGTTCCACCAGACCACACACTTCGTTGATGACTCGTCAGAAGATACGGGAGCTCGGATTGGAGGTTTTATCGCATCCACCATATAGCACGGACATAGCGCCAAGTGATTACCACCTGTTCCTGTCCACGGCGAACGCCCTTGGTGGTGTAAAGTTGAACTCAAAAGAGGCTTGTAAAAGGTGGCTGTCCGAGTTCTTCGCAAATAAGGAGGGTGGTTTCTACGAGGGGGATATTATGAAGGAAGGGAGATAATTGCCTACCTAACATAACAACAATTTTTTTTTGTTAAATTTACATAAAAATATTTTTTTTGATTTCACTTATTATACCAAATAATAATAACAATTTCTTCTTTATTTAAGTAAACAATAAAATAAATGTACAATGAATATTTTAAGACATCATTACATTACATATGTACAGTTATAGCCGTTATATAAACAAATGTCCCTGATAAGTAATCAGTTGCCTATAACATCATTTTGCCATTTATAAAATGCAAATAGCTTTGCATGCCAAATTGATAGCCACACAATAAGGAAACACATGGCACCCGCGTTCCCAACCGCATATAACTGTAGGCTATAGACACCTGAGTAGCAATTTAATAGCTGTGACGCCATGAATTGAGCACCCAGGCAATTTCCATTCACACAATGACATGCAAACTTATTGTATGCTTGACAGTGACTGAATAGATAGAATTGGCTTCTCAGCGAAAAGGAGGCACACAAAGGCAAAAAAAATAAAGTCCAAATTGTGCGCTCGTGTCTCAAGTGTTTTGATTTCTTTTGCCTTTCAATAGCAAGTCATACAAGTGTTCGCATTGCTTATTTATTTATGTACTGTGCAATGCCATTGACGAGTGTCCTTCAATTAGGTAATCAACAGTTGGAAATTTTGCCAAATTGAGTTATTTTAAAATGCGGAATTTCGTTTTTAGCTCAAGTATTACTTACTATAATTGGGGTTCTTTGTCATTTCCATTATAAAAATATTGTCATATCCAAGTCAAGTAGTTTCTTCTATTTCGAAGGATTATTAGAAGTGCAAAGAAATTCATAAGGAGTTGATTGCGTTGACTTAAAAAATATAAATAAAATAAGTGTGCTTGTTGAAATTAATTTGACCTCTATGGCCTGTAAGTACACAGTTATTGTATTTAACTCCCACGATATTGAGTTTGGAAACTAAGGAAGACATGGAATTCGGCAGAGAATACGACGCTGTCATATGTAGGTATTCAATCAAAGTAGACTATGTATAATCAAGTTCCAATCAACCCATTTTTTATTTAGTATCTTGTCCAAATATACTTTAATTGAGTAATTAAGAAAATGTTCAGCATAATTGTACTAAATTTACCGTGCAAAGTTTACTAATTGCTTCATTAGTGTTTAATTGATGTAAAAGTCTCGATTGACATAACAATCAAATTACAATTCCATCAAGAAAGAAATCCATTATATTTCTGTAGTAAGATATTTACAGTTGAACTTCCATAACTTGTACTTCTATAACTCGAAATTCTCCATAGCTCGAACTCTTGAATTGGGAATGGAAGTCAAATTTCATACAAATTGCCTTCCCTTACTCGGTCGTGTCTCTAGCTCGAAGTTTTGTCGTGGATTATGGTGATTCGAGTTAGGGAAGTTCAACTGTATATATATTACAGCAATAACTACTAATTTAAAATGTTTTTACTCTTTTCTAATTATTTGCTAATTTCAAGAGAAGATTATTTGCTATATTCAAGATATATTTTTTCATAAAAAAGTATACAACTGTTCAATTCCAATTGTTTTAGCTTTCAATTAACTTCTTAATTGGCTCAACTAATTGGCCTGTTTGAACGGAAAGTTAACTCAGTCTCTCTTGTAGCTTTTAATCTGAAAAATCTAAGAATTAGTTAGCTGTTGAGTTAAGTGTAATAGCCTTTTCACACAAGAGTTAATAAAATTTATATTCAAGACAATTATTAATCGACTACAAGCTTTAAATTTGGTTGTGTTTATTAATAAAATAGCAATCAACTGAGAAACTTATCAACTTCTTATGAACTGTAAAAAAAAATGATCGTTAATCGAGTAGCCGGCTGTAAGATTGTCAAAAACTGGTTTCTCTATAATAATTATAATTATGTATTAAATTTATTTAGCATTCTGAAAAGTTTATAAGGGTTTTTACTCTTAGGGTGGGAAACCTAGTAACATATGATTGTACATACGTTTAGTCAAAGCACTCCACTTAATTCGATTGTTAGTTCGATTCAATGGACAATACGTGGCAAATATGTTTAATAAAATATCAGAAAGTCAATGTACTAACATGAAAAAAGGCACAAATTCAAGTCCCAGAAAATTACTTCATTTAGAAAAAAACCTCTGAGGAGTTATTTGCAAAAGTAGTTTGAGAAAAAATATAAATAACATAGAGTATCCCATAGTTTTTGATTATTTTACTTTGGAAAATCGTTGGATGTTCCGAATTTCGTTCAGAACGCCAAAATATACTACATTGCATTCAAAGATCGGGTGGATGTGTGGAAGCATTAGCCTATTAATATGGTAATTTGTTAGTTGAAACTTCGTTAAAACCATTACTGTGAACATACTTTTTGCTCTAACTCAGTAGTGTTGTATTTTCAAATTTAGAAAAAAAATTAAATGATTTTTAAGGTATGACACAATACAAATAGCTTATTTAATGTTACCAAGTAACGAAAAAATCATCAAGCCTATCAAATTGGCCCTTCGTTACTCGGTAGAAAGATAATTTGTTAATTTTACAAAAACAAAATGCATGTAAAAAACGATTATTATATCATTTATATTGAAATTCGCAGTCTCTGTTACTCTCGTATTGAAAAATAACTTAACAAGTTTTAAAACTGTACCAAAATTGTATGGAGACTTAATTAAATAAAAAAATTTAATTAAGAAATATTTTCCCATAATATTTGTAATTTAAATTGTTTAATGTCTACTAGTGATTTATATTTCAGATGCTCTCTCTTCTTTTTCATTCTAAAATATAAATTTATTATTTTTAAAATCCCACTAAATGCTTTATTATCTTTTCTCTTCTCTTTACAGTCACAGAAAAAGAAATCAGACAATGGTGAGTACAACATAATTAACTCATAGCATTTATGGCAAGCAATTAAATTAGCTCTAAAATATACCATATACACTAAGTCAATATTGAGTCAAAGAAAGAGCCAAGAAAAATTGCGAAAAATAATGTCAAAGGAGAAATTTTAAAATTGTCACGCAGGCAAAAGCACAACGTTTTTGCTGTGGTAGTGGAGAACCCAAACTCCAGAAAACTTAAGAAAAACTCAAGAAAAATTACACCCTACCTCATCAGTAAGCATTTTTAAAATTCCTCCACATTCCAAAAATATTAATTTATGTGTGTTTGTGTGCGATTACGGTGTATTAAACAAGCCGCTGTCGGCATTAAGTAACCGCATTACTGTCACGCCACAACTTGTATGAAAATTTACCGACCACAGCAGCACAACAACAACAGTAACACCAACAACAAGGAATCAAAGCAAAGCCACACATCAGCCAGCTGTTGGCTGTTAAGCTTACTTCCGAAATTCTTGCGCCACACGTTGCTTATTGCCGGATTGAATTAGTGCACCAAAGCAGACGGTATAATTCAATTCAAACGCATTAAAAAACACAAGCACACACACAGCAGCTTGTGCGTGCGTCTCTCCCACAGCAAAACAGCAAAACACAATTTTCTTTAAATGAAAGATGACAGCAATTTTTTACTTCACTCCACATGCAGACCCGGGTTTGGTTGCCGAAAAAGTGTGGTAAATGACTCTACTCTCTCCAGCTCTTTCTCATTCACTCTCTTTCTTTGTCTTGCTCTGCACAAGCAAACAGGTGGATTAGTCATAAGTAGCAGATTATGCGGCTTTCTGCTTACATTATCTCACGGTATCCTTGTGCGCCCATTAGAGACACACACACACCCACACACATTCATACACTCCGAAGTGCTCTAAGTGCGTTTGTAAGTGTGTTGTGCGACAAGCGTGAAATTTTTGTGGCAAATTATTCCAAATGGAATTTTAATTAGTTTGAAAAAGGCATTTGCTGTAGATTAAATGAATTTTAATTACCCGCCTTGCTGTTGGCAACACCGGTTGTCATGGCAGTTTTCAAGTCGTCGCAAGTAAACGCGAATTTTCAGCGGATTTGTGTATTAACAAAATAAATTGCTGTAAACAATGCCAAAGTATGTTGCACAATATTTACTCGCTTAATCTGCTAGCACTCTTCTTTTGACCGAAAATGTGTAATCTTATAATATATGCGACGCAAGCCATTTTAAGGGTTTAAATTTTAATAAAAAAAAAGAAAATTTTGGTGCTCTCCTATAAACTTTTCGCGTAAATCGCAATTAAACGCATTCTTATTGAAAATTATAAAAGGGTGATATAATTAAGTAATTAATTTGCATTACTCTAATTCGCTTGAGAAGTAAGTAGAGCTGCAAGTTAGAGTACCCTACTACTTCAGTACCCTGTGGTCATCTCATGTGATTACATGTGTTTAGTGATTTTTTAGAATTTTTTTTCGACGACCACTAAATAGATAAAACCTTAACCCCTTATGACCCCCTTAAGGGGTTACATAGGTTTTGTCGCGTAAAAATGGCCTATTTTCAATATCTTTTTCCATATAAAAAATTATTTGCTTAATTCAAACTTTTTTTCTGTCTTATAGATACATATTTAAAGAATATTTACTGAAATTTTCAAAAAAAATAAAAAGTAAAACTCTTACGAGAAAAAACGCGTTTAAAGTTTAGTAACAATAGTACTTGACTTGGAGCGCACACCTTCCAAAGGCCGTATTTCCGAAACTATTATTCGGATCGACTTGGATCGAAATTTAGGACAATATTCTTGAGATGTTGTTAATTTCTACAATAAGCCAAAAAAAAAAATCGATTTTTTGAATCCACGAAACCCATGTAACCCCTTAAGTAAGAGATGACACTTGTTGATTCAGCGGACTGGCTTTAGCTTCTAACCTAACAGGTTATCGTCTATACCCATTATGGAATATTAGATTGTTGTCTAGATAGTACTGGGTTTAATTTGACCACTATCAAAACTATAATTATTCACTCGGAAACTTATCATCTGAAAAAGACGGACTTTTCAAGTAACCTATGCTCAGAAATATATCCTCATACTGAGGTTCCTTCATTGAATGATTTTAAGAGTATTCAGATGAACTTCGACTCCTGTAACCAATGAATTTTTACTGCCAAGAAAGCGATATCTTTAAACAACAGAAATTAGGAAAATATATCTGTATCGGAATAAAAAAAGATAGGGAATATGGAGACACCCTATTATGAACAGATACAAATGATACCTATATAAGCTTAATGTATATAAAAGTATAGAAGCTATCTATATATTAATTTTAATTCATTTAAGATACTTAATAAATATTTATTTCTTCCTACTCTTAAAGGCACAAAGGTTTTCTGAAAGACTGTCCGAATGGTCTGCTGACAGAACAAGTAAGTAAATTTATATATGATTTATCATATTGTTTTAAGATAAACACTAAACATGCATTACAACCTCAGAAAACTAACTGTCATATTATAAGCCATATGGACTAGTTTCTAACTGTATGCATACCATGTAATGTCAGAAAGACTGTAAAGTTCGCACTGTATATATGAAAGAGTACAATTTGAAGAAATGTAATTGAATGTAGATAGACCTAACATCCAAACTGAAAAAAATACAAATTTCTCAGCTGTCGACGTAGGCTATTGGATCAGGAAAAATACTTGAATAGTAGCTTTATAGAGACGCAAAGGAATTTCTTATGGCAATTGAAATACTATTTTTCTACAAGATATTGTCGGAATTTTGTATCAGGCGAAGCAACCATTTTCTAAATTCATTACAAAACATATGATCTCTTACGACTATGGCCCAAGTAGACATCCCAAAGAGACTGTTATAGATGAAAACATCAAAAATATCCATAAAATGATTTTGAACATAATTAGAATTAAGTTGATCGAGAAAGTTTAGACTCCAAAGATATCTAGGAATATGTTGGATAATATAGTTTGACCTGGAACCTATTCTAATCTGTGTGCCACTTTAGCTCCCAATCGGTCGATTCCTTAAGTCACATACAATTTAGAATTGTCAAAATTAATATCATCGGTTAAGAATTCTTCGATAAAAATGTATCATGCAAAATAATAAAGGGGTTTTCTAAAGGGATGCTACAAAAGTAGATCGATAGGAATAGCAAACGACGCCATATTTTTCCCCGCACTTTTGACATTTATCTTCAGTAAGGTTTGCCATTTCGTTATGGCAAGATATACGGTCCAACAACGAGTCGAAATTATTCAAATTTACTACTAAAACTAAAACTACTGGGTTGGTGTCTTTGGGCCGTATTAATTCCGTGATGATCAAGACCGGCATGTTAATGTGTATAGGAATCGCTACCGTTCAATGATAACAGAATATTTTTCGACCGAATATAGACTTTGACAATATGTGGTTCCAACAGGACGGCGCCACGAGCCACACAGCGAATGTCACAATCGATTTATTGAAAACCAAGTTTGGAGAACGTCTTATCTTACGAAAGGGTCCAGTCAATTAGTCGCCTCGGACGTGCGATTTGACGCCGTTAGCCAGTATCCTTCGGAGCTACGTCAAGTCTACGGTCTAGCCAACAAGCCAGCGATGATTGATGAACTTCGTACGAATATCGAATTGCAGCAGTATCGGCCGATTTATGCTGGAGAACCGTCGAAAATTGGATTCAACGTCTGGACTTATCCAGCGTGCCATGCAAAAGAAATTGAGTTACATAACGGCATCGAATGTACTTTCACAGGAATAAAGAATTTCATTGATATCCCAAACAGTTTTTGTTTCATTTAATTTTTAGCGCTCTTTAGATATCTTGGAAGAATTAATCTTCCTTATCCTTATCTTCTAAGAATTTATGAATAGTCACACGTCCTATAGAATAATGTAATTTACTGTTAATGTAACACAAGGTCGCCTAAGCACTAATATTGATTTCCAACATTTTTGTTATTGTAATAATCTAATATCTAAATACATTTCGTCTTCAATTCAAACCCATTGCTACAGTGTCTGTTGTTCGACTTAACTTTTATCACCAATTGTATTTACCACAACTAAGTTTCTGAGAAATTTTGCTAAACAAAACGCTCATTTGTTGGCTAATTTGCTATGTGAGTGAAAACGCAAAATCCGACAAAAGCATAAAATTCGCAAGCGTGTGCGAGCTGCCCACAAAATTCAGCAGCAAAACAAAATAAAGCGAAAACACACAAAAAAACAGCAGAAAATAAACAAAAAGTTGTTGTGGTTAACGGTTAACACCATAAACCATAACGAAAGATTTAAATTTCTGCTTATACCCCTGCTGCCGCAGCACACTTTATAGCACTGGGATTTGCAACTTTTACGAGAGGCAGTAAATATATACGAATACGTAAATTCGAGTATGTACCCACTTACGTAACCACTTGGAAAATAGTGGAAAATAGTGTCTGACTGTAGTAGTGGTTGTTGTTGTTATTTGTTGTGTATGAAAAAATATTTAATGTTGTTTTGGTTGTAGTTGTATAATACAATGTTGTATTTCGAGTTATAATATATACATACATACGAGTATGTACAGAAGTGTTGATTTAAGCACGAGTTGAAGTTGAATGGTTGATGGGCTTACGGTTGTCAGTTTTAACTAACTAAGTAAATTGTAATGGTAATCCCATGGAAGATCGGATCTTCATCGGATTATTTCAAAACTTACCATACGAACTAAACTAAACTTCAAGTCTATCTGATAGCCCTTTCAGTTAAGGTAACATAATATTTTACTTCAACTCAGTACAATAAGTTGGAGCTTGTAACACCATTTTCCTAGCTTCGAAGAATTTCAATCTCTTGACCTCCGATCAGGATCATATTCTAAACTCTCAGCTGACATCGACCATTCTAATCGAAGATCGAGTACCAAATTTTGTATTACTACTCGTCTTACGTAGTCTGATGAATAGCCTGCTGGCATTATATGCTTTAACTGTGTTTTACCCCGAACTCACCCAGAAATTTGTTTGGACGGAACCATCAAAACTGCACGATTGCTACCCCTACTTGCGATTCCAAAAGTCACCTGATTAAAATTAAAATACATAAATTTTTACTTCTCAATTATTTTTGAATCCCGTATATTTCTTAGTCATTATTTTTCCTCTGACTGTTTTGCTTTTGATGGCTTGGTTCGGAATATGTTAAAAATCTTATCGCTTGGCATTGCTGTTGTTACTTCAACGTCAGCTGTTCACTTTTTACTGCTGTAACAGTTACGTAAGCAGACACCCACGTCGTAACTCGACAGTTAAAATAATAACAACAAATGGATTTTTTACGCTCCAATGACTTTGCGCCGAAAAGTATGCCTGGTAAATAGAATTTATGATTGCAAAGTAGTTTAAGTTGAAGGATAGCTGCAGTGGTGCGAATTTAAGAGCACTGTTGGTTGTAAACAAATTTATAAAATCGATAGCAAAGTTGTAAAACTGAACAATAAGGCGTAGCGAGGGCTCATATAAAAGTATATATAATTTGTGGGTAATAGAAAATAAAAGTTTATATATAAAAGATAAATTAATATAATATGTAAAATTGATCTCTAAATTTCAGCGTCTTCTAAATTCAAAATAATTTTCTAATGTAATAAATGGAAATAACTATCGTAGTTGATAACTTATGGCTCACCTTTAGTTTACACACATTTTAGTCAGTACCTTCACCCAGATAATAACAAGTGGTCAATCAAGGACTTACCTGTAAGAATAAAGAAAAGAAAAATAATAAACGTTAAAAATAATATAAATATATAATACATATATAGTAAAATAAAAGCTTTAGTTAAAAATAATAGTATTTGTAAGTTGAAGCTTAATATATCTTAAAATCATTATTGATCGATGTTTCGATCTTAAAATCATTATTGATCGATGTTTCATAAAAAAGAAAAATTATAAGTATTTGAAACTGTTGTAGGAATAGGAATTTCTCCTTATGGTATGCTTAAGAGAATCTACAAAAATACTTATTAGGGCGTTATGAAAATCCTAAGTGAATGAAATTAATATGTTTTATGAGTTGATGAATGTCCAATTTCACCACATTTAGCTTCCTTCCATGATTTTGACAATTTAGGGGTAAATTTTATCGAGATTTATCGAAGGGTTGACCAGGATGATACTAGGTACTTAGAGTATTTATTATTTAATTATGCAATGAATTAATTTCAAGGGGTTATGGGGTAGTCAGGGGCACGAAAAAATCAGAATTTACAGTAATTTTATTTTGCTATTAAATCATGTTAGACCCTTGCGGTGATAATGATAAGTCCTTGGAGATACATATAATTCATATATAATCATAGAATCAATCGAATAAGAAACAAGTAAGGAAGGGCTAAGTTCGGGTGTAACCGAACATTTAATACTCTCGCAAATTATTTATTTAATATTATATAATACACAATTTGACCCACATATTCGTCATATATATTGTATAAAGTCCATTGAAAGTTGGAAACCATAATATTAGGTTAGTAGTACCGAGGTCCTCGTATTCGATATATGGGGCCTTAAAAACCTATGGTCCGATTTCGGCGATTTTTAGAATGGGGCTGCCACACTATTAACATAGTATTTGGTCAAAGTTCTGCACCGATATCTTCACTAGTACTTACTTTGTATATTGTAAAGTAAACGATTCAGATTGTCTTCAAAGTTCTGGTATATAGGAAGTAGGCGTGGTTGTGAAGCGATTAGGACTATTTTCACAACATATCATTGGGATGTAAGGAAGCTATTACAAACCAAGTTTCATTGAAATCGGTCGAGTAGTTCCTGAGATATGGTTTTTGACCCATAAGTGGGCGACGCCACGCCCATTTTCCATTTTGTAAAAAAATCTGAGTGCAGCTTTCATCTGCCATTTCTTATGTGAAATTTAGTGTTTCTGACGTTTTTCGTTATTGAGTTAACCCACTTTTAGTAATTTTCAACCTAACTTTTGTAAGGGAGGTGGGCGTGGTTATGACCCGATTTCTTTCATTTTTGGACTGTATTAGAAAGTGGCTAAAAAAAACGACTACAGAAAGTTTGGTTTATATAGCTCTATTGGTTTGCGAGATATGTACAAAAAACTTAGTAGGGGGCGGGGCCACGCCCACTTCCCCAAAAAAATTACATCCACATATGCCCCTTCATAGTCCGATCCTTCATACCTAATTTTATTTCCATAGCTTTATTTATGGCTTAGTTATGGCACTTTATGTGTTTTCGGTTTTCGCCATTTTGGGGGCGTGGCAGTGGTCCGATTTTGCTCATTTTCGAAAGCAACCTTCCTATGGTGCCAAGAAATAAGTGTGCCAAGTTTCATCAAGATATCTTAATTTTTACTCAAGTTACAGCTTGCACAGACGGACGGACGGACGGACGGACAGACAGACATTCGGATTTGAACTCCACTCTTCACCCTGATCACTTTGGTATATATAACCCTATATCTAACTCGTTTAGTTTTGGGTGTTACAAACAACCGTTATGTGAACAAAACTATAATACTCTCTTAGCAACTTTGTTGCTAGCAACTTTGTTGCGAGAGTATAACGAGAGTATAAAAATTGTTTTTTATATAGATTATCCTGGGCCTGATCGAAGTGGCGGCCTTAGAAAATTTTGTTGTAGATTTTTGAAAAAAAAAACAAAGCTTCGAAACTGCCCAGGGTTATTATGTATTCTAAAAGCTGTAGAAATTTCATTAAAAACGACTTAGCGATTTTCGAGTTACAGTTATCACCAGTTCAAACATAGTTTTGAAAAAACCACATTTAATGTTTCACATTAGCGTTTTGGGGTGCTCGAGCGCTCTTTATTATTTGTCGAATAACTCGAAAAGTAATTATCAGATCAACTTCGAATTTTCAGAAAATATTTTTAGATTATTACACTTAAAGAAAATGCAAAAAAACAAATCTACAACTTTGATCCGCCGTTTTCCAATAGATGTCTCTATGACCAAGCACTGGTCGATTAAATCGATTAAATCATGGACATTTGTGTCATCATTAACCCAACAAAATATTTATAGAGATCTGTTTGCATCCCAAACTTATTCTCAACTGAAAATGTCACTTTTTGAGCCGAATTTTCGAAATTTACATGGAATACACATGCTGCCAGAAAGATGGTCAAAAGTAGTAGCTAGCAACGGCCAATATTTTGAATAACATTTTGTAACCTTTTTTTTACAAAATAAAGCCTTAAATTAAAAAGAGAAAAAATAATTTTTGTAGTCTACAGTTTCTGCCTTCTCTTCGTACATTTTCATTCGCGAATATTATTTGAAATATTCATTCTATTATTATTTTGGAGCCATTGTTCATGATAACTTGATTCTATCTTCTTAATGTTGAGATTGATAAAATAATTTTGTTTACTACACACGGTCTTCAAATTCTTAAAATACAAGGCCTCTATGACTAATTAAATCTTCGTGACACCAAGTTTTCTCGCAAATATTTGTCTCTTCTCCAAAAACTTTTTTAAAAAATCTTTGAAAAATCCTTCCAAGTAGAAAACTTTCAAAAACACATAATGTCCCACAAGAATAGGAGCACAGAAACCAATATTATGTAGTAAAAATCTAGGTTCCCATATAATCTCAAAGACCTCCTAAAACATTCATCAGGAACAAATCTCTTTTTCTCGAGTTGTCGGCCAAATACTTCAGTAATGTCGTTCAGAAGATACCGTTATTTTATAAAAGTTTTTATACCTTACTGGGAGAACATTTTTACGGCTTCAGGCAGACTACTGCTTTACAGGCTTGAAAAAAATCAATTTTTATACTCTCGCAACAAAAGTTGCTATAGAGAGTATTATAGTTTTGTTCACATAACGGTTGTTTGTAACACCTAAAACTAAAAGAGTTAGATATAGAGTCATATATACCAAAGTGATCAGGGTGACGAGTAGATTTGAAATCCGGATGTCTGTCCGTCTGTCCGTCTGTCTGTCTGTCCGTCTGTCTGTCTGTCCGTCTGTGCAAGCTGTAACTTGAGTAAAAATTAAGATATCTTGACGAAACTTGGCACAAATATTCCTTGGCACCATAAGAAGATCAAGTTCGAAAATGGGCGGAATCGGACCATTGCCACGCCCACAAAATGGCGAAAACCACAAACACATAAAGTGTCATAACTAAGCCATAAATGAAGATATAAAAGTAAAATTTGGAATAAAGGATCGCACTAGGAGGGGGCATATTTGGATGTAATTTTTTTTGGGAAGTGGGCGTGGCTTCGCCCACAAATCGGTTATTTATATTTAACTCGCAAACTAATAAAGCTATATAAACCAAACTTTCTGCAATCGGTTCTCTTACATACCCCACCCCACACCATGAAAATAGTTGAAATCGGATAATAACCACGCCCACCTCCCATACAAAGGTTAGGTTGAAAATTACTAAAAGTTACTAACTAACGAAAAACGTCAGAAACACTAAATTTTGCAGAAGAAATAGCAGAAGGGAGCTGTACTCAGACTTTTTTACAAAATGGAAAATGGGCGTGGTATCGCCCACTTATGGGTCAAAAACCGTATCTCAGGAACTACTCGACCGATTCGAATGAAATTCGGTATATAATATTTTCTTGACACCCTGATGACACGTGTGGAAAATAAATGAAATCGGTTCACAACCACGACAACTTCCCATGTAACTCAATTTTGAAATCCATCTTATTCTTTAACTTTATAATGTAAACATAAGGAACCAATGAAGATAACGGAATAAAACTTTACACAATTAGTGCATATCATCTCTGGCTTCACTTGTGAAAAAATTGTCGAAAACGGACCATAACTTTTCAAGGCCCCAGATATCGAACATGTTGAACTCAGCGCCTAAGGATAAATTTTAACCGAAAATATGGGTAAATCTCTCAGATATCTCAATTTAATTCAGAGGAAATTGTTTTCTTCTAATAGTGTGTCTCTGTTCCAAAAATTTTTAAAATCGGGTCATAACATTTCCATATACATCATTGTAGGTTTTTCAAAAGTATCTTCTCCTAGCTCCCATATACCTAATTATAGGTTTTTCAAAAATACGGTTAGCTTTTTTCCGCATATATATATTGGTTAAATTTCTTCAATAAATTGCGAGAGTATAAAACACTTTACTCCAGAGGCCAATTCGACATATTTTCGAAGCTAAAGCAGTTTTAGTGGCCGAGCGTCGAACAGGTGCGAATGCTCAGGCAGACCTTTAAAGCGCGTTTTCTCGAGTTTTCCTTTTCACAAGTGTTAGAAAACAGTGCTGGCGAAAAAGAAACAGAAAAGTTGGACAAAAGTATTATTTAAACTACTTGTTTTGCAACTTAAAGTCAATTTTTTTTCTTAAAAAATTGAATTTTTTTCAATCTTCGAAAAAATTTGGAATTTTATAACTTCTTCGGTATTTTTTTAGTTCATAAGGAAAAGAAACTTATAAAAGTTAAAAAAAAAATGGTTCAACTGTTTCAGATGCATCGCACGACCTCCATCACCGGCACCGATTTACAAGTCCAGACTCCAGGCGCTCCAGAATAATACTTACAACTTTGAAAAAATTTCAATATTTTTTAATAATAAATATTGTTTTTTAAGCCTTAAATATAGTACACTATCGTCTTAAAATTCCGTTTACCGCAATCATTTCCTTCCCTTTCAAAAAAAATTGCTAAAAAACGCTTTTTTCGGCTTCTAAAGCAGACTACTGCCTTAATGCCTCTTCTGAAGGTGTGCTGTATATAAGTCTGAAATCACTAGCATAGGATTAAAGGAAATATAGTTAAAATAGTAGTATAGGAAATTAGTTGAGAAAGGGATTCTGGTATGGTAGAAAGCATTTATTTTTACATCAACTCTTCTTCAAACGGTATTAATTAGAAAATATATTTTGAATGTCCAAATTTTTTAAATTAAAAAAGTGAAAAAAAGGATTTACTCATTTCACATTGCGACAGACACTTACTTATGAATAATAACCACCCACAGTGCATTTTATTTATATACAAAATAGAATTGCTTAATTTTTAAAACTAATAATTCGCAGCAAGTGTTGTTGAGCACAAGAAGGAAAATGCAGAACACGAATGTACAAGCTAAAAATAATAATAATAATAAAGCAAACAACATGGCGCCACACTTTGCTAACTTTCATGTTTCTCTGTTGGTCATAACACGGTTTTCACTCACACACACAACACCAAAAACACAAACACCGACACCCTCACACATAAGCATTTATAAATATATATTTGTATGTTCAACGCCCACAGCAGACCGACACATGGCAGTTGCGCTGACTTTCCTCAACAGATTTGTTTTCATTATTTACTGTTGTAATTTTACGAATCTTGTATTTATGTGCTTTTTCACGCTCTTCTTCTTATTCTTCTTCATTATACTTTACAGGGTTTTATTAAAATTTACAAACAATTCTTCCCGCAAGGAGATCCCAGTAAATTCGCATCGCTGGTGTTTCGTGTTTTCGATGAGAATGAGGTGAGTAACATGCTGAGCGGAAGACAAACATATACACATACACACATACATAGAAATATAGCAAATAATAATAATAAAAAATGTTGAATGTCTGCAAAAAACAACAGCAAAACCATTATTTCACTGTCTCGTAGCTGTCCATTCACTTGGCTGAGCTACACCTAGACCCGCTACACTTATACATATACTATATTCTGACAGCAAACATTGGTTTTACTGTTGCTTTTATTTGAATTGGCAGCTCATTTATTAATACAATCGATTTCATGCCGTGCAATTGCAATTCAATTTTATTCAATTCAAATGAATGCAATCAATTTACTAAAGCAGAAATTTCTTCAATATTTCTCGTAGCACATAAATACCGTTATATGTACACTAACTTACTGAAATTTAATAGTTATTGTGCTTTTAAATTGATTATCAAGAAAAATGCACTAAAAATTTTAAATTCTCTCTTTTCTTTGAATCTTCTATTTCATGCTTAACTACTGCTGTCTATTTGCTTTCAACTACTCTGCTGCCAACAATTTCTCTCTCTCTTTTCTTGTCCTTTTTGCTTGTTTCTGTTCTGTTGCATTGCAGGATGGTGCGATTGAGTTTGAGGAGTTCATACGAGCGTTATCGATTACATCGCGCGGTAACCTGGATGAAAAGCTGCAATGTGAGTATGAATATTCGAACAGAAAATCTACTTTATTCACTTTCCATACCATTAGTTGTTAGTGTGAATTTTGAAGCATGAGCGGTAGTTTATAAATAAGAATATATGTAATTTGCTTCACTATACTATTATATTATCGTACAGTGGTGTTCCAAACAAAAAACACGAAGAAAGAAACTCTAGCAAAGAGTAAAGTTAGTAAGTATGGATATTAAAACAGGCATTACTACTCCCTCTATCACAGGCCAACACAACACTAAGAAGTGGTGAGAAAAATCTTCAGTCGGCTTACGTCAAGCTCAGAAAGCCATTCGTTGAAACCTAGAAAATATTTTTTAGTAACAACGAGTTCAAAATTTGTGTTTAAAAAGTTCATACATTTTGAGTGGAAACAGAATTTTAATCAGAATATAAGGAGAGATCGGCTAATCACAAATTGTCTGAGACGTTTTTTTTAAGAAATCTTATCTTTCTAACGTGATAAAGCGTAGACCAATCGTCATTGAACCAAATCCATCGCTATTATACAATCCGAGATACCGCTAAATAAAGCCATTTATAGTAAAATTTTTTGGTATCTTTTTACTCGATCAAATAAAGCTCTCTCTTATCTGTGCTTATAAAAGTCCGTCCGTCTTGATTTTATAAGATCAATTAAGATTCTTTCAAATTATAAACCATCACCAAATGGGAGAGATTATATATGTATCTTCAATACCCTCGATTAGGGATGGCTGCCATTAGAAAACCCGGTTAATGCGATGGGAAAATATTATCCTCGGAGTAGTAATCCCCTAAGATGAGTAATCGAAGGAAAATAGTATTGTTTTTTTTCACACATAAGGCTCAACCAACACAGGATTAGTCAAAAAACGCCTTTGACTAATTAGACATAAAAACGTAGCGAGCAAGTGTTTTGATTCGTCTTGTTCGGTGTAGACTTACACATATGAACTATGTGTTATCGTATGAAGTAGGCAGTTATCGTATCAAACAAGAAAAGACGTCTCGACTAAGCCGGTGTGGGTTGATGGTTTTCAAGCAAAATCGCCCGATACTGCTGCAATTTCACATTCGATATTCGTACGAAGCTCGTCAATCGTCGCTGGCTTGTTGGCATAGGTCATAGAATTCACGTAGCATTACAGGAAATACCGAGGCGACTAATTGACTAGACGATTTCGTAAGATAACACGTTCACCCTACTTGGTTTTCAATAAATTGATTGTAACATTCGCTGTGTGGCTTGTGGCGCCGTCATGTTGGAACCACATATAATCCAAGTCCATATCATCCTATACCAGCCAAAAATATTCGGTTATCATTGAGCGGTGTCGATTCCCATTCCCGTACTGCTCTTGATCATCACTGAATAAGTATGCCGATGGTCCCTAAACCGCACCAAAACGTAATTTTTTAGGGATGCAGTGGTGACTTATGGAATACGTGAATTGCTGCCTAACCAATAACGCATGTTTTGCTTATTGACGAAGTCATTCATGACGACCATAAATTGGACGTAGCGCTCTTAAAGTTGAGACCCCTGACCTCGAAAAGAAATGTCAAAAGAGCGGGAAAAAATATGACGTCGCTTGCTATCCGTATCGGTCTAATTTCTCCTTTTGAAAAACCCCTTACATACATAGAATTATATTATAATTTTTCTTTATTTTGAAACCTATAATATTACCTCAATAATTAAGGTGACTTAAAGATTTAAATAATTTATTAAATATATTTTCAATATTTTAGGGGCATTCCGACTCTACGATGTGGACAATGATGGCTACATAACGAGAGAAGAAATGTATAACATAGTGGATGCAATATATCAAATGGTGGTAAGTAAATTAAGTTACTTTTTCATGATAATTTAAAGATATACTAGATTTTTCAAACCTCATTATTTAATTATACTCTCGCAACCTGTTGCACAGAGTATCATAGTTTTGTTCACATAACGGTTGTTTGTGTCACCAAGAAATATAAGAGTTAGATATGGGGTTATATATACATAAATGATCAGGATGACGAGTGGATTTGAAATCCGGATGTCTGTCCGTCCGTCTGTCCGTCTGTCCGTCTGTCCGTCCGTCTGTCCGTGCAAGCGATAACTTGAGTAAAAATTGAGATATCTTAATGAAACTTGGAACACATGTTCCTTGGCACCCTGAGGAGGTTGCTTTCGAAAATGGGCAAAATGGGTCCACTGCCACGCCCACAAAATGGTGGAAACCGAAAACCTATACAGTGTCATAACTAAGCCATAAATAAAGTTATGAAAATGAAATTTGGAACAAAGGATCCCATTAGGGAGGGGCACGTTTGGATGTAATTTTTTTGGAAAAGTGGGCGTGACCCCGCCCTCAAATAGGTTTTTTGTATATAACTCGCAAACCAATAAAGCAATATAAACCAAACTTTCTGCAGTCGTTTCTTTTAGCCATTTCCTTATACAGTCCAAAAATGAAAGAAATCGGATAATAACCACGCCCACCTCCCATACAAAGGTTAGGTTGAAAATTACTAAAAGTGGGTTAACTCACTAACGAAAAACGTCAGAAACACCAAATTTTACATAAGAAATGGCAGAAGGAAGCTGCACTGATATTTTTTTAAAAAATAGAAAAAGGGCGTGGCGTCGCCCACTTATGGGTCAAAAACCATATCTCAAGAACTACTCGACAGATTTCAATGAAATTCGGTATATAATACTTTCTTGACACCCTGATGACACGGGTGGAATATGGGCAAAATCGGTTCACAAGTACGTCTACTTCCCATATAACTCAATTTTGAATTCCATCTGATTCGTTCACTTTATAATGTATTCATAAGGAATCAAAGAAGCTAGCGGAATAAAACTTTACACAAATACTGTATTTGAGCTGTGACATCACTTGTGGAAAAATTGTCAAAAACGGACCATGACTTTTCAAGGCCCCTGATATCAAACATGAAGAACTCAGTCCCTAAGGTTAATTTTTCACCGAAAATATAGGTAAATCCCTCAGATATTTTAATGTAATTCATTCCCTCTGAATTTTTTTCTTATAACAGTTTCTCTCTGTACCTGAAATGGTAAAAATCGGGTCATAACTTCCCCCAGATCCCATATACCTAATTATAAGTAACATTAAATTAAGTGATCGTATAGTCTTCGATACATTGTATCTTGGTGGTGAAAACGAGTGAAATCGGTTTAGGAATTACCTCAGTCCCCATATACTAATTATGATGATTTTCGTTATTCTATTGAACTTTATGCCGAATATATGGGTCGAATTGTGTTGTCTTTATAAAATTACATCAATAAATTGCGAGAGTATAAAATGTTCGGTTACACCCGAACTTAGCCCTTCCTTACTTGTTTTTTATTAAAAAAAATCACTTTTAATAAAAAAAAACATCTTTACCAATCATATTTTTTTTTCTTTTTTTATATTGAAAATAATATCTCATTTTCTAATGTTCCCACATTTCACTTATTTTTCGTATTTTTTTTTTCAATATTTCACCTTTATAGGGTCAACAGCCGCAAACGGAGGAAGAGAATACGCCGCAGAAACGTGTCGACAAGATATTTGATCAAATGGACAAGAATCATGATGATCGTTTGACGCTCGACGAGTTTCGTGAGGGTAGTAAAGCTGATCCACGTATAGTGCAGGCGTTAAGTTTAGGTGGTGATTAACCAAAAGAGACTTAGTTTAATTCTGCTACAGATTAAACGAGGAAACTAAGTGGAAATAATACAAAACCAAATATAGTTAAAAGAAAATACACAGCAGGAAAGAAATAGCAAAGTAATAATTACAAAATAATACAGCAAACAAGAAAAATGCAAGGAAGTATAGGCGAATAAAGAAAATAAATTTTTGCAAAATATTTATAAGGAGTAAGGAAGAGATGCAAAAGAGAAATACGCACACATACATACACATTAGAGACAGCTTTGGTGACTTTAGCTGCTAAAGTTTAGCGAACCAAAAGCGCTCAATACCCAAACACTCATATGCATACATGTATATGTACATACACATGCACAATTTTGAGAAAAAAATATCGCCACAACTACATGACAGTTAGGTTAATTGATATAAAAAATATGCGAAATACATATGTGAAAGTAGAGCAAGCGGTAGAAAAGCTTCGAAAACCGTTTATGTTAATGGTTTGAAAATGCAAAAAAAAAAACAACAACAACAAAAATGCAGTAATACAATAATAATAACAAACAGTAAAAGTAATGCAATTCATAAATTATACTCATTGCAATTGTAGGTGAAACGGGTTTAGCGTAGTCAACAAAAAAATAAACAAGCTGCAATCAATAGACATAGTAGGCGTACAAGCGATATGTAATTAGCATACACAGATACACGCACACATACATAGTTACATACTACATATAGTTTTAGTGATGTCAACGAAACGGTAATCAAAATCTGCCCACACACACAAAAACAAATGACGGACACAAAATTTATTGAAATTAAATAAAAAAATAAATATTCAAAAAACAAAATTTAACTATTAACTTGGCAGCACATTTGTAAAAAGTTAAGCTAAAATACTGTTGAAAATAAAATATTCGAAATTCAAAGTAAAATTTAAATAAATTGCGAAAATTGCATGCAGCCACAAAAGGTCGAATACAAAGGTGCGTTTTGAACAACAACAAAAAATATTGCTAATTAGTAACAAAAACAAAAAAAAACACATTTGAAAATATTTCCAAGTAAAACGCAGTTTATATTCAAAAATGAAATAATGAAACGTAAAATATGCTTAAAACAGTAAATTTATAGAAAAAAAAGAACTTTCAGCTATAAAATACATTAAAAAAACTCGCTTAAATTTTTGAAAGCATGCATTGCTCGAGCAGCAAATTAGTTTGAGCATCATGCTTTCCTAGCGTTAATAGACTAAATACCCAGTATAATAACTGAGGCCATGTAATTGTATATATTAGTCGAACGAAATTGTTATGAACAATGACACCAATTTAAAATTTATTAGATAAAGCTAGTAGTATATTCAAAAAAAGAAATTTAAACTTGAAAAACTTTCCTTAAACCCTTTTTTTAAAACTTACTTCAAGCTCGTCCTTAAGACGTTAAAAACTTTGAAATAATAATTAATAAAATAATAATAAAATATATTGGCATTAATAAATTGTATTAGGCAACACTTTTATTGCTTAAAAGTAGTCGAAAAGTAGTTATAGCATAGATAGTTGCTTAGAAAAAATAATACCTAAATGCTAGCTAAAAATTTTCTTCCCATAAGCTGCAGTCAAGTAGCGGCTCTGGTTCTTTTTATTTAAAATTAGTCAAAAATCAAATAGAAATGCCTAAAAAGCTCAGCTGATCATTTGAACTTTCTATTGAAACGCGCCAAAAGCTCTTTATTAAAGCTCCTAGAAAGCTTGCCTGTTTTCAAAAGCTCTTCTGAAAAGCTTACTTTGAAAAATTTAATCTCAAATTTCCTTAATAACTGAGAAAAAATAAAATAAAGCTTAAAGGCAAATACAGTTTAGGGAGATGTTAAGCGCTCGTCCTTAAAATTGATTATCCTGCGATATTCCGAGAAGTATTTGTGTATATATTTTAACTAAATTCGGAAAAAGCATCTTCTAAAGATAACTTAATTTAATGAGCTTTACTGTCACCATTTATCTCCTTGCAGTAAATTTCACTAAATCTAACGTAAGCTAAACTACCCGTTGTCCCCTAGAAGTAAACTCCTATAAATATACCTAAAGCTAAATTGGTTTCTTGTTTCATCAAAATAGAACCTAAGGATAACGACTTTGACAGAAAAACATATTGGTTCGTGGCGGCATAAACTAAAAAAGGAAAAGTAACTGTTTAGAATTTCGATGAATATGAAAAATTTACAGTTTGCCTCATGTATGGCATTTCTGGACTCAATCATGTGTCTAATATTCTTTGTTTTCTTTCCCTTTACTCTTAAATATACTATCCACTACTGATAAAAGTAAAGAATATATTGCAAGAGGTCTGTCTTCTGAATAAACGAATGAGATTACAGAACAATTGAATCAATTCTCTGGTTTCTATAGAATTTGTATTGTGCAGAATAAAAAAGTTGATCCTGCAATCCGAGGGAAAGTGAAATTATAAAGAATGTGGGATTTGAAAAGTAAAATCGAAATTCAGTACAGCAAATATCGAATTGAAATTGATTTAGCTTGAATTACACTCGGAAGTGAATTACAGAACCTGTCTCTTGAAATATTTTTCTAGACAATTTAATAAAATACATAATTATTTTTCACGATTTTTTATTATTTCTGTCTTAATCATTGGTGACAAATTTCAGTGTTTCAATTTAAGAACTGTTTTTTGTATTTATGCGATATAAACATTATTGTGCTCATGAGTATAATAAATATAATCGAGTTAGATAATTTGCAAAATAAATTTAAAAATATTTCCGTTAATACGAGTATATCTCCAAAAATTAAAAAGTGAGTATTTTCTTCAAAATTTTTTAAATGTTCTCCTTTTTTCTATATTCGTCATATTATACGCATGATTTTTTTGTCAAATTTTTTTATATAAATATTTATCTACATGTTAGCCTAAATCGAAATATCCCTTAAATTTGTGCATGCTTTGGTAATATATACTCCTTGGACACATTCAATACTATACAATATTTTTATTTCACAATTTCAAAATATACACTTTTAAATTTTATTAAATTTTTCGAACAAAAATGATATATCCTGAATATTTATCCTTAGATGTACTCTGGTATTTATATTATTCAAAAATGTACAACATTGGTTTCAATCACGTTAATTTAATCACAATACAATCTGTAAGCCGAATCTATTTAGTTTAAATATATTAATATTCGCATAATTTTTAGTGACGTCAGAATAGCATATTAGAGCAGAAAACTGAGAAAGAAAAATTAACTTTAGAAACGACTAAGAAAGCAAAATGAAGCACTATAGTTTTTTGAAGGCAATCTGTTAATAGGAAGTATATATACTTATTTCCAAAAAACGTAAAGTAAAAACGTCAAAATTGACATATTTTCAAAGGAGTTGAGAAAAATAATCAATAAGATGAAAATATTCAAAAATATGAATAAAATTAGTGAGACAGCAAGCTGAATTTTATTTGAAAAAAAATCTAAAAACTTACAAATTCATTGAGCTTTAAGGGGCTATACCAGTGTGACACTTTCAAAAAATCGATTTTTTTTTATTTTTTGCTAATTCGATAGTTTATACTCTTAAAGATATCCTGTGAAAGCGGCCATATCTGGAATATTTTTTTGGAAATTATTATCTTGAATAGTTTTTGAATGACAGCGTTCTAAAGAGCGACCTTTTGATTGATTGAAAATCGTCAATTTGGCATTCGGAAAACGACCATTTTTTTACCCAAAAAAGCGAAAGTTTTTTCAAAACTACGCCATTTTGTTAACATTGAATAGGAAATGCCTTCAAATTTTACAACTTTATTTCAGCTAGATATTAATTCGGCCGAAATCATGTCAGTAGTTGGAGAACTTTTTTTGCACCTCCGAAAACTGCACATGACTCCGTTATTTTTCAATATTTTTGTAAAAAAAAAAATCTTAAAATATTGCTGAAACTATACCTTATTATGTCGAAAAGTTCGATTGAGTACCTTCTTTCAAAAATAAATCACGAAAATCGCCTATTTTTCCATTGGTTACACTGGTATACCCCCTCAAAAATTTCAAAATTATTTGTTGAGTATTTCTTCTTAACATTTTCGATCACAAAATTTGAATTTCATAAAACCTCATTAAATTTCCACAAAACAACTCTCAAAGCGTTTTCACGAAGCAACTTTTCCAGAAAATTTGCAATATTCACATGTTTCTCTCTTGAGATGAACTGGGAACTTATATAGCAAATTATATTTATTATATTAGTACTTTAATACTTTGAAAGAAATTGAATTGAAATCGAAATGAGTTCTGGAGTTAAACAGAAGTTCTCAATATTTCCTATAAAACATTAATATAGTACTCTATAAAGGTTTCTAATATAAAACAAACAGATTTCATTATATCTTCCCAAAATTTATTTATTGTTATTTCACATAATTTATATACACATACTCGTATATACCTTATTCCTGCACATTCAACACTAGTTTCTCTCTTTTGTATTACTTATCTACGTCCTCAACCTTTTTCAGTGTATCACCAATCTAAAATAATTTCTGTTTTATATGTGGTTCAGCTTTATACTTAAAAAACAAATAGCAAATAATAAACTTAAATAAATAAATGCTAAGTTAAATGAAATGTTCATAGAATTGTTTGTTTAGCCAAAATACCCGTAAATGAAGTTAAATTCATTATTGAACTTAAAAAGAAAATTAAAAAGAAATTATTATAAATAAATGCAATGTACTTTAGATACAATTGAATAAAGCAGTTTGTACACATAACCTGTTTAAGTCAAATTCATGTTGTAAATTACAAATAAAGTTCAAATGAATGAAATATATACAGATATATATTTGAAGCAGTTAGTTTTATATTTTAAATATTTATTGAAATTAATAAAAATTTTAATATTTATAATTTATAAAAAATTAACTAATAAACACCTACTAATTAAAATGTATACACTTGCAAGCCTTATAACTGTACCTTCTGTGTTTTCTATATCTACGCTTAGACTTTCTTATGGTGCTGGATTACTATTTATATATTTCATAAGTACCTTTTGCCTACTTTGTATGTATGTAAATATTAGATAAAAAAAACTTGCTTTTGCATTTACACTTGCTGTCTGTCGTTTCCACTTTCATATAAATGTCTAACTTTAATATGTATGTGCCTATTATACCATATCCTTTAGAAAATCAGATTTTTATTCAAAATATAGTTGACTCTTCCTTCTTCTCTTGTTCAACAGCTTATCTTCCCATTTTATTACTCTCGCTTTTGATTTTCATTTTTATGTTTTCTATTTACTTTTACGCTTGTTAAAGCCTGCGCCATATTATTTTTTATTTTCTTCTTTTCATATATAGCTTTAGTATTCATATTTATCTTTATTTTTTGCATGTCTACTTTATTATTTAAGTACGTCGTAAAATTGCAAATGAAACGTTGCATGAGACCAATCTTAGCTCATACATTTGTAAGCGAATTAATTGTGTGCAGAATAAGATGTCGGCATATTAAAGATACTCGTGTGTATGCAAATTTTATGTTGCAGAAAAAAATAATATATGCATAATCAGAAGTCTAGTCGTAATGTCGGATTTTGTTATGATTTTATTTGTAGATTTGCCTAAATTTTGTATTAAAATACATTACATTTATATTATTTTTTTATGCGTTTTCACAGTCAATAATAAATTTATATATAACAGAGCCACACAAAAATAAAATTTTGTCATGACCTGGGACTCTTTCTATCAAGGGTTTAAGATAACTCCAGAAAAATGGCGGAAAATTATTTTGAATTTTGAAAAAACCGATAACCCTCGGATAACCCACGTATCGGGGTCGCTGATTACAAATCCAGTGTCGGTTTTTCAAAATTCAAAATCGTTGTCCGCTAGGTTTCTGGAGTAACGAGATTCAAGCGAAGCCGAGGAATTTTAAAAATCGTTGTCCGCCATATTGTTTTTCTGGGGTTATCTCAAAACCCTGATCTGATGGGGTTAAATGGACCTCGGATTCGGATTCAGCGATCCCAAAAACATATGGCACCCAGGTCATGACAAAATAATTTTTTTTTGTGTGGCTGTGTGATTTACATAAGTTCTTCGAAAAAGTCCTACTACATCATTAAAATTTATTTTTTGTTGTAACCAGATCTTAGAAAATTTTTCTTATCTTCGAACACTCACTCACTCTACAACTCTACAAAAGTTAATGATTTTTTTTTTTGCTCAGAAGTTAAGCACGATAAACAGAGATGTATTCAACCATTTTTACAACAGGTGATATAAAAAGTCAGCTACTTTATGAAGCCTGTAGGATACAAAAAAAAAATACGGGTTCTCAAAAAATACCAATGTTTAAATTTTGGTCCCAGACGAGAGTTATGATAAACCACTCAAGGCATTCTTCAGGTATAATCCCCACCAACATCGAAACCTACGGTTTTATTTCTTGCTGAAGAGTTTAGTGCCTCCAACTGTCGAAACAATTCAATCCTATGTAATTCCACATACAAGTATAATCTGTTTCTTCCATGATTTGAGATATTTACTTAATTGATATAATCCTGGAAGGCTACCAGATTAGCTTTCTCAGTATTCCTAAATGTAACATTAGTGATCCATGAAAAATTTTGATTTTGATTGATTTTACGAAGTTAGTTTGGCTTGGGAACCCTACCATAGAAAAATCTTTTATTATTGAAAATATAATATATTTAATTACACTAAATAATCGATCCACTAAATTCATAAAAATATAATGAAACTCAAATTGAAACTTATGAATATAGTTTTACAGCAATTTCCCTTTCTTTATCCGCAAATATCTAGCATTATTTCTAGAATGTAGCTATTGTGGTCCAGTAAATTCAATTACTTAACTAACTTGAGACATTTATCCGTCAGATAGAGAATTATGGTTAAGCGGGCAGACATATATCTCACATGAGAATCCTTAATTTTTAAAACATAGCTAGCTTGGAATATGCTTTTAATAATAACCTAATCTTAACACAACTAATAATTAATGAAAACTCATTGTACTTAGCAATTTGAACTCACTAAAATAAATTATGTAAATACTAATTGATCTCGCACAAAAATATAATTCGAAGTTAAAAATACTTTTTTTGATTATACAATTCTAAAAACCGCATTATAAAGCACCGCTCTGCACTAAGATGCTATTATGAAAACTGCTTGTATACCACCAACAATTACAAACACTACACCAAACACTAACAATTTGCGAATTTTGTTCGAAAAAAATTTTTTTTTGAAACTTGTTGCTAATATATTATGATGTGTACAAACAACAACAAGTAAGTAACAAATTTATAGATAAGCTCACTTATATTATAAAAAACAAAAAAACAATTACTATAAATCTGTGACAACACTTAGCTGCAAACAATCAATTTTAAGCGCTTACTTTACACTAACAACAACAACAATTAACTAACTACGCTGTTAAATATTTATCAAATAAATATAAATATTTATCAAATTTATCAAAACAAAATAAATAAAATTTATTATAGTCAATAGTATAGCTATTACTAGTAGCATAAAGGGGATTTATATGCATTCAAATTAAAAATAAACTCTAAAGCATATGATTCAATATCCATTTCAATGAATTACAAATAATGATTAATAGCTGAAACATTTTATTTCGACAAAAATTCAACAGAAAACGTTTCCATTTAACAAATCAATTAGAAAAAAAATATAATAAATATTGGATAAATAAATATGTAAGTAAACAAAAATATATATTAATGAAGAGTGTTTCAACTATTTTTTTTTTTTTGGGAAGTGTCGAGAAAAACTCTCAACGAATTGTAAATAAATAATGTAATTATTTTAAGCGGTCACATATAATGTAAAGTTATATTTAAAAGGCAAAAAAAATATTAAATTTACATTTCATTGGATTTACATACTTGTGAAATACCGATAAACAAATTATGCTTAAAACTTAAAAAAAAATTAACAATGCAATTAATTTTTGATTGATTTTGATTTTTTAATTGCCTTGTAAATTTTTTTCTTAATTAAAAAAAATCATTCGATACCTTTAATTATAGCTTTAAATTAATTTAAAATTTTCAAAATATTCTACTTTGTCTTGTAATAAAGGTTATATGAATCCACTTCGGTTCAGATACATAGGACAATCACGACAATAAACTTCGAAATCCGTTTCTAATCATCACTTCTACTGTGGTAACAGCTATAAAGTGAATTGACACTTAAGCTTAAATAAATCAAAAATGCTCAAAAGGTCCCAGAATGATTCAAATTAAATTTTCTAAGATTATATTAAAATCTGACATCTTCGAGAGTTGAATGTATATGTCTAACAATATGAAAACCACTCAATCTAGAATGTTTGAAACACAAATGCAGTACAGAATCCTGAACTCGGTCGGTATAGTTAGATATGCTCTTTGGAACATTCGGTCTACTATGTGAAAGTCTTTATTTGCATTTACCATTAGTTTCTTTCTTCAGAAGATTTATTAGTTGATCCTCCCAAGATCTGCAAAAAATTTCAAGTTATTCTCTTATAAAGAGACAAATTTAAGAACTTCGGTATGTGCAGTATATAGAAACATTTTACAAAAAAAAAATTTACAAACCAGTCTCTGAAAACTAAGGAAATATCTAACCTATCAAAGAAGCAAATAATAAGGTTTCCGCTTTTTCCTTAGAGCTATTGGGATGAAAATTTTCAGGAAAATATTTTCCTTGAAAGCTTACCTAACATTTTATAAAAAATTTCTCAGTAAAAAAAAGTTTATCTTCTTTTCTGGAAATGATTTAGGATATAAAATTTCGACGAGATCTTAGAAGACGTTATGCTTACATTGGCAAATCTAATACTGACCGAGGGGAACTTTTAACTACAATGTTGTAGGTAATTCTAACTACTTTTTAATCGGGCGCCGATAACTCTACTGATTTTTTGAAAGAAATTTTGATAAGCAAGAATGTAATCCAAAGGTTTACAGTGACTGTCCGTCACTTCGGACCGTTGTTGAAGAAAATGTTTCAATTCAAGTTTAAGTTTTGGTATCGCTGGGGAACAGATTAGCAATAGTCTTACTCTCAATATTATAATCTATACTTGACAACATTTATATACGGACAATTTTTTCATTTCTTAAGATTATTAAATTATCTATTTATTCTAGTACTCTAAAACCTTTTTTAACAAAACACTTAAAAAATCCTTAAATAATTCCTTTAAATACAACAGATTTCTCAGAAATCGTTAGTAATAAATTTGTAAAAAATATTTATATGCATATAAACATACATAATAAATTTATATATTTGAAGCATTGTGTATAGACGCATGCACAGCCTAAAGCGTAATTATTAAGCAATAAATTTCGCAAAATTTCTAAAATATAATTGTATAGATATTTATAAAAATTATGCAAATATTAAAAACATAACGACTAAACTAAATAATTACATAAATAAATAATATGCATAAATGATTATTAACTGTAATGAAAATCAGCGCAATATCAGCTAAGCTATATATAAATACTTGCATACAGCAGTTATCAGCAATAAAATCATAATTTTCCTTTACAAAAAATAGCAAAAATAGTGGACAAAGCAAAAACCAAATGCAACAAGAACAACAGCAGAACGTAAGAACTACAAAAATCGAAGCCACCTTTTTGTTAGTGCAAAATATTGATGATTTATGGAAATTTTTAAGATAAGCATACAACAGTAAATATATATACTTAATTAAAACTAAAAAAAAATATGACAACAAATTATATTGCATTTGCACATACATACAAGCCTAATAAAAATAATATAAAACTACAATTATGTCAAGTATGTTAAAAAAATTAATAGTTTTTGAACTTGCTAAAACAATTTTGAAAGAAAAAACTTCAAGACAAGATAATATGAAATTATAAAATAACTAAATGAAAAATATTTTCGAGTGCAATTTGCAATTAGTTGCACTATAAGTGAGGTTATGTGGTAGCTTCACCACTTGTATGTAAGCGTAGTTTTTCGAAAAGTTTTAAAGCGTTTCATCGATCGCTCCGATCAGCAAATTTATATCCAATACTAAGCATATTAACAATTGGATAGTAAAAGTTAAGGCAAAATGATTACAGATATACAAATAAAGTAATATATTATATAAATAAAGAAAAGTTCATCAATAAAAGGAAATAGTTGGATTTTTATTTCGTTGAAATGGTTAGAAGGTAAATAAACTGTAAATAAGGGCATAAAATCTTTTAATCTTATAAGAAATAATATAATTTTTAGGAGGAACGTCTGAAAGGTTATACAAAAAATTTAGCCTCGCATCCTAGAAGAATTAAAGGTGCGTGAAATATTACATTCTTTCTTGATACCCGTTCAACTTATGGCATAGTGTATAGACGAAGTGTTTCGATCCCTTGTTTTATATCCGAATATTTAGTTTAAAGCTCACATAGTTAGCAAAACTAAGTTTATTTCTTCTGTTAGAGCTGTTAAATGTAAAGATCGATATCACTCAATAATCACATTTCGCTTAATTTTACTGATATATCTAGAGCCCTATCAAAAAAGTGTGTTACAATGTATACTCAATCGATAAAATTCATTATATTGCGCATATGAAGCATATAGAATGAGATCCCCTTTTCACTTACAGATTTGTACGGTATAAAGTAAATCGCAGGAACATTATTACATCGAATTATTTAACACTAGGACGCAGTATTTTTTCGATGTAAACATAGCATTCTTAATATTAACCCATACGAGTCACCACTCGTCTGAAGTCTCCATATGGAAACGGTTATATGTGTATGAGAGCTGTAGGAAGATCGGGGCCTATTAAATCTATTTTTTACCCTGAACAGGGTATATTAAGTTTGTCACGAAGTTTGTAACACCCAGAAGGAAGCGTTGGAGGCCCTATAAAGTATATATATAAATGATCAGTATGTTGAACTGAGTCGATTTAGCCATGTCCGTCCGTTAGTCTGTCTGTATATATACGAACTAGTCCTTCAGTTTTTATACTCTCGAAACAAATGTTGCTAAAGAGAGTATTATAGTTTTGTTCACATAACGGTTGTTTGTAACACCCAAAACTAAACGAGTTAGATATAGGGTTATATATACCAAAGTGATCAGGGTGAAGAGTGGAGTTCAAATCCGAATGTCTGTCTGTCCGTCCGTCCGTCCGTCCGTCTGTGCAAGCTGTAACTTGAGTAATAATTGAGATATCTTGATGAAACTTGGCACACTTATTTCTTGGCACCATAGGAAGGTTGCTTTCGAAAATGAGCAAAATCGGACCACTGCCACGCCCACAAAATGGCGAAAACCGAAAACACATAAAGTGCCATAACTAAGCCATAAATTAAGCTATGGAAATAAAATTTGGTATGAAGGATCGCACTATGAAGGGGCATCTGTGGATGTAACTTTTTTGGGAAAGTGGGCGTGGCCCCGCCCCCTACTAAGTTGTTTGTACATATCTCGCAAACTAATAGGGCTATATAAACCAAACTTTCTGCAGTCGTTTTTTTTAGCCACTTCCTAATACAGTCCGAAAATGAAAGAAATCGGATAATAACCACGCCCACCTCCCATACAAAAGTTAGGTTGAAAATTGCTAAAAGTGGGTTAACTCTCTAACGAAAAACGTCAGAAACACTAAATTTCACATACGAAATGGCAGATGAAAGCTGCCCTCAGATTTTTTTACAAAATGGAAAATGGGCGTGGCGTCGCCCACTGATGGGTCAAAAACCATATCTCAGGAACTACTCCACCGATTTCAATGAAACTTGGTTTGTGATAGTTTCCTTACCTCCCAATAATATGTTGTGAAAATTGGCCAAATCGCTTCACAACCACGCCTACTTCCTATATACCAGAACTTAGAAGATGATCTGAATCGTTTACTTTAGAATATATAAAGTAAGCACTAGTGAAGATATCGGTGCAAAACTTTGCACAAATACTGTATTTATAGTGTGGCAGCCCATTTCTAAAAATCGCCGAAAGCGGACCATAGGTTTTCAAGGCCCCATATATTGAACATGAGGACCTCGGTGCTTCTAACCTAATATTATGGTTTCCAACTTTCAATGAACTTTATACAATATATATGACGAATATGTAGGTCAAATTGTGTATTATATAATATTAATTAAGTTAAATAAATAAATTGCGAGAGTATAAAATGTTCGGTTACACCCGAACTTAGCCCTTCCTTACTTGTTAAGATATCGTTTTGAAAATTTGTAGATGTTATTTCTCTCCTCTTCAAGAAGCTGCTCATTTGTTGGAACTGCCGATATCGGACCACTATATCATATAGCTGCCATACAAACTGAACGATCGGAATAAAGGGCTTGTATGGAAAACTTCTGCATTTTACTACATATCTTCACAAAATTTGGTGTGAGTTATTGCTCATAGAAATAATTTAATCTCCGAAAAAATTGTTCAGATCGGTTCACTATAGTATATAGCTGCCATACACACTGAACGATCGGAATCAATGGGTTGTATGGGAAATTTTCGCATTTGACGTGGTATCTTCAGAAATTGTTCAGATCGGTTAACTATATAACCTTAATGTTTCTAGCAAACAACCCGGCTAAAAAGAATTAGTAAAAAGTTTTCTTTTTTTTTACTTACTTTTTCTTACGTCTTTAGATTTGCTTAGACACATAGTTACTAAAAGAAATGCACCTGTGAAGTGTGTATTAGCTTCGTTACAGCCGAAGTTAACGTTTTTTCTTGTTAAATATGCCAAACACAACTCACAAAAAAGGTACAGTATTCGTTATATTCAATATAAGCCAACAAAGGGTAAGTATGGATCTATCTCGACCATTCCTGGAACAGAGTTTTAGAGATAGTTATTACTTGCGCTAAATTTTTTTTAACATCTTTTATGAAGCTTGTGATATGTATAAATCAGATAATATACTGTATATGGGCGTGGTAGATTTCCAACCTTAGGTGAGATTCAGTTAGTAGGCATATCACTGCATATACAGAAGATCTCACTTATATAGTTTTGAGCGCCGTCCTTTGTGATACCAATAAACCCTAATGTTATCTTCTCACTTAGACAGTCGTGATACCAATAAACTCTAATGTTATCTTCTTTAGTCGACCAATGTGAATTCTAGCCAATTCGCTAGGTTCGCCGAAGGTGAGCTTTCTAAGGTGTTCAATCTCAGTCTGGCAAAAGCTGGACCTTACTAGTTTTCGAACAGTGCCTAGAGATTGTGAGTTTATGGGTGTTATATTCCGCATTAAAGTGAGCGATACAGCGCCCGGTGTCCAATTTTCGAGCTACCTCGTTTTCCAGGGTTATTTTGCTGAATCAAATTATATGATATGAATGTTACACCTTATTAAGGACGGGTCATGTACATCCTTCAAAAATAACATTTAATTGCTTCTGAGACGGGCAGATATCAACTTCATTTCAATTTTACCTATCATCTTGATTATTATGTTGTTTTCGACAGATCTCTTATGCGATTATCCTTAGTAATATGACTTTAAAGTTGTGATTTTTTTTTTCCGCAAATCAAAAACTACATATATTTACGCTACAAAAGAAGACCGATAGGGACAGCAAACGACGTAATATTTTTTCCCGCTCTATTGACATTTCTTTTCAGTAAAGTTTGTCATTTCATCAAGGAAAGATATAAGATCCAACACCGAGTCGAAATTATTAAAATTTACTACCGAAATTCGAAGTCAGTAGACTCAACTTTAAGAGATCTACGTCCAATTTGAGGTCGTCTCATTTCTGACTGAATGGCTTCGTCAATAAACAAAATATGCGTTATTGCTCAGGCGGCAATCCACACGTGCTCCATGAGTCACCATTGCATCCCGAAAAAATGGGAAAAGGTTTGATGCGGTTTATGGGTCGGCGTCGTCATTGCACCGTACTTCTTCCGTGATGATCACGACCGTCACGTTACTGTGAATGAGAATCGCTACCGCTCAATGATAACGGAATATTTTTGGACCGATTTGGATGATATGGACTTGGACAATATGTGGTTTCAACAGGACGACGCCACAAAGCGAATGTCCTAATGGATTTATTGAAAACCAAGTAACGAAGACTCATGAAACGGCTTCGTCATTTGGCCGCCGTGACGGTCGTGCGATTTGATGCCCTTAGGCTATTTCCTGTGGGGCTACATCAAGTCTATCGTCTATATCAACAAGCCAGCGACGATTGATTAACTTTGTACGAATATAGAACGTGAAATTGCAGCAGTATCGACCGATTTATGCTTGAAAACCGTCAAAAATTAGCTACAGAGTCTGAAATTCTGCAAGCGTACCCGTGGCAGTCATGCAAAAGAAATCGAGTTCCATACGTAATGGCATCGAATGTACTTTCACAGGAAAAAACTTTTGCAGCGCACTTATAGCAAAACCCTTTTTAATATGTATAATAAGTATATAATCATACTTTAATATTAGACAATTGTAACCCCAAAAACTTAAATATAATAATTTTAGAACTGTTGTATACTCGAGTCTACTCTTGAGGAATAGGCTATAATGATAGAAATCAACTTAGAATAACTATTAAAACAAAGAAGTCCCAAAAACCTGTTCTAGCTTCTTGTGGAAAGTTTTTAATTTTCGAATTTTAAAAGCCAATAACAATTTCACCATTAGCATCATCTACTAAATATAATTTCTCCCAACCATTATTAAATAATTCCACATATTTCAAATGCCACTTACTCAATTATGATAAGCGAAAAAATCAGAACAAGCTAATGGCCCAAAAATTGAGTTTAACTGCACAATTATTGCATAATAACATTAATTTATGATTTGCATTTTATAATTACGTAAACAGGAAGCAACATACATGCACTCACACACAGTCACACAAACACACACAGGCACGCACACAATCTGCTAATGCAAAATTCGAAATTCATTAAGGCAAATGCAATTACCCAAGGTAAATATAATATGTGTATGCATTTATTAGATTTGTATTTACCAGCTAAACATTATTATTATTATTATTAATATATTAACTCGAATTATAATACGAGCCATACTACATACATATGTACACATAAATAAATAAAGCTTTAACCATGCAGTTACACAACAAATTTGAATATACAAATATAGAATTTTGCTGCTGTGGTCCTTCGAAATACACGTAGCTACGAACTTATACATCTAAGTATATATATACAGACATAAACGGGCATTACATGCCATTAAGCATGCGCTGATTAAATGGTGAAAGGTAAAATTAACCGCTTTTAATGTTCCGCGACCGCGACCGCGACCTAACGCAAATTGTTGTTGCCCACAATGAATGACGCGCATCACCAAGGTCGCCAAACAAGGCCGTCGCTCGCTGGATAGTCCGCATCACCACAATCGCCACCTTCATCACTCTCATCACCGCCTGCCATACTATCAGCGCCACCACTAGCATTATTGCTGTGATTGTGCAATGCCTTACGGGTGTAGGGATGCATTCGTTGCTTGCCGTTGGCAGCCGCGGCACGCGCTGCCGCTTCCCAAATCCGTTCAAAGTTGGAAACCGCTGAAGCGGATATTTGCATTGCTGGGTGTTGTCGGTCGTGTTGTTGAGTTGCCGTCGCTGCCGCTGCCAGTGGTGGTTGCGGTGTTGCAGTTGTGGCTGCTGTAGCCACTCTACTTATAGCCGCTGCTGCTTCCGCGGGATGTTGGCGCGGCGCTGTGCCGAATTTTTGGTAATGCTCATTTAGGTGATTGGTCATTCGGCAGCCGACGGGTGGCAGCTGCCCCACTACTGACTGCGGTGGCATGTGTGCGGTTGGTGGTGTAGTTGTTGCGCTGGCTGTGGCCGCTGCGGCAGCTACTGCTGCTGCCATGTTGGGCACATAACTCGCAATATATTTAATTAAATCGCCATTTACATGTTTGTTTTGTTGATCATATTTTTGCAGGAAATGTGATACTTCTACGGCGCAGTGTTGGAATCCAGCCCAGAATTTCTCCATATTGAGCGTGTCAGTGTGGCGCACAAAAAGCCCGTTAGTCTCGCGCAGTCGATGTAGATGCCGCACAGTGAGCTCTAAGATGTCAGCCTTCTCTAGTTTGGAGAGGTTTTCACCGTCCTGAAATGTGAATATGTAATGGAATTTGAAGTTGGAAAATTATTTTCAGGATTTCACTTTAAATGCATTTGTTGATTTCTGAAAGGACTCCGTTCTGTTTTGTTGCTCTCAAAAATATAGTTTTCTCTTTTCTCCCGAACCGAATTGTATCCAGGATTTGAGCTTAAAAATTGAGTCCAGGAAATTCTATCATGAATTCTATTGTCAAATAGACCTTCAATAAGTCGGGGTTCTAACCAGGTTGGAGGCATCTTCTATCTATGAACCAGATTTAATATCAATAAGAATGTTATCATTGGAACCTTAAGGGGACTTGATTTCAACAATAAGCGAGTCTACATTTTAACTCAATTAAATCGTTTATCCTTTCTGATAAGAGAATCCTGCAAAATGAATCTGATCTTCAAGACAAAAGTTCTGTAAATCTGGAGCCTTTGATTTAAATAATGGCGATGGAAGGGATAGTTGGATATTTGTGTGAATACAGATCCGGGAGGTCATTCCGAATTATTCGACTGGTCCCAAACACCTCACCGTTTATTCGTTTTGTGGCATGTTGGAAGTTTTCGAATACATGCAGATCTTCTCTACGTTGGAAAAACCTAGGCCAAGAAACACTTGGATTCATATGAAACAAAAACCGACGGCTGCGGCCAAAAAGATTTGCTAAAATTAGTGATTCCTGTGCAGCAAACACTAATATTAATCCCTAATATTTTCCGGTTATGAGAAAGCTTCCGAGCTTATGTAGCTGAGCTGATAAAACCCCACAAACGTCATAAGATAACAATTTCTTTATGAAATAAGGTATAAAGTCGTTATTCGTGGACAATTCTATAATTTTACTACTGATCCGATAGTTTTATGTTGCATACGATGTTCAAAGGATCGACAATTTTGGAAGAATGCTGAAAAATCAGCCAAAAAAATGGGATTTTGGCAACTAAAATTGTCGATGGGAAAATACAAACATTCTCATATTCTATTTACAGTCATCTATAGTAGTAGTCAAGTCACTTGGGTCTTTTCAGTCAAACCAAAACATACCGCTTGTAAAGTGCTGGTCATTAAATCCTTTAACTCATCCAAACATTTATTGATCCTCGCACGTCGTTTACGCTCCAACATCGGTTTCATGATTTTGCGATATTGATATGTGCGTGAGACTGGCTCCAGCGGTAAACCATGCAACATGAAATGATGCGGATGATGATTTGGCGCCATTTTCGTGGGATAACTCATGCATACATTCACTTTGGAACACTATTATATTTTTTTTTTAATCTTCACTAGATACACATTGGTCCATATACATTCATATAAATTATTTTTGTTCAAACTCCACTATAATTTTAACATAACAATTTTTTGTTCAAGATTTTTCAGAACATTTAACCTTTTTAACTGCTTTTAAAGCTTTACTAACGATTTACCGTCCTTATAACGAACTTAACTATCTCGCGTTGATAGCATAAATGATCGTGAGCGCGCGATAAGTTGACTTTTTATTGGAGCCCTCAATACACTGGCGCTCTCGCCAGCAATTGTACTCGCGCGCACACTCCGTTCCCATTCGTTGGTCCAATGCGCTGTGTGGGCCCGTCCGACAAGTGCGACGACCAATCGTCGCGTGCGCCACTTGAAGAAGCGACCGCTTCAGACCGCCATATGCCCCATACATGGAGCTCGTGCACGCTATCTTTCAACACGATCGTGCATCACTCGCCGCTGATCAACATCGATCACAGACGATCGTCGCGTTGCAGCAAGCAGAAGACAGTAGTTGTAAGTGTCTGCAGAGTGCCGGAGCCATTCAAGGCACAAGCGTTATGTTAAGCTCCAACTTGATTGCTCACACCACCGTCGCTCTCCAAACTCTCTGACTGGTCAACAGCAACAAAAATAACTATTGTGCTCTCCGCTACTGCCGACCAGAGAAGACACAGTCAAGCGTGTGTAGCGTGAGCAGCATGTTGCAGATAAAGTTTCATGAATGAAATTCCTTGGCTCCACAATAATAAGTATATATGTATGTATGGACAATATACTATCGCATGAATGAATTGAATACACAATACGGTAGTCAGCAAAGCGTTGCGTGGCAAAGTCGCACGATTCTATTTGTTTTTATTGTTATTGTTATTTTGTGGCGTCGTAGTGACAAAGTGTCTGCCTATGTACCACTGCACGAGTGTGGCAAGCAACACTCGTGGGACTTAGTTGACTCAGCATTGCGTTGCATGCCTCCATGTGAATATGCCAGCCGCTGTGTTTATATTATACCCTCAGGCACACATATTTATTTGTGGCTCATTTGTTTTTGCTTTTCTACAGCGTTTACCAACTGACATTAGTTGTTTATATTTCGTTTGTATTCCCTTCTGTGCGGCGCTCGTTTTTCTCTCGTAGTTCTAGTACTGACGCGCTACTGTTTCTTTCCGTATTCTAGTGTTCTGTGAAAGCCCAGCATACTCACACATAAGCCGATATGAAAATAATTGCAATAACAACTAATAAAAATGCTGAATTGCGTATATGAGTAGTGACAGCAAGTAGTCAGTGCTGGCAGTGCGCTAATCTCGTTATGAATGCCGTTTAGTTGTTTTTCTTTATTGAAGAAAACATCGCGACAAAAGCACAATAGTGTGGCACAGTGGTCGGAAATGATAGTGATGTGGATATATATTTCTAGAACCGATAATGATAGCTGTCTTTGATGCGACACTTCTGCGACACTTTCGCTGTTCTCTTATCAAAATAATCTTTACGTGTAGACTATAACAAAGTTAACACAATTTATGTAGGGAGAAGGCCTCACATGGAGTCTAAGCCTCCTTTGTTATGACTTTCAATCTTTCTACAATTACAAGCTTAACAATTTGTGCGGAATCTTGTTTTAATTTTATATTACATTTGTAAGCAAATGGGTGATCCATTTCGAGGTTTCCTACTTTCTTAAAGAAAAAAACACAGAAAATTAAAATTTAATGGAGAGTGTGTATTATCATTCGAAAGAACATTATTAGGCTTTTTTTATTTATCACTCAAATGTTGACCGCGGCTACGGCTCAGATGATCCATCCTAGGGGTCCAATTTTCGATGACTCGTTCGAGTGATCCTGGTAATTGAAGAATGACACTCGTGATGTTTTCTTCAAGGCCTGAATCGAAGCGGCATTGTCCGCATAGACTTTAGACTTTACATATGGGGCATTCTCTGGAAAAAAAGCCACTTGAAAAAAAAAGTTCTTTATTTTCTTTGGCAATTATATATCTTATAGTACATGTAAAAACTAAAATAAAACATATGGTTTTAGGTCTGTGTAACGCGGGGTTGCCATATTATATAGGGGCCAAAGTTTTTTGTAAAAAATTTTCGAAAAGCCATAACTTTAAAACTAATGAACAGATTTTAAAACACATGTGACTTTTTGTACAGAATTTCTCAAACTTTGAAACTGTATATCGTAAAATTTTTAAAATTAATATTTCATAGCAAAAAATGAAAAAAATTTTTTGGAATTTTTAACACTTATGTTCGATTTTTTCGAAAATATCTTAAAATGTTCCTTATTTCATCACCTTTTTACCCCCCAAAGGGAATTTTGGGACAGCAATATTTGCATGAGCTACAAATAAAAAACCAACTCAGAACATGATGAAAAACCATTGATTTATGCACTATTATTATCAGAATTTAGCGTAACCCTGGATTAACGACGTGGACGTAGCAGAAATTTAATCCCTTTTTGTTTTTTTTATTTTTTTATATTTTTTTTAATTTTTTTGTAATTTTCAAATTTTTAATTTTTTTTTTTTTGGTTTTGTTTTTTATTTAAAATTATCACGTACTTGAATCTAATCTACGTAATAATGTAAAAAAAAGCAAAAACAAAAAATAACAAACGAAAAAAAATTAAAAATTTGGAAAATACAAAAAAGTTAAAAAAAATATTAAAAAATAAAAAAAAAAACAAAAAGGGATTAAATGTCTGCTACGTCCACGTCGTTAATACTAGGTTACGCTAAATTCTGATAATAATAGTGCATAAATCAATGATTTTTCATCATGTTCTGAGTTGGTTTTTTATTTGTAGCTCATACAAATATTGCTGTCCCAAAATTCCCTTTGGGGGGTAAAAAGGTGATGAAATAAGGAACATTTTAAGATATTTTCTAAAAAAATCGAAGGGGGCATAAGTTGTTAAAAATTCCAAAAAAATTTTTTTTTCATTTTTTGCTATAAAATATTAATTTTAAAAATTTTTATGATATACAGTTTCAAAGTTTGAGAAATTCTGTACAAAAAAGTCACATGGTGTTTTAAAATCTGTTCATTAGTTTTAAAGTTATGGCGGTTCGAAAATTTGTTTACAAAAAACTTTGGCCCCTTATAATATGGCAACCCCGCGTTACACAGACCTAAAACCATATGTTTTATTTTAGGTTTTACATGTACTATAAGATATATAATTGCCAAAGAAAATAAAGAACTTTTTTTTTCAAGTGGCTTTTTTTCCAGAGAATGCCCCATATCTTACGGTGTGATATCACACGATTTTGTTGGCCAATTGATCGGCACAAAACGTGAAATTATATGCTCACCGAAGTGTTCTTCTAATAAATCCATTGAATGATGCGATGTGTGAGAAGCGGCGTCGTCTTATTGAAACCAAATGTCGCCGAGATCAAGAGCTTCATTTTCAGGCTTCTGATAGTCGGAACGGGGCTGAATCGACTCTCCAGGGTCTTAGTGTACACTCTCAGCTACGACTGCTTTTTTCTCACTACGTGCTGGACGTGGTATATTCGGTCAAATATTATCCAATAAAGAATGCTGGGTCTCCAGATAGTATGCTTAGGTAGGACTATGCTTATGTTGACCATAGCGAAGCGCGCGAAACACATTAATAAAGTTAAAAAATTTGTAAACGTTGTTCAGACTTTGTTCTTTGAAATAATGTTAGAAAAAAGTGATTAGAGCAGATGAACTTACCCACTCTTGCAAAACTCAGAAATTGAGATCAATATAAATGATCCGTGCTCAGAATATACCATACATATTTCCCCAAAACACAAACCAACCAGTATAAACACCGAATACAAAATATATATGAAAGATTTATATAAAGATTAACAACGGGAAATACCTCTAATAATAAAAAAAAATATAATTAAATTATAATTGCCCCCACGAACATCTTCAAGTAAGTAATTATAATCCGGAAACTAGGCACGTCATCTGTTAAAAAAGTAGTCGATGCAGTACGATCCCCTGTTAGATATGGAAAGCGAAAGAACCTTTGGGTTTATCAGAAACGTATGTACTAATAAGAGAAATTCCGATGAACTGTTAAGAATAGTGAATTAGTTGGGAAATGTCATAAAATATCTTCTGAAATATTGCTAATGAAATTGCGATTGCTCAGATTTTGTATAATTAAGGGGTTATATACAGTTAGATGGCCGAAAAAAAGTGAATTTTCCAGAATTTTTTCTGAGAAAACTTTTTAATTTATTGCTCCAAAAATTTATACACATATTATGGTATCTTTTAACTGTATTTTAAGACTTAGTACTAGTAAAAATATTTATTTGAAAAAAAGCTACAGCTGATCTCCAGGAGCTCCTCTCAAAAAAGACGTTTTGCGGTGACCACTATATCTCGGAACTGGATCATCCGAAATTAAAAAACCAAACAGATTTCGTTAAAATAATGTTCAATCTAGTAATTAATCGAAGGAATAAGCACAATAAAATTTTTTGGCAAAATGGCGGTTTCTTAAAAAAAAAATCGATTTTTCACCGAAATTTCGGCCTTAAATTGTTTATAAAAAAAAAATATTTATCGGACAGAAAAAATCTACGATTAATTACTAAAAAATATATTTAAGAAGGTCGTGTTAAAATTTGAGACTAATCGGTCTAGCCGTTTTCGAGTAATGTTGGTCACCGACTTTGAAAACACCATTTTTAGAAAAATGCGTTTAAAGTTTGGACCTTGTACTTAAAAGCACTCTGAAACGCCTTTTCAAATTTTTCATTTGCTTGTAACTTTGAAAATATTCACCGGAACGATATGAAATTTTCTGTGTGTATTCTTAAATATATGTACATTAAGAAAATAAAATAAAAAAAAAAATCGATTTTTTGAAAATTCTAACTGTATATAACCCCTTAAGTTAGTTAACCTACCTAAAGTAAATAAATTTTAAGACCTTTAAGAAGATTTATTAATTTTTAAAAGAAACATTTAATTACCGAATTTTCCATTTTTGTAATTTTTTTATAAATGGATTTTTGACCCAAGTATTCTCAGATTCCATCAAATCTTTATAATTCCAATTTGTTTGTTGTCCCATATGATAGACTCAAAAGCATTTTTATTTATCATAAATTGCTATCTTAACACGGTAATAAAGTGATTTTTAGAAATTCGAAGTCGTTTTAAAGATACATCAATTAAAGAAGGACATGTTCGAAGCGTTCAGTTGACAGCATATGTTCATCACAATATTTTTAGCTTAAAATTTAAATTTATTCTGTCGAAATATATATTAATAAATGATAATAAACATGAGGCTCTATCTATATACAAAAAATGTAAGGGGGTCATCCTTCTCAAAGGCAATACGAAAACATATTTAAATATTTAATATTCATCGATCAAGACCATACACCAATTAGAAACCTAACCCAGAGACAACACGGGAATGTATGGTTCCAAATCATGGCAATTAGTTATTAATAGAGCAGAGAGCATATAATCATACAAACTATAAATATAATCTAATAATGAAAACAAGAATTAAAAACATTTTACATCCCATCTTTATATGGATTTAAGTGTTAACTCTAAATCTTGAAAAGAAGGAATATAAGATTAAGGCAGTAGCCTAATCCAATTTTATAATATGAAATATTTAGGTAGTAACATAGTTCTAAATACATGTTCGTGGACTTAGCCTAAATGGTAAGAAAGATTAGAAATAACTCTGAAGCTTCTCATCAAGCTGTAATATTTATTTTCTCGTATATATTTTGGACTATTCCTGAGAACAACACTCAAGCTTAAGTCAATATTACTGTACTATATTTAAATTGATTTTTCATTCAAAATCTTCTATTCTCTATTTAAAAACATTTTCTTTACCAAATCGCAACACTGTAAGGCATTTTCTTGTACGTGCTCTTCTGGTATGTTAATGTAGTGGTGGCGCGCATAAATATGAGTAAATACGTCAACGACTCCCGTGGGATAGTTGACACCATGGGAGGCTGCTGTCACTGTCAATGCCACTGTCGCAAGACTGCTTGAAAATGCGCTATTGACGCACTTTTTGTTTGTGTTTTTAATAAGAGATCGCCGCACAGCGCACAGAATAATAACAATAATAAAAACATGAGCTTTGAAACCAAACAAAAACAATGGAATGCAAATTGTAAAAACAAAACTGTAAGCGGATATGACAACATTGCAGAGCAGAATATAAATATACTATATATATTAAGAAATCAAAGAGCAAATACGAAAAAAAGAATAATTCAGAAAGCGCGCAGATTTAAATACTTATTAGAGCGATGCGCAAATTCCGCAAACAGAAAATGAGGCGAGAATTTAAAAAAAATTTACAAGGAATTGGAAAAATTGGACACTTTCGTAGACACCCTTTGATGACAGCAACCGCGTTGGGTGGCTGTGACCAAAAAAAATTACCAATATTTCGTCACTCTCTCTTATTTCACCCGCAGGCCATGCGGTTGTATTGTTGTGTGGCGTGGCGAATAAAAGCCAACCAGTGAGACATTCACAAGGTGCTAATTTAACAAATTGGCAAATTACGACCCTTTGACCTCATAAAGACGTTGTAATCACTAACATGCAGCACGACTGGCGTTTGGCTGCTGCGACTGCTGTTGCTGCAACAGCGACAACAACAGCATGTTGCACTCACGCGATGACTTCACGTGGCACTTACAGCAGTAGCTGCATGCAAAGAAGAAAAAGAAAAAACGAGAAAAATTACAAAAAAAAATCAAAAACAAAAACCAAAACGTTAACGTTAACGCTTCGACTTTTCCTACAGCCTTTTCCTCGGCTTTTTTTGCTTGTATTCATTATTCTATGGCTGCGCAAGAGTAATTCCCACGATCTGAATTGAAGCTCACGGGCTCGCGCGAGCGCATACATACCTACATACCGACACATCGTTACAACTCCCATTGTTAATCGAGTCCGTCCACATTGGTGCCGTCATGTTATTGTTGTTACGTGTTTTTTCTTTTCTGCCTTTGCTTTGCAATGTGATCACATCTTTGCGGCAATTGGCATCCGTTGTCGAGAGCGCGCGCAACACATTCATAGTTATTATTGCTTAAGCGACATCCCGCAAAAGCTGACCCAGCAGCAATTGGCTACTTCAGTGGTGAACAACAGCGGCAGCATCATCAACAGTAAACATGGTGGAACAAAATAAAAATAAACTGAACTTGAGGCGCGATGAGTTAGCAACAAAAATAACAACAAAAGCAACGTGGAAGTGGCAGCTGAGGCGAGTAAAATTACGCGCCGCCAGCAATTCGCACATCTTTCGCAGCCAAAATAAAGCGCAACAATGAAGTTAATTTGTGTGACAGCAGGAAGCAAATGTAAACAGAATGGTAATGGTGAAAACAGCGGATTTATACCGAATCGGATTCGGTAGTCAAATAAACAAGTAGGAGCAAGTAGTAGCTTAAAAAATATAAAAATCTCAAACCAAATTTTAACGTGTTTCCACCATCTTTTCGATATAGTATCTACATCTCAAGAATTTCTAAGAAATTTCAGCTCTCCGAATTCTATTTCCCACGATAGTTGTCATATTCTATATTTTGAGAGGAGGACTTTCAGTCAACATAAAATGTAATGCCAACTGAAAGCCAATCTCTTCCAAAGACTTTTTTATAAAGAATACATGGAAGAATGTTCCTATCAAGAAGCTTGTATGGTCGGTCTGATAAACATAGTCAGTAAAAGAATCATCCACTATAAGCTCCCATATGGCCAGCAGCATAATTCTACCATCTACTGCGAACAACTGGACCGCCTGAAGGCAATCGACCAGAAGCGTCCAGAATTGGCCAACAGGAAGGGGGTAGTGTTCCACCAGGACAACGCTAGACTACACACTCCGTTGATGACTCGTCAGATGCTACGGGAGCTCGGATGAGAGGTTTAATCGCATCCACCATATAGCCCGGACATAACGCCAAGTGTTCCTGTCCATGGCGAGTGCCTTTGGTGATGTAAAGTTGAACTCAAAAGAGGCTTGTGAAAAGTGGCTGTCCGAGTTCTTCGCAAATAAGGAGGGGGGCTTCTACGAGGGGTATTAGATGGAATTAGATTATCGAACGAAACGGCGCATATTTGAACTAAATCCGATCACTGTAACACTTTTTATAAAGCTTTGAATAAAGATCAAAAAGGCGGAAGTAAGATATTTGCCAACCTAATACAAACGTATATACAACATATCGTACTAGCTCCTCTTCTAAAATAAATCTCCAAATCCATCACCCATGTGTATTGCAATTTCATTCATTAGCTAAGTTAGACTCAATCCGAAAAATAATAAACAAATCCAAGTTTCAAGATTTCTATATACATAGTTTATGAAAGAATTTCATAATGCTGGAAAATTTGCTGATACTACACCTATAGAGCTTCAGGGTAAACGGGTAGATAATATGACAGAAATTTCAAAAAGACACCATCTCAGATAAAGGTGTCCACTTGCTCATATATAATAACGGATGATCCAAGTAGAGGTATTTTTCCCATAGCCTTTTTTTTGACAGATCAGGCGTGAGTCGTGAAAAGCTGTCATGTTATTTTCGTTCAGTATTGTTTGACATTTCATTATGGAAAGACTTACGCCTGAACAACGTTTACAAATAGTTCAACTTTATTACGAAAATCCACGTTCTGTAAAAATGTGTTTCGCGCGCTTCGCTTAACTTATGGTTAACATAATCGGTCTACTGAGCGTATTATTCGCAATACCATCACCCATCTTGAGATCCAGCATTCATGATTGGATAATATTCGACCGAATAGACCACGTCCAGCACGCTGCAAAGAAAATATAACAGCCGCAGCTGAGAGTGTACACGAACACGAAGACCGTCGATAGTCGAATGCGGCGCCGTTCGCAATAGTAACCGATAATTTGATGCCTGAAATTGAAGCTCGTGATCTCGGCAACATATGGTTTCAACACTTCCCACACATCGTTTCAATCCATGGATTTATTGAGAGAACACTTCGGTGTCAATCACGTTTTGAGCCAGTCGATTGCCCCCCAAGATCGTGTGATATCACACCGTTAGACTTTTTACTGAGGGGATATGTTAAGTCTAAGGTCTATTCGGACAATCTCACTTCGATTTTGACCTTAGAGCAAAACATCAGGCGTGTCATTATCCAGTTACCAGTCGAATTGTCAAAGAATTTCTTTCGAATGATAATAAACATTCCCCAATAAAACTCATAAAAGCCCACACTAGTACCACAACCCCTTGCAACACCCAAAGTACACGCCTAGTTGGTTCCCATAGAAGTACGCATACCTCTGTGTCAATATGAGCGCTACTTTGTAGTAATAAATCAGTTGCACACTTCTGCGACGACGCAATGAATTTCAAATGAACTCAGCGCTGGCGATTGTTATAATTGTAATTGCATGTGACACGGCGTAGAAATGGAAGAACACTCAGGGAATACACAAAGCACAGCAGGAAAAATGGTATAAAAATAACTGAAAGCAACAACAATGGCATGAAAAGTGTAACACTTGTCAGCAACAAAGTAATATTTATGAAATCACATACGAGACTGTGGTGTGTCGCACACCTGTTGCAACAAATTGGAATGTGCAACATTTGCTTTCCCAAGCCACGAAGACGATATCGAAGCAGAGCAAATTCTCAAAGTTGACAATGGAACTGATGGATGGAAAGATGGATAGTTATCAAGAATTATGGTAAAAAATTATTAAAAATATGATATGGCCGCACGTCGTCAAAGCGCGAATGCTAGAATGCTGCGTATTTTGTGCTCTACATTTTTTGAGTAGAATGACAAAGCAACATTGTTGCGTGGAATTTTTTCATCGTTTACTAAATGACACATATATTTATTAATGAAAGCATTTACACCTTGTAGTCAATATCATATGAGAAAGTCGCGAATTAGTGGCATCACGTACGTACGGCAGGCGCCTGCTATTTGTTAACTCGGTCAGTTACATAGCTACACGTATATCCTGAAAATGGAATCGTTTCATACAACAATGTTGCCACTATTATAATTTAAAGCACATATGGTGAGGTGGTCACAGCAGCGCTTAGTGCTATTTAAGCGCAATACGAAGTGGGTTCTGTATCGTTGACAAAATATGGGCCCACCGGTACACACCAAATACCAATTAAGAGTAGAAACAGTGGACTTCCTTCGGTGAATCCCAAGGATCCAAGGCTATTCCATCGGCCTGAAATGTGATGACCAGCATTTTTGGGATTAGAGAAGGAAAACTGGTCACTGCGCTTTACTTTCGCTCTACTTTGGACCAATTGGACACCGAATTGAAAAAGGTCACAGGGCTCTACTTTGGACCAATTCGACGCCGAATTGAAAAAGGTCACAGGGCTCTACTTTGGCCAATTCGACGCCGAATTGAAAAAGGTCACAGGGCTCTTCTATGGCGAATTATTGGATCAATTCGAATTTTAGCAAAAATATTCTCAGTGGCCATTTAAAAAGGTTTTTCCGCCAAAGCATCGTATAAGTCGGGCCTCCGCCATCGTCACGGAATGCTACCCTGTTGCAGTTCCTTCAGCGCAACTTCTTTTTGTTTCCAAACATAAAAAAAAAACATTGCCTGGATAGAAATTTGAGTCAAATGAGTTCGAGTGGCTGAAGTTATGGCGGTCACGGAGGTTACAGATCTCCAGAAAAACAATTTTTTTAGACGGGTTAAAGAAGCTGGAGCATCGCTGGTTCAAATGTATCGAACTTGAAAGAAATGTATTTAATCTACGAGTGAGTACTTTAATTTTCAACTAAGTTCGGAGAGCAATTTATTTGTGAGAGTGCTTCTAGACTTTGTTTTGCAGAATATATAGTACATATAAACTGAGAAGTGATTGCCCCGACAGTTCGTCAGTTCGTACAGCTTGAAACAAATAATAATATTCGACATAAGAGATATTTTTTCACATTATTGAAATGCTGAACCACTCATAGAGGACTGAGAGAAAAACCCCTTCTGTAAAGTATAATTTACGTTTTTCAAAATGGTTCAGCTATCAATCAATGTAGAACCAATTCTCAATTGGTCTATGCGTTACTAGTTCCCATAGGAGCACAATGGGCCTAAGTGCGGGCGCTTGCGGCCAGGTTCTCTTCGCCTCCCTTTTCATCCAACCATCAATAATCTCCCATATACCCAAATATTATATTATTCGTCCAGAAAGTCCCCGTGTTAATAAATCTCGATATCTTCCAACAGTTTGAGAACAGTTTTCTTGCTTATGAATTTACATTTATTCAGATAATATATTTATTATGCTACTGTTTCTCCTCTTCTTCTTAACTAACCAACTGAAGATCTAGTGTTACAATGCAACAAAAATAAATAAACACAAATAATGTATGCAGAAATCAGCAAGAATCACATGAGCTTCACCAGAAAGCTACGCTTGGTCAACTCAATGCTCATCACAGCGCTTGCAACGCATTCTAATCTCACGCATATCCATTTATTCATTCATAAATTCAAGCTCTGCATTGTTCTTTGCATACATTTTAACCACATTGACTTACATAAATAAACAAAATATATTTGCATAAGCAGAGGCTGAGCTACTGCTGGCTGGTAAAATAATAAACTGAGAGCTTAAGAAAAAAAAACATCACACAACAAAATTCAGTCAAAAGTAAATAAACTGTTCAATAAATTATTCATTCATTGCAGGCGAGTTGAGGCAGGCAGGCGCGTGAGCTCCATATTCACCACAATCGTCTCAGCACGTCGCCTGCTAAGCGTACTGACAGATCGCCGCAAACGTGTTGCGCATGCCAAGTGTGAAGGCCAATCGCTGTGGCCGATCGCCAAGCTGCAGACAGACGCTGCTTGAAAAAGAGACGCAAAAACAATTGAGTTGTGTGAACTGGAATTAAGAGACGTGCTGCGCTTGCGCGTGTCCCATCGCAAGCAATCCGCTGGCGTTTGACATCTTGTCAAGTTAACACACATGCGAACGCAGACGCGCTTTTATGAATGAAATGCATTTGACTGTGGTAGGAGCTTAGCGGATGAGGATTTTGCGTAAATTATGCCTACAGTTATATGCTAGACTCGTAACTACATATGTGCGCTAAAACGGTTTGTCCTTGTAAAAGTGCAAGCTTTCATATCAAACGAAATGCCTATCACGTCTGCGTACTTGAATAGCAGATCAAACAGATTAACATCGAAGTTTGGTTGTTGAACAAACTTAAAAAGGTATTAAAAATATTTTGCAGCTTTTATCATTAATAAAACTGATGTGCAGGAGACTGGAATTCCCTTGTTTGTATTTATTTTTGGTATATGTACCATATAAATCTGTTCAACTATTGTTTTTAACCACCAGAAAATCATACCGACAACTCTTATCAAGGATCTCGAAATAATTGTTTGAATAAATACATAAAGAAACAGGTTACGAGAAATCATAGTGCGATAAGATAAAATAGTTTAAAAAAATTCAATTATAGCTGTAATTTTTTGATAATGCTGAAAGTAATTGGTTTTTCTACAAAATCAAAACCAACAGACTGAACATAAATTGGATTGAAAAGCCTCACAAAATAAATTTTTAGTATAGGCGCATGCCTATGAGATGGAGCTATCTGATTTGGTGGAATGCAGTAAGGATCAAAAGCAGGGCACCAAGGGAACAGTGGAGCATCTCTTGTGCGTTTGTCCTGCGCTAGCAAGACAAGGCTTCAGGTATCTAGGGGTCCCCCAGTACGATAAATTGGAGGAGATATCACTATTGATGTCTCTAAATCTCTTAAAATTCGCGTCAAGCGCTAGCATTCTCTCCGATGACTACTACTCAGGGTATACGTGACGAGACTCCATCTGGTATCGTTAAGGACCATAACTGGTCTATGCGCTGCCTGCTGGTCCAGCAGACAAACCTAACCTAACCTTTAGTAACAACTTTGAATACAAAAAATCATAAAAAAAATATTTTACCGAATACCAATATCGATGGTACAAAAACTGATACAAGATATGGTTGTACTATGAAGCCCTCATTGTAATTAAATTTTAATGATATTAGTTTTTGTTTGACATTGAGCAGCTGGAAATCTCCTAGTTCTTTATTCGACGCCCATTTTTCTTTTACCCACTTTCTGCTTCTCTCATCTGGGAAATGGCAATCCTTATCGTATCAGAGTTCCCAAAATCCGATTGTTTCAGCTGCAGCGGTACACAATGAGTTTGAGATGTCACTCCACAACTCCTGTATATCGACATGCTGATGGGTGCTCTCAGAGACCAGGAGTTCAAGTCGAGAAAAAGAACTACTCGACTGCCTGTTGCGTTTAAAGCTTTTCAGCGTCGGACCTTCCTTGTGTTTTTGACGGGCGTTCTTTGTTGCACAGAGGCAAATGGGTATCTTCGCTGCTATCAGATAGTGGTCCGAATCAATATTTAGTACCCGGAGCATACTCACGTCTAAAACACTGGAGACGTTCATCCACCGAAGTGAATGCCAGCGCTCGGCGACGGAGTATCTCTCTCACAGCTAATTTATGCTCCTTTATATGGACGATGTAGAATATTTCACAAGGACCCACCTTTTTTTGGCGATGAAGTCAGCCTTTAGTCGCATGAGGACATCAATCAGCTGGGCAGTGCAACATTCCCAAATAAGAGTCCGGACTTTCCAGATGCATGCTGTAAAATCGTGGTTCTTAAAACGTTTGCAGAGGTCAACAAGAAGGAAATGTCTCATCGTGGTTTCTTTGTAATTAGGTACCATTATGAATGCTCGATGGATTACCAAGCCATAGGGAGCCGAATTGAAATGATTAATTAATTAATCTAAACCAATTAAAATCGAAAATTGTGACATTTTTTTAAGATTTGATGAAAACTACGAAATATTCCCTGTGCCCAAAGAAAAAGTCGTCTCACTTACGGTATTACTTTCTTAAACAAGTAATGCATGAAGTATTTATAAATAAAAAGTTATCTTACTTGAATTTATAAGGGAAGTGTCTTCCATGCGCGTGACAGGGTGTTAATTTTGATTTGTAGCTACAACGCCCATGCCGCGAGTTGCCACAACATGCGGTGGCATAATATTATGTGTGACAATCGCCAGATAGCATCATCAAATCAAGGCAAAATACGAAAGATGTATTAATAACAAGTAAGGAAGGGCTAAGTTCGGGTGTAACCGAACATTTTATACTCTCGCAATTTATTGATGTAATTTTATAAAGATAGCACAATTCGACCCATATATTCGGTATAAAGTTCAATAGAATAACGAAAATCATCATAAATAGTATATGGGGACTGAGGTAATTCCTAAACAAGATACAATATATCGAAGACTATACGCTCACTTAATTTAATATTACTTATAATTAGGTATATGGGATCTGGGGGAAGTTATGACCCGATTTTTACCATTTTAGGTACAGAGATAAACTGTTATAAGAAAAAAATTCATAGGGAATGAATTACATTAAAATATCTGAGGGTTTTACCTATATTTTTGGTGAAAAATTAACATTAGGCACTGAGTTCTTCATGTTCGATATCAGGGAATTTAAAATTGAGTTATATGGGAAGTAGACGTAGTTGTGAACCGATTTCGCCCATATTTCACCCGTGTCATCAGGGTGTCAAGAAAGTGTTATATACCGAATTTCATTGAAATCGGTCGAGTAGTTTCTGAGATATGGTTTTTGACTCATAAGTGGGCGACGCCACGCCCATTTTCCATTTTGTAAAAAAATCTCAGTGCAGCTTTCTTCTGCCATTTCTTATGTTAAATTTGATGTTTCTGACGTTTTTCGTTAGTGAGTTAACGCACTTTTAGTAATTTTCAACCTAACCTTTGTATGGGAGGTGGGCGTGGTTATTATCCGATTTCTTTCATTTTTGGACTGTATAAGGAAATGGCTAAAATAAACGACTGCAGAAAGTTTGGTTTATATAGCTTTATTGGTTTGCGAGTTATATACAAAAAACCTATTTGGGGGCGGGGTCACGCCCACTTTTTCAAAAAAATTACATCTAAATATGCCCCTCCCTAATGGGATCCTATGTTCCAAATTTCATTTTCATAACTTTATTTATGGCTTAGTTATGACACAGTATAGGTTTTCGGTTTCCACCATTTTGTGGGCGTGGCAGTGGACCGATTTTGCCCATTTTCGAAAGCAACCTCCTCAGGGTGCCAAGGAACATGTGTTCCAAGTTTCATTAAGATATCTTAATTTTTACTCAAGTTATCGCTTGCACGGACAGACGGACAGACGGACAGACGGACAGACGGACGGACGGACAGACGGACGGACAGACATCCGGATTTCAAATCTACTCGTCATCCTGATCATTTATGTATATATAACCCCATATCTAACTCTTAAATTTCTTGGTGACACAAACAACCGTTATGTGAACAAAACTATTATACTCTGTGCAACAGGTTGCGAGAGTATAAAAACAAAAGCAGTGACAGGCAGTGCGACAGCTATTTAGATTAGATTGCAAGCGTCCGCAAGAATGAATTGTAAATTGCGCACGCGCAACGAGCCACAACGGTGCAAGAGAAGCTGAAGCCTGAAAGAAACACCGATGAAGAAACTGAAGAGTTGACGTGAAGCGGGGATTAGATAAAAGCTTGAAATAAAAGCAGAAGCAACAAGCGGCGTAAAGAAAAGCCCCGCAAGCAAGCAAAGTGGAGATGAGCAAAAACACTCAACGTCATCCAACAGCCACACCAGCAGCTGTTAAGCCGGCTATATTGTTGAATTGTAATGGGTGTACGAATTGCCACCGCTTTGTTGTTGTATTATTGTCGCTTTGTCAATTCAGTTCTTCTTCACAGTGCTGGTTTTTTGTTATTGTTTTGTCTACTATATGCATATGTATGAATGTCTGTGGCAACACAAACTCTTTCAGCATTGAGCGCGTGCAACATCTCTCCCAATCGTGGGAAACTGTGGTACGCCGCAATCCCAAAACCATTTGCAGTTCAATGATGAAAAACAACAACAACCACCACGTATATATAAAAGACATACTCTAGAGCAGTGGCACAAACTTATAAAACCATATAACAATTGCTAACAACAACAACAGCAACACTTGTGAAGATGACAAGTCTAGCAATTGCAAGCTGTGCTATGGAAGCGGGGTTAGGTGGTGCTGCGGTGCACTTACGCCGTTGCTCTTCTTTTGGACGATAAAATATACTGAAATTAGAGCCAGTGCAACAGGCGTGCGCATTTGTGCAAGAATTGGAGCCACTGCAGCTGTGATAAGCTTAACAGCTTTGCCACTGAGTGCCAGCAAGAACAACAACAACAACTGCTGTTTAGAAATAGCCTCACTTGTTGCATTGGTCGCATTAGTGTTGACATCCGTTGGAGGCGGTGTTGGTGTCGCATAAAGCTCTTTAGAAATGATTGTCTGAAATTCTAAACTTCTTTAATGATTAATGTCAATATCAATATGAAGCAGCAGATGCCTCAAGAATTTTAGGGGTTTATCAACAATTGTGCATTGAGCTTAGTTTATAAACTTTCCCAGTAAGTTTATACTTATGTGAGTTTACACATTTTAGATCTGATTTCAATACTGGTGACGTGTTTCTAAAGCAGATGCTGAAAATTTAGTATGAAAAATTTTAGTTTTTTTTAAAACCTAACTGAAAAATCTGCTAGCTCTCGGTTTGAATTATTTTGAACTTCAGTATTAATTAAACTCTGTCTATATAATTGGAATATGTTTAAGGGACTCAACCAATCTTGATGAAATTTTGCACAGGTGTTCGAGATACAATTTACTCATGTTTGGATGAAGGAAATTTTTTTAATTACAACTATTTAAAAAAAAAATTTTTATTTTTTTGGAAAAATGTCTGCCAAAATTTTGCCATTTGTTTTATCTTTCTTTCGTTCAAGCACGAGTTTATGGTCTTATTTTAGATGATCCTGCCAGGAGTTAGGCTGACAACGTGGACGCACATTTTTTCCGAGGGGTCACCGGAAATGACGTCACAATGGTGGAGTTTTAATTTTTTTTTTAATTTCAGAAAATATTCTTTGAATATATATCTATTAGACAGAAAAAAGTTTGATTTTTTACATAGAAAAAAATATTGAAAATAAGCATTTTTTACCAGACAAACTCCATCTAACCCCTCAAGCTTACAAAGAGCGCATAATAAAAAGCTGTCAAAAGACGGAAAATTCAAAATCTTCACCACAAAGAACCACCAATGATGCAAATGGATGAAATAAAAGCTAGACTAGTCGCCTACTTATTTACCAATAACTATATCTCGACCAATTTCACCAAAACTTGGTTCATAACGTTTTCGTGGCATCCCAATTATATATTTTTCCTTATACCACAATTTAGAAATCCATCTGATTCATTTACTTTACAATATTGAAACAAAACTACATCATTTATATTGTGATATCGCATGTTAAAACGGACTCTAATTTTTCAAGGCCAAAGATATCGAATGCAAAGGACTCAGTGCCTGGTACAAATTTGTTACCCAAAATATTGATTAAACTTTCAGATATTTTCAAAAAAATCAGAACGAATATTGTTCTTCTGACAATAAGCTTCATTTCCAAAAATGGTTACAATGGTGCCATAACTTCCCCTAGTCCTATATAACAAAATTATGTTTTTAAAATATTCCGTGGACTTTTTACCGTAGATATCGGTTAATATAAGAAATAATTTGTTAAAATTAAGTAGGCGTATATGTATTCTTCAATGCAATAAAACCTGGTGGAGAAAATAAGTGAAAATTTGAAATGATTTAATTTTAATACCAAAAATTCGGAATCAGTCGCCTCAACTTTGAGAGCGCTACGGCCAATTTATGATCGTCTTAATCGTCCTGTCAAATCAATAATTGGGAGTTTAGTGGAAAAATATGAATCCACAGGCACAGTACGAAATGTTCCCTTGCCTGTGAGACAAAGAAGTGCCCGTACAGTCGAGAATATTGCTACCGCTAGCGCATCAATTGGGGAAGAGCAAAATGCGTATCTCACACGTTGTTCTCAAACGTTGGGCATCTCTGTGACGTCTTTGAAGCGATTTTTGTGAAAAGATCTTGGCCTACATCCGTACAATGCCAAATTGATGCAAGAACTGAAGTCGCTTGACCACCAGAATCGTCGTATGTTCGTGAATTGAGCTGGGCAACAACTTGAAAATGATCCGGATTTTTATCGAAAAATCATCTTCAGCGATGAGGAAAATATGCGTTATTGGTCAGGTAGCAATCTGCACGTACTCCATGAGTCACCATTGCATCCCGAAAATATTACGGTTTGGTACAGTTTATGTGTCGGCGGTGTCATTGGAACGTACTTCTTCGTGATGATCATGTCCGGAACGCCGTAAGCCTATTTCTCTGGTCTATGCCAACAAGCCAAGCAGTACTTCGTGCGAATATCGAACGTGAAATTCCAGCAGAATCGGCAGATTTATGCTTGAAAACCGTCGAAAATTGGATTCAACGTCTGGACTTCTACAAGCATACCCTTGGTGGCTATGAAAAAGAAAGCGAGTTCTTTACATAATCACATGGAATGTGATTTCACAAGAATAAAGAATTTCATTGATATCCCAAACCGTTGCCTTTATTGAAAAACCCTTTACTTCAGCGCAGCTAAAGTCGCATTTTTTCAGAAGAACAATGCTCTCCATCCTTAACAGAAGTGCTAATATGTTGCTTCTGTTTTAACCACACTCCTTCAAACATCCCACCGCCTACCTGCTTCAGTATTAGGCAAGATCAATTGATCACTATAGCGGCAATAGAACTACAATACAATCAAAAAATCCCATTGACGGCCACACAATTGCCTGCAAACAGCGTCGAGGCATAACATAATAACAGTCATAAATAATGGAAGTTTCGTTAGCGTAAAGTTCATAAATAAGAATTGTTAGATTACAACAAAAAAAAAAACAACGGAGAGAGGAAATTAATTGAAAGCATACAAGCACATAGTTATATGCGCAAAATTGCATTAGCACTCATGAAAAACACCAGATTTGGTGTCAACGGTAGGAGTGCATGAGCGAGACCATTAAGTCAGCGAGCCATGCACGCGAATCGAGGCAATAATTCAATTGCAACTTGATCGACGACCATAAAGGTGCCAATGTAAGGCGGTTGATGGAAAACGGCAGGCGTTGTAAAATGCCAAACTGCAGTGGCAACTATTGGCAAGTAATTAGAAGCATGCAACACCGTGCCAACATAGCGGTTATTGTAGTGCAACAAAAACTAACACTGACAAATATAGACACACATGTGTATGTTGTATGTAGCTGAACACGGCTTGTCGGGCGCACGAATTGCCGCGCAAATTGATGTTGCATGCAGCAAAACCGACACACTGCAATGGTTGTTGGCGAAGAGTTGTTGCAAGCGTTGTAATTGTGTGGACACGCGAGCCGGGCACATGGGAAAATCGCTCGCTCGTATGTAGCGTGAAGGGGTAAGGACGCGCAGAGCTGTTGGTGACCGGACAGCCGTACGAATTAAGTCAACGCGCGCCACATTAAACTTCTTCTTCTTCTACTACTACTTCTGGCTGACTGACAGGCTACTATTGCGGCAATTGCTTGCTGCTCGTCCAAATGCTGTTGCGCGAAAATTGTTGCAACAGCAACAACAACAACAACCACAATGATTGCTAATGTTTTTATTATGCTCGCCTGTTGTTGGCGTTGCTGTTGCACGCTATTATTTTATTAAGTTAAGTGCGCCGGCACTGGTGGGCACCGAAAGCGTGCGAAACACAACAACAGCAGCCACTTACAACAATCAAACGTACTACAATATAACTACTTGCTAATGCATGTATGCGCGAGCGCATTTTTCCCAAGCTAATCGAATTCAAGCCGGCAGACAGGCAGCAGCAGCCAGCAAGATTTATAATCGCACACATTGAAGGCGGGTGGCGCAGCCATCACTGATTCCCACGTTAATTGTCAACATAAATCCGACAGTTAGCATCAACAGCAATACAGAAGCCACCAAGTGACATAGCAAAACGAACTCATAACAGTACATCAAGTTAGAGAAAACTTTCACCCAATTTTCTTAGCTAAACAGTCAAATCAATCAACTAGACTGAACCACCACACTGCCTCTGATATTTTCAACCCCCTGTCAAAAAGCCACTTTCATTTTAATTTGTTTATTTAAGTTGAAAGCGTTTCCAAAATAAACTTCAACTTCAAAGAGGTGGCAACTCTTCAATGTAACATACATAAATATGTGTAACATTCAAAGCGGAAAACCCCCGTTTTCGAAATTGTCACACCTAATCACTAGCCAACACTAATGGTAAACTAACTTCCCTCATTGAAGTTGCATCATGCTATGTACTTATTTGGTTGTTGTTGTTGTACTAGCTATCTGTTTAATGTTTTATCGCACTTGTAGTTCAATTTCATCCGCTGTCATCAGTAGCAGTGCGCAACAGTAATTGCTAACTGTTGCTCAAGCGCATCAAATCTCTTCGCATCAGCTTATAGCAGCAGCACACACAGGCATGCTTGCACTGTGGGTTGTGGTAATGAAAAATCAAGACAAATTTATTTTATTTTTATTATTTACATAAACTATTAATTATTTAGTGGTTAAGATAGAGCTCATTTTTTGCTCAAGATTAATATTGAAAGCAAAATTACGGTGTAAAATGGATTTCACGGCTTGAAAAAATCAATTTTTCTATCTTTAAAAAATGCCGTTTTTTCCGGGACAAGCACTTTTCCCATGTAGCACTTTAAATTTTACTATAACCATAATTATTGTGAATTGTTCCCGCCAGTCATTGGCCATTAACGACTAACTATTAAGAATCTTATAGCCTTTTCACACAGGAGCTAATTGATCAATTAACCGGCCTCTGCTCGATTAAAACACTTATTAAGCTCAATTTACCATACAAAATGAAATCTACATTTATTTTAAATTGCATTTAAATCGACTTGAAAATCAAATGCAACTCTGCGAAAGGACCGTATTTGTAATTATTTGTATGTGCTTTGTCTGCAAATTGTTGTTCACACTACACGACGGTAGATGTCACTGCTAAAAATAGCAATCAGCTGATGAAACCTACCAACTTCTAATGAAAAGTAAAAACAAAAATCTGTAGCCGCTGATCGGTTATCGAGTAGTCGGCAGTGTGAAGGGCAACAACTGGTTTCTCAACCAAATTTTAATTGATAAATTAATTTGGCAGTGTAAAAAGGCTATATTTGTCTGATTGTGAGTAGTTCTTCAACATTTGGGCATCTAATATTAAACAGCTATCAAATCTCCAGAAAACAATTTCACTGGAGTCTAGATTGGATATCACCATCACTTAAATTTTGTACCCGTTCTATTGAAATCATAAAATTTCGTCTGTATAAGGTTCGATCATGCAATGTTTAAATCACGCAAATAGTTAAATTATCGCTGTCGGGGTAGTCCATTTAATGTTTTAAAGTGAAAATCGCATTTATATTTGTAAAAAGTTTCATCTTTTAAGAAAAAGATTTGGTGTTCATTCTAGAAATTGAGAAAGACCACATTATGGTGAATTTAACCAGTTTTAACAATCAATCGTTCAGAAATGGTGCTCATTAAAGATCCACATTCCGCTCAAACTCGTCGCTATGTCGCTCACCACTCAGCCGCTAATTGCGTGGCCGAGGCCTAACTCTCAAAGCCCGATCCCTTTCAAGTGTTTCTATTATAAGAAGACATCTTACAAACACGTTGGATAGATAGATAGTCACTGCTTGGTATTGGCTTGTATGTCTACCTTTTCGGAATTCGTAAATTTTGTGTTCGATGTGATAGTGGTTAGTTCATTGGTCATTCTGTCTTGTCGAACGTCTTGCTTTATTTTATCTTCATTGTTAAGTAAATTTGTCTTAGGTATTTATTGCCGAATTTTAAAGTTCTCCGATGGAAATTTAAACTTTTCCTAAATCTGATACTACATAAAATTTTGTATAACATATGAGTCGAATCCAAAAAATAGTTTCAAATAAGGATTTCATTTATATTTAATGTATAGCTAGTCAATAAAATTAAGTTGTTGCAGTCAAGAAATTAAGTGCTTTGAGAACATATTTTGAACCATTAGGCCATTAGTCTTATACATTTTAATCTATGAAATATGGCGAATATATCTTATAACGAAATTAACTATTAATAGCACGTCTAAGTATTCTTTTTACTTTTTTTAGGTATTAAATTTAAATGTTAGCTGCAAACATATGTCCAAAATATAGTATTAATCATACCAAAAATATGATATTTACAAATATCTAAACTACAGCGCCACCTATGAAACCCTACCTAAAGCTATAATGTTAGTTTATCTAATTATCAAAAATTTCAGAATTATGCTGATATTATTTTAATATAACTACACTTAAGAGGAGTTTCAGTTTTTTATAGCCAAAAGCCGAAGTTGTGTATATATATATATTATCAGCGCACTTCTCTCTTGTGCATTTTGTTCCACAGTACACCGATGTATCACAATAATTTAGCACCTATCACAGAATAAAAGTTTCCCAGGCTTCCCATACCATACAATTTCTACTAGAGACGACTGTTGGGAGGCCGGACCAACAGCTACTATTGGAAATGTTATTTTTTTCTTGCGGCCTAAGTGACAATGAATGAAACTGACGATGCTTGAAGAAGATGCAGATTAAATATTGTACACAAACACACGCACACACAGATACTTGCTTGACACTTGTAACCGCACCAGTTGCACGTGCACTTCGACTACAATGACACGTTTGAAGACACTATGTATGGGTGTCTGACAACCGACACTCGAATTAATAGTCATTTAAGCAGGTTGGCTTGTAATTGCCTTTATGAGGCTACACTTAATGGCATTATATGGTGGTGTTGCCGGTGGTTGCTGTGTGACAATGGCAAATGATCGAACGCGAAAGTGTGTGGGGAGAAGTAGCAGTATGCTGCTGGTGTTAATGATGGTGGGATTCCGTTGCAGTTTAGTGCATTTCCAACAACTCCAAACACAAATACTACAAATGGAAATTGAAATATCATAGTTTGACTAATTAGTTCAGTTGAGAAATCGCTTGTATGCCTAAAGTATTTACTTCCCAATCGAATCGATCTGATTGTGAATCAATTCTAATGCAATTAAAAAATTAATCAACATTTCGAATTGTCTCTCTACATTTTGATTGGCATAAACACAGAGAAGTAATCAAAAGTGATTCGGAAGTATGCACGTCAGCACTTTCCAATAATAACAGTCAAATATGCAAATAATCCTTGCAGCATTTATTAGTGGCATGCAAATGTACGAACGTAGATACATGTTCGCTATAAGCGTGTTAGTACATTTATTCCACTCGCTCTTTGTTGTTGCATTTCATTACGCAATGCTTTAGTTGTTCTTGTCTTTATTTGTTTATGCAAATTTTCTGGCAGCACATGAGCTCTTCTCTGGCTTATGCATATTCACAAATATGTTCGAAGTAATAACGCTCTTATGGTGTGCCAAGCGCTTTGGACTTTAGAGGGAATGGGGCCGAGTTGAACACAAGTAAATAGTTGGAGGAAATATAGATGCTGCTGAGAAACTAAGCTTTATTACTATTGCATTAAATTTAATTAGGAAATCTGAAAATGGGAAACAAGTAATTTTCATGGATCGGTATTGCATAACTCGAAATCACACATTATCCCCTGTAGCTTGTCCTACCAGCGTACCAAATCAAAGTAATGGACCAAAGTCCATAGCAACACTCTCTAATAGGTCAGCCCTTATAGATTCGGGGGTTCTTCGACACACTAACACCGAAGTGGTGCTCAAAAACTGCAGCCAACAGCGGACCCTGTGGCACAAGTGATCCCGCAGAGTATGATTGATTGGAGCTAGAGTGAAGATAAATCCGCTTAAGAGGCTAATATCCTTGCTCTGGAGGTATCCAGCTCCAAGAGGCATATTACAGCTTCTGAAGCAGATGAACGGCGGACAAAACCCTGCTCCAAACACTTTCCAAGTACTACTATCTCCGAAGGACATCCGAAGGAAATCAGCGCGCTCCAGGATAAAATAAGGATTAAAGTATTAAAGGGTTTAGAAGCATCATCTCTCCATCAATAGTCTAATTCTGGTCTGGCCTTTTGCACGTCGACTTCAGAAACTAAGAAACTGCAACCTGGTTGAAGGTAGTTCCGAAGCTCGAATGTTGAAGACGATAGTTATTTCCAATAATGTTGATAAATCGATGGATTACGTCCGAAGGTATCAATACTTCGGCCTTCCATGCTATCAACGGTAGTTGGTTACTGGCCTTGGAATATGTTCTTCCATAGGCAGACTTTCGAATCCTGAATCGATTCAATTAAACCTTCAAATAATAAAAAATCCTACAGAGGACTAGAGAAAAACATTTACTGACTAATTGGAAAAGGAAAAGAACGAATGCGTCGCAGGACTGAGGACTGAGAACGCGAAGATAAGTTGAATGGAAAGCCAATCTGGTCATGATTACACTAATATCATGTTCCCACCAAAAATTTGAAGTGATTGGATTATATTTAATCTCTTCACTAATCTAACCTATTCTCACTGCCATTGGAGATTTATAAATCAGCTGTTTTTACCTCATGTACTTAAGAGTGAGAGAGTTTTACCTCATGTAAGCCGATAGATTACCGGCAGAACTATTCAAATACGGCGGCGAAGAACTGATAAGGTGCATGCATCAGCTTCTTTGCAAAATATGGTCGGAAGAAAGCATGCCTGACGATTGGAATCTCAGTGTGCTCTGCCCAATCCATAAAGGAGATCCACAATCTGCGCCAATTACCGTGGGATCAGCCTCCTAAATATCGCATACAAGGTTCTATCGAGCGTACTGTGTGAAAGACTAAAGCCCACCGTCAACAAACTGATTGGACCTTATCAGTGTGGCTTTAGACCTGGAAAATCAACAACTGACCAGATATTCACCATGCGCCAAATCTTGGAGAAGACCCGTGAAAAGAGGATCGACACACACCACCTTTTTGTCGATTTTAAAGCAGCTTTCGACAGCACGAAAAGGAGCTGCCTTTATGCCGCGATGTCTGAATTTGGTATCCCCGCAAAACTAATACGGCTGTGTAAGTTGACGTTGAGCAACACCAAAAGCTCCGTCATGATTGGGAAGGACCTCTCCGAGCCGTTCGATACCAAACGAGGTTTCAGACAAGGTGACTCACTCTCGTGCGACATCTTTAACCTGATGCTGGAAAAAATTATAAGAGCTGCAGAGCTAAACAGAGAGGGTACCATCTTCTACAAGAGTGTACAGCTCCTGGCGTACGCCGATGATATTGATATCATCGGAAGCAACAACCGCGCCGTTTGTTCTGCTTTTTCCCGCATGGATAAGGAGGCGAAGCGAATGGGTCTGGAGGTGAATAAGGACAAGACGAAATATCTCCTGTCATCAAGCAAACAGTCGGCGCATTCGCGTCTTGGCTCCCACGTCACTGTTGACAGTCATAACTTCGAGGTCGTAGATAATTTCGTATATCTGGGAACCAGCATCAACAACACGAACAATGTCAGCCTCGAAATCCAGCGCAGAATAACTCTTGCCAACAGGTGCTACTTTGGACTGAGTAGGCAATTGAACAGTAAAGTCCTCTCTCGACGAACCAAAATCAAGCTCTACAAGTCGCTTATCATTCCCGTCCTGATCTACGGTGCAGAAGCTTGGACGATGTCAACATCAGATGAGACGACACTAGGAGTTTTCGAGAGGAAAATTTTGCGCAAGATTTATGGTCCTAAGAACATTGGCAACGGCGAATACCGCAGACGATGGAACGATGAGCTGTACGAGTTATACGACGACATTGACATAGTTCAGCGAATAAAAAGACAGCGGCTACGCTGGCTAGGTCATGTTGTCCGAATGGACGAAAACACTCCAGCCCTGAAAGTGTTCGATGCAGTACCCGCCGGAGGAAGCCGAGGAAGGGGAAGGCCTCCACTCCGTTGGAGGGACCAGGTGGAGAGCGACCTGGTTACACTTGGGATCTCCAACTGGCGCCGAACTGCGAAGGAGAGAGAGAGATGGCGCACTATCGTCGATCCGGCTATAACCGGCTAAACGGTTGCAACGCCAATCACACACACACACTTAAGAGTGTTTCTGTACTGCTAGCTAGATTTAACAAATATGACCAAAAGATGTCGCTAAATCAAAACCGCAGAGTAATATTTCGAGTAAATCACCTTCAAATCTCCTCGGTGAAGAGATAAGCAAGAGTCATTTTTATATGGTGAAATCTTGTTAAATCCAGTAGATTAATGAGATAATCTAATCAACAGCCTGAACATGGTATATGTAAGACAAAATTCATTCCTTAGGCAAAAAGCGATCCATTGATTCAAATGACAACAGATTTCAAATATAGAAATATTCTAAAAATCGCAAAAGAAATAAAATGAAAAGAATGTTAGCCTAAAACCATGTTCTAAAACCTCTTCTATGGGGCGAAGAGCACTTATAAACTTTAGTTATCGCGGTCATCATTCATTCTTACTTTGCAGACATACAACTCTACACATGTACTCTATTTTCCTATGCGCTTGTCCTTTTCAGACAACGGACAGGCAGCCTGTCACTTGCATACAGAATGCTCATATTTCTCACAATATAATTCCATTAAGCAGTGCAAATTACTACATTTGTTTGTGTTTCACTGACACTCTAACTAAATATATGCATTCTTATTTGCATATGTAGGAAGTTAGATACACATAACATTTGCATACGTAACATATATCTCTCTCTATATAGATATGTATATGTTGCTTGTGCCTTCAAGTTAGAATGTGTAATGAATGCGGCACTGGATGGTGTGAACACGCTGTAAGTGTTGTGCATCCATCAAAATAGTGACTTCTGCGAAAGGGTCAGTTACAGACATAGGAAAATGTTAGTGCATATTAAAAATTAGATATATGTATGTATATACAATTTTAGCTCTAAATCTCTCTAAGACTGTATGGAGATGTTGTATTAAAATATATTATTCGATTATAAACAATTTAACTAATTGAACGAAAAACAAAATATACATTTTTTACTAACATTATTCTTTGGCTCTTTTAAATCACAATAGTTATATACATATATACACATGTAAGATTTGCTTGTGCAATTATTACATTTATGCATTTAAGTTCGGGTGACCGCGGTAATTTAATTTTACAGAAATTTTCATTAAAACCAATGGCTTCTGGCGCTTTTTAACTTGCAACAAATTGTCATAAAACGTTGGCGTGTGATCTTAATGGAAAACGACAAACATAACTTAATTAATTAAAAATTCACATGTGGATACATATGTATATATGTACATATGTAAGTAACATTGGTGAATACGTTAGCATTGACCGTTTATGAAGACGTAAAATATGAAATTTACATTAGAAACAAATAAATATATATTTTTTAAGGGTAAAATGAAACTTTAAATTTAAAAAAAAATCCCGTATTTTTCTTATGAATGCAATATGTATGCCTAGTCATGAAAAGTTAAAAAAAAAATTATTTAAAGATAGATTGTAATAGATGGATGTAACCTTGACCTAAAGTATCTATATTTCTGCCTTTCACGCTATCAACGGTAGTTAGTTACTGGCCTCGGAATATGTTCTTCCATAGGCAGACATTCGAATCCTGAATCGATTAAATTGAAACAATTCTTGAAATATGGATGGTTTCAAATAATACAAATTCCTACAGGGGACTAGAGAAATATATTGTATATGGAACTTCAACAATATGTTTAATAACTGTTCAGCTAGTCAACAACAGAACTTTGGACCTGGTGTAAGAATATCAAAAATTATGGTATTCACTAAAAAAAAGTATTATAGAGGAAACTCGAAATCGAAACCTGCCAGAAAGCTATTGATATAATTTTCGCTCACAATTACAGACGTGACAGCAGAAATAATTTCTAAATTTACGTTTTGATGAAAATGAAAATTTTTTTTGCACTTCTAAAGTTCTTCAAATTTAGCCAATAACAAGAAAACAACGCCTCTACCTTTGGTTTTTAAATACTATATGATTCTCAAAAGTCGAATGAAAGTATATGAAATATTTTTATTGCACTGCATGGTCCAATAAGAAGAGTGATCCTATTAGAATGCTTAATATTAAGTCATTCTTTGGATATTTAGTCTAAAAGAAACGTGTATGTACATATGTGGTTTGGTTATTTATATGGAGATAAGATATTAGTTTATGCGATATTTCATGTATATTTGTACCCGCTTTCCTGCTACTCGTACTAAGAGTTGTCAAAGGTCTCTATTGTGCGTAAGTAAAATAGGTAAGATTTATATAAAAGAAGTAAAATTGATTACGGCCCAGCTTCCACCGAGTTCAATGGGTTTCACTTTTTTTGCAACTATGCATAGAGAATGAAGGAATTCGCATTGATAACTTTTTAGCAATTTGCAAAAAACAATATTTTCACCTATTTTCGCCACGACAACTAAGGAATGTTGGCTTTGTAGATAAAATGTATCTCTTATCCCACAAACTATTGAAAATTAAGAAAATTAAAAAATGTCAATCACCTAGTTGAGATGGCCCGTACTGTTTCTAGAGAAAAACATTGCGACAACGAGAGTCAATCACTTCCGCAAAAGTAAAACAGATTTGACAATTCCGAAATAGAGTTCGTCGATAGCTTCTGCTACTTCGAAAACATCATATCAACTGTCGGAGGAGCCTACTCTAGTATCAACTTTAGAACGTGGAAAAAAGCTACGTGTGAACGACTGCAATTGCTTAGGAGAGCCCCCAAATCTCTCGAAGCTCAGAATATTATCCGCAAGTGGGAAGTTCGCGTTGTTGTACGAAACATGAGTGATCTCGAATTCCATTACTCAGTGAATCCAAACCTTCATCATCAAGTTCCTCCAAACTATACGTAATGCAAATATATTACCGAGGATAGGCCACATATTAAGGGGTTACATGGGTTTTGTCGAGTAAAAAGGTCTTTTCAATATTTTTTTTTTCTATGTAAAAAAATATTTATTTAATTCAAACATTTTTTTGTCTTATAGATACAAATTTAAAGAATAATTTCTGAAATTTTCCAAGAAAAAATTTAAAACTCCTCCATTGTGACGTCTTTTCCGGTGACTTTTCAAAAAAAAGTGCGTCCGCGTTGTCAGCATAACTCCTGACAGGATCATCCAAAATGAAAAAAACAAAAATAAGTGTTTTAGGTAAGACCATAAACTCGTGCTTGAACGAAGGAGAGACAAAAAAAAGTAAAATTTGGAATTTTGGCAGATATTTTTCCAAAAAAATAAGAATTTCGGCCAAATTTGCTTGACATTTTTTTTTTAAGAGTTGTAATTGAAAGAAAAATAAAATCATGCGTTCAAGCACGAGTAAATTGTATCTCGAACACCTGTGCAAAATTTCACCAAGATCGGTTGAGTAGTTTTCGAGAACATTTGACAACCGACTTTGAAAACACGGTTCCGAGAAAAACGCGTTTAAAGTTTTGTGTAACAATAATACCTGACTTGGAGCGCACACCTTCGAAAGGCTGTATCTCCGATACTATTATTCGGGTCGATATATATAAGTATATATAATTTAGGATAATATTCTTGAGACGTTGTTGAAATTAATAAGCCAAAAAACTAAAAATCGGTTTTTTGAACCCACGAAACCCATGTAATCCCTTAAGAAAAAGCATCACGAAGAAGCCGCTTGGGTGAAAACCAACAAGAAAATGGAAGTCACGTCCGGTCAAAAGTAAACTGGACAATTTTGGTGCTGTGCGAACTGTCTAACGCCGACGCCACTTGGGACGGCGCAAAGCAACAGGTCTGAACACTGTGAGGTGGAAACACAATTTAATACAAACATGTTTTTTCTCAAATGGTGACAACATTTTGCAAAATTTAACTTTAATATTTCGTTTTCCTGAAGCTTTTCGTACATACAAAATCTTGATTTTTGTGTCAGAGTCTTAATTGGAGGATAATCTCTTCCCGACACGGAGCTCTGCAATGACGTCAAATTAAAGCCAACCCACAGCTCAGTCGCTATTTTGGTTAAATTTTCGGACTATTTTTAAAAGAATTTATTTTTATAGAAGAAAAGGTCAATTTTTATACTCTCGCAACCTGTTGCACAGAGTATAATAGTTTTGTTCCCCTAACGGTTGTTTGTGTCACCAAGAAATATAAGAGTTAGATATGGGGTTATATATACATAAATGATCAGGATGACGAGTAGATTTGAAATTCGGATGTCTGTCCGTCCGTCTGTCCGTCCGTCTGTCCGTCCGTCCGTCTGTCCGTCCGTCTGTCCGTCTGTCCGTGCAAGCGATAACTTGAGTAAAAATTAAGATATCTTAATGAAACTTGGAACACATGTTCCTTGGCACACTGAGGAGGTTGCTTTCGAAAATGGGCAAAATCGGTTCACTGCCACGCCCACAAAATGGTGGAAACCGAAAACCTATACAATATCATAACTAAGCCATAAATAAAGTTATTAAAATGAAATTTGGAACATAGGATCCCATTAGGAAAGGGCACATTTGGATGCAATTTTTTTGGAAAAGTGGGCGTGACCCCGCCCCCAAATAGGTTTTTTGTATATAACTCGCAAACCACTAAAGTTATATAAGCCAAACTTTCTGCAGTCATTTCTTTTAGTCATTTCCTTACACAGTCCAAAAATGAAAGAAATTGGATAATAACCACGCCCACCTCCCATACAAAGGTTAGGCTGAAAATTACTAAAAGTGAGTTAACTCAGTAACGAAAAACGCCAGAAACACTAAATTTCACATAAGAAATGGCAGATAGAAGCTGCACTCAGATTTTTTTACAAAATGGAAAATGGGCGTGGCATCGCCCACTTATGGGTCAAAAACCATATCTCAGGAACTTCTCGACCGATTTCAATGAAACTTGGTGTGTAATAGTTTTCTTACATCCCAATGATATTTTGTGAAAATAGGCCAAATCGCTTCACAACCACGCCAACTTCCTATATACCAGAACTTTGAAGACGATCTGAATCGTTAACTTTACAAAATATAAAGGAAGCACTAGTGAAGATATCGATGCAGAACTTTGCACAAATACTACCTTTATAGTGTGGAAGCCGAAATCGGACCCTAGGTTTTCAAGGCCCCATGTATCGAACATGAGGACCTCGGTGCTTCTAACCTAATATTAGGGTTTCCAGCTTTCAATGGACTTTATACAATATATATGATGAATATGTGGGTCAAATTGTGTATTATATAATATAAATAAAGTTAAATAAATAAATTGCGAGAGTATAAAATGTTCGGTTACACCCGAACTTAGCCTTTCCTTACTTGTTATTAATTCTTGTTGTCCATGAAATAAATAAAATCAAATAAAACTACTTTGGACATTTTGAGATCCATATTTGTTAATTTTGAAACCGCAATACATTCCAAAAACTTCACTTATTATACATTTAATTGATTACCTATCAATTAACACGCAATAAATTATTCTTTTTAGTAATATCATCACAAAATTTCACCAACTGTTCTACAAATCACAAACCTTAATACAATTTTAGTATATATGTATGTAAGTATATATAGTATATACATATGTATGTATGTATGTTCATCGTCCAATCAAACAGAAAGCTATGAATCAAAATAGTAAATATGCATAATTATACAAAATCACTGCAATTGGGATGCTGCCACATAACGGATTAAAATAGTTGCCACATTAAATGGACGGTACTTAAATAAAATCGAGCAAATTAGCAAGCAAACATCGGACATAAATGCAATTAATGCGGCAATTTTGTTTTCATTAAAGCAATTTGAATGGCTTCAATGAAAATTTGTCCGAATAATTGCTAGAAGTCGTTTATATTATATGTATGTTAGTATGTATTTATGCAACCAAATTTGATGAAAGGAAAATTTAAAAAATAATAAATACAAATGGAAGGCGGCAATTAATGTCAGTGTGTATATGTACAACTGTTTATATGCCTGACTGACTAAGTCGTACGAGAGCGTATACTACATATGTTCAACTGTAATTGCAGCAGATGTCGGGCATGCGTGCCTCAGCGGGTGGTAATCAAATATAATCAGCGAAATATGACAATGAGAAGAGGCTGTGATGAAAAAACGCGAAGAAAAAAAATTTAAAAAAAGAAAAACTTAATGAGAAAATATGTGCAAATAAGGAAATTAAGCATGGCAAAGATTTGTGGATCATTAAATACATATGTCTGTGTGTTTGTATAAATATGTATGTATGCCCATAAATTGGAATTTATTCAAGCATTGCGCAAAAGCGCAGGCGCCAACTTGCGGCGGCCAACTTTAATGTGTGCTTAGTATATTTAAAATTGTGTTGCGAGCATGTGTGAGTGCCCGCCGTGACTCCACCTCATTATGCGCGACAGCGGCAATACAAGGTGCACGATGGCACAGCCATTCACATAACAGCAGCAACGGCGGCGGCACATGTGTGAATGACGGACGAAAATGACAGCAGACGAATTACTACACAACAGCTTCACTCTGCACTCTGCACCAACGACCGCTTGCCCGCACCTAAGTATGTATGTACCTTCTTTGAGCGTATTCTTCCGCACGCTTGCCGAACAACGCTTGATTGATGTTGCTGTTTTTATTTGTTCATAGCTTTATCAACAACAACACGCAGATAAATGTGTGTACTACCGTTGACAGCGACTTGATCAACAACAACAGTAATAACAACAACCGTAACCGTAACAATACCAACACTAGCAACAGCAACAAAAACAACAACTGTTGCTTACCGCTTGTCATCACTAGCTAGCTAGCTTGGTGGGCCAAAAGGGCGACGTTGCGACGCTTGCGCGACTCGGGCCGAGTTGTGTATGTGTGTTGCCTTTTGTAAGCGTGGGAAACGCTCATTTGTCGAGTCACATCACACAGGCACAGACACAGACGGACAGACGACAATGACGGCACTTAACTTAACTCTATATTTGTTGTATGTGCTTTTGCTACTTCACACAGCCACTGTTTCAATTTCTAGCAACAAGCACAGCTGTTTGACATTTTGCCTCTGTTCAGCTGACAGTTGTTGACGTTTGCTTGTCTCTCAAGAATACAACTCAGTGCTTTGCTCTTGTTCTGCTGAGGCAGCGCTGCTCCACCTGTGCCGCATGCGTAGCAAAGTGTGGTCAACATGAAAACAAGAAATTAATAACCTTTATAAAAAAAATTTTAGTGCACGCATACAACACCCATTCACATAATGTAAAACCATGAAAGCGTAAATATGCATAAACATAGGCTTGCGCATCATAAAATTATAACAAGTGCACGATTTGTTCCCGTCTAGTCTGGGCTATAATGAGAAATAATTCACACTACCGACCTTCATATGGGCGGTGCAATATGGATTTTGTTGGTTTTGTCGCAGGGTCAAAGTGGTATGTGAGTCAGCAACTAGATCACCCATTTATTCATGGTTTTTATATGAAACTATATTTAATGAAGTTAAGTGAGCATCAGTAGTTTAATTTATATACAGAACCTTTAAAAAAAATCATTAAAACTTCTAAGTCACACTAGATTTTAACAAAAAGGAAATAATGATTATTGGTTTAATATAATAACTAATAAATATGCTTGAAGTATATCATCAATGTAATCTGGTAGAATTGGAGTGATCTGTATATCTGTATACTCCAATATATAATATTAGATTATTTAGTATATATAATTATTTTGAAAATGCCTTTTTTCGAAATTCGAACCCAATTATTACAATTTTGGGGCTAAATTCGAAAGTCGAGGAATGCACTTTTTTACTAATGTCAAAAATAGTTTGGTCCAGTACCCAGCTTAGTGTTGTACGGTGTTATTAATATCTCACATCAGCTTCCTCTGAAACATTCCAAAATCTTCCATAGTGGATGCTGTCATCTTGTATAATACCGCAATATTTATTCATAAAGCTGAAGATGTACTCTAATTTAGTAAATCTTGAAATGACCTCACTCAAAAATGTAAACAAAAATAACACGTGACCTTGAAATGACCTCACGTGATCAGGGTGGGGTCATTGACCTGTAAACAAACATATCACATGATCTTGAAATGTCATCACGTGATCAGGGTGGGGTCATTGACCTCATGGGGTAACCGGATATAATGTTACCGGAACTGGAAATGGGATATCCGGAACCGGACATGAATAAATATGTTACCGGAACCGTATATGGGGTAACGGGATGCAAACGGTGAAACCGAAAATGGGGCATCCGGAATGAGCCAACTGGAGCCAGGAATCAGATATGAGATGAGATAACCGATGGAACCAGATATGGGAATGATGTGCCGGAACCGGAAATGAAGCAACCGAAAACATTTTTACCGGAAATGGAAGTTCGATATAGAACGGACATCAAAATGACGGAAGTGGAATTTGGACAGGAAACGTCCCTTCTCCAGAAAGTGCTTTGTGACAGAAGCAGGGTCAACTTCAGGGCTTAACATAAATGTTTCCTGTTTAATCGTTATCGATATTGGTGTAAAGTTTTATTCCGCTATTTTCATCGGTATGTATCTATATACTACTATTATAAAGAGGAAAGATTTGTATATATTATATGTTTGTAATGAATAAACTCAAAAATTAATGTACCGATTTCAAAAAGTCTTTCATCATGAGAAAGCTACATTCACCTCGTGTAACATAGGCTATATTTATAGCTAGAACCTTAACTTTCTGGAAATAGTTCCCAGGTGAGGATATCAAAAAGACTCAGTGATGGAGAATCTTAAACTGAAACAGAAAATCGTTAAATATTAGAAATATACAAGCTCGCATCATAATTCTAGAGAAAGAATCAAGATTTAGCTCATTACAAATAAAATATAATTTCATGTTCGAATTTTCTTTTTTACTTTTTTAAATAATCCCACGCAAGAAACAGGAAGTACATACATACTATGTATGGGAGCGTGTATAAAAATGTATAACATAAAATTTTTAACAGTTGACATGTTTGTTTAAACCCGTGCGCAGCTAGTTTTTTAATAAAAACCAAATTAATTTCAAATTAAATAAAATTTGTTAACCCGGTCTCACATTTGGACTTAAATACAACGCTCTAGCACAAGCAAGGTGAACTTGAAGTACACCACATTACTGTTAATTCAAAAGTCAATCGAGCAAGCATAACGAATGAAATGAATATCCCACAAGCTCTTCAGGAATTTAATTGGTTTTGCTACGAGTAAATCGATAAAGAAGAATAAGTAGTTCGAAATTAAATTCCAAAGCAAGGATAACTTTCAGTATAGAAAATGTATACATATGTATATGAACATACATATATAATAGCAGCAGGGAAAAATGTACATATATACAAAAAAGGGATATAAGCTGTTTTATGTTCTTCTTATACTTCTAGTAGTTTCAACGGGAAAATCGATATACTCACAATGACCTCTTATTTATGATATTATAAACCAAGCAAAAGTCTCTCTATAATAATAGATTTCCACTGCTCTACAGTTTAGCCAGTTTAGCTACGGGAAGTCATTGAAAACTGCAAAATATGCACTTTAAAAGCACAAAGAAAAAACATATAAAATATATCAGTTTCAAATGGATGTCAGTTGCCTGGTGTCAAAAGGATATCAGATAGCTATCACATTCATGTCATGACAGCTGTTAAATGTAACTCAGGGTCAAATGGATATCAGATGGCAGGTTTTAGATTGACAATAAATGGAATTTATCCGTACTTAACGGGATTGGCGTAGTCAAGATGTTCAAAAAATCGTTTTTTTTTTTTCTTTTTTGCATTTTTGTTAAGTGTAATTTCTTAAAAACATTCACTGAAAATTTGAAGTTGATCCGAAAAGGTTGGGTGAAACTTTAAGTGGGTTTTTCTCAAAACTCTGTTTTTTGAATTGATGACAACTGTAGCTCGAAAACCGCTCAGTAGATTTCAATTAAATTTTATACAGCTTTTAGAATACATCATAATCCAGGGTCTGATCGAAGCTTTTTTTCAAAGATTTCGATTTGTTAAGACATTAAGATTTTTTCCCGAAAAAAATTCCGGTTTTTTCTTTTAACAAAAAAACTTCGATCAGGACTAGGAATATCTATTTATAAAACTAATTTTTCATATCCGATTGATTTTAAATGAATCTCCAAGGACTTATGATTGTCACCGCAAGGACATTTTTTGGAACAGGGTCAACAAAAACAGCTATAAAGTCACCCTCAGACTGAATTACTTGGAATTGTTCCATAGGCAACTATCAATATTTAAAGGCCTGTCGTGATCCCATTAGTGATCATGAAGTTTTTGTATTAAACATTTTTATTTACTTTCATTTTAGCGGCAGTCTTAAGCATCAGAGATGTAGCTACATTATTATTCCAAGAATTCTTAATGCATCTATTAGTGAAAAGATTAAATTTTTTAGAAAGGATCTATATAATAACTTTTAAAGCACCTCAACTGCTTTTCAGACAACCTGAGATTTTTTTATCAAATACAATGACCTAAGCCATCCAAAAGAAACAGATATCTGATTATTTTGCCTCACACCCAACGTATAAATAAGAAAATAAAACCTTCGTCTAAACTGAAGATATTAGCCTATATGCATATTAAATCTACACCCAATCCATGTGTGCTCTGCTTAATAGAATTTTAAAATGCGCTCAAACGAAGGGTGAAACAATACAAGTGAAATACCAGTGTCTCAGTTATACAGCACCGCCGAGTGCTTGAAGGCTTCATTGTCTCACAAAGTTGGCCAACAGCATCAACCTTGCTTCAGTTGTAAAGGATTGAATGGCTCATTTGCTTCGCGGGCTGATGTTTAAGTAAATTTTATGTGCTACAGATATGTATTCATGTGTATGAACTCACCTATATCTACAGCCCCTACCGCTGTGCTTCTTATTCTCACACACACCCTCCAAGTAAGTGTGCGCCCCAAAGCAATTACAAATGAACTATACAAGTGCGAGCATATGCCCCACATAGATTAACTCGAGGATTACACTTGACACATATTCATTACAAATACAAAGTACACATGTATATTATGTAGATATATAGTATGTGTATGGAAGATTATACAAAATACCTGCCATATATAAACGTGTTTAAAGCTGCAAGTATGTTGGCATCGCGATGGAAAGCGCTTGCAGTTGAAATATGTGGCAACGTGAAATGCGGTGACTAAGTAAATCCAAAACAAATTTGTATACTTGTTTATGTAACACATGTGCATACCGCATACTTGTAAGTACTAGTTAAATATTGTAGAATGATGTTGTAATGAATTTGGAGGGGGAGCTAACAAGTTTTCGTTTCTTTCTTTCTTCAAGATGATGTGTCGTAACTGAGTTGAAATTTGTCAAATGTATGTATGAAATGTAGGAATAGTGTGATATGTTAATGACATTGAGGTTAGTTGAGTGGGTATGTAGATTGCGGAATAAATATTATAATTGATACTAAACTCTTTCTCTCTTTTTTATACTCTCGTAACAAAGTTGCTATGAGAGTATTATAGTTTTGTTCACATAACGGTTATTTGTAACACCCAAAACTAAACGAGTTAGATATAGGGTTATATATACCAAAGTGATCAGGGTGAAGAGTGGAGTTCAAATCCGAATGTCTGTCTGTCCCTCCGTCCGTCCGTCCGTCTGTGCAAGCTGTAACTTGAGTAAAAATTAAGATATCTTGATAAAACTTGGCACACTTATTTCTTGGCACCATAGGAAGGTTGCTTTTGAAAATGAGCAAAATCGGAACACTGCCACGCCCACAAAATGGCGAAAACCGAAAACACATAAAGTGCCATAACTAAGCCATGAATAAAGCTATGGAAATAAAATTTGGTATGAAGAATCGTACTATGAAGGGGCATATTTGGATGTAACTTTTTTGGGGAAGTGGGCATGGCCCCGTCCCCTACTAAGTTTTTTGTACATATCTCGGAAACCAATAGAGCTATATAAACCAAACTTTCTGCAGTCGATTCTCTTACGTACCCCACCACACATTATAAAAATGGTTGAAATCAGATAATAACCACGCCCACCTCCCATACAAAGGTTTTGATTAAAATTACTAAAAGTGCGTTAACTCACTAACGAAAAACGTCAGAAACACTAAATTTCACATAAGAAATGGCAGATGGAAGCTGCACTCAGATTTTTTTACAAAATGGAAAATGGGCGTGGCGTCGCCTACTTACGGGTCAAAAACCATATCTCAGGAACCACTCCACAAATTTCAATGAAACTTGGTTTGTAATTGTTTCCTTACATCCCAATGATATGTTGTGAAAATAGGCCAAGTCGCTTCATAACCACGCCTACTTCCTATATACCAGAACTTTGAAGACGATCTGAATCGTATACTTTACAATATATAAAGTAAGCACTAGTGTAGATATCGATGCAGAACTTTGCACAAATACTACATTTACAGTGTGGTAGCCCCATTCTAAAAATCGCCAAAATCGGACCATGGGGTCCAACTTTCAATGGACTTTATATAATATATATTACGAATATGTGGGTCAAATTGTATATTATATAATATTAATTAAGTTAAATAAATAAATTGCGAGAGTATAAAATGTTCGGTTACACCCGAACTTAGCCTTCCTTACTTGTTCATAATGACATTAAGGACAGGCATCCGGATTGTCCGATTTTTCATGTTGGAAATTAGCTCAACCGAGCTTGTTCATGTTGCAAAAAAATGTCACCCAATGGATGCAATATATGAGGTAAGAATAAGAATATAATTGGTGCTCGCAATGTTTGTTTAAAGGATCGCTTAGATCACCTCATTAAGGTCTTGAAGCATATTTATGATAATATACAACACGGGATACAGATTGCTTAAATCATATATTGGAAAATTATAGATTTCTTTTAACTAAACCTCTTATTTATTGAGATGATATTAGTATTAGTATTAGTATTGTCGCTTCAATGAAAGTAATGGGAAGCCCACTCTACGGCTACTTGGTCTGACATGTAAATTTCTCTAGCAACGAACTCTAATGGCAATGAACTACTTCAATGGAGAGCTTTCAAATTAAATCTTACAAATTTAATAACTGTAATTTCTTCGACTATTTCAAATTATTTTGAAAAAAACTATACTTTATAAAAAGAAATTGAATTTTTAGAAAAACAACTGAATGGAGTTATGCTCCAACTCTTTAGATCTACCGACGTTGGCTTAAAATCATTGTATTATCTGTTTTGGAATTTGACTTTAGAAAGTATTTTTTTTGCTGGACATCTATGCATTGCCCACAACGACTGTGATATAATATGGGGGGATAGGCTCTTAGAACGTTCTAATAACATCTCCATGAGAATACATGAGCAAGATCAATAAGACCAGAATTTAAAGTATTCAATGTGGTAGCAACACCAAAAGCTCCGTCATGATTGGGAAGGACCTCTCCGAGCCGTTCGATACCAAACGAGGTTTCAGACAAGGTGACTCACTATCGTGCGACTTCTTTAACCTGATGCTGGAAAAAATTATAAGAGCTGCAGAGCTAAACAGAGAGGGTACCATCTTTTACAAGAGTGTACAGCTCCTGGCGTACGCCGATGATATTGATATCATCGGAAGCAACAACCGCGCCGTTTGTTCTGCTTTTTCCCGCATGGATAAGGAGGCGAAGCAAATGGGTCTGGAGGTGAATGAGGACAAGACGAAATATCTCCTGTCATCAAGCAAACAGTCGGCGCATTCGCGTCTTGGCTCCCACGTCACTGTTGACAGTCATAACTTCGAGGTCGTAGATAATTTCGTTTACCTGGGAACCAGCATCAACAACACGAACAATGTCAGCCTCGAAATCCAGCGCAGAATAACTCTTGCCAACAGGTGCTACTTTGGACTGAGTAGGCAATTGAACAGTAAAGTCCTCTCTCGACGAACCAAAATCAAGCTCTACAAGTCGCTTATCATCCCCGTCCTGATCTACGGTGCAGAAGCTTGGACGATGTCAACATCAGATGAGACGACACTAGGAGTTTTCGAGAGGAAAATTTTGCGCAAGATTTATGGTCCTAAGAACATTGGCAACGGCGAATACCGCAGACGATGGAACGATGAGCTGTACGAGTTATACGACGACATTGACATAGTTCAGCGAATAAAAAGACAGCGGCTACGCTGGCTAGGTCATGTTGTCCGAATGGACGAAAACACTCCAGCCCTGAAAGTGTTCGATGCAGTACCCGCCGGAGGAAGCCGAGGAAGGGGAAGGCCTCCACTCCGTTGGAGGGACCAGGTGGAGAGCGACCTGGTTACACTTGGGATCTCCAACTGGCGCCGAACTGCGAAGGAGAGAGAGAGATGGCGCACTATCGTCGATTCGGCTATAACCGGCTAAACGGTTGCAACGCCAATGACACATACATACAATGTGGTAATTCCGTTAATGGAAGATTAGATCCAATCTTGTCAAACGAAAACACCATTGGGAAGCTATTGTGAAATAAGGCTCTCTATAAAGACGAAAAATATTGCAAGAGTTGGTCCAAATAATCTAAGATAATCCGAAAATAATTCGAAACGACTATCCGATAGTATCATCTCTCATTGCCATTATTTAGATATACATACGTATTAAGAGGTAAGGGTAGTCAAGATTTTCAAAAAATCTAAAAATCGTATTCTCTAAATATTTGAAGTGGATCCGATAACACTGTGATAGTCAAAAAAAAAGACAAGACCAAATTCGACGGTCTCCCCCTATTTCGGGTCCTACGAATCGAACTGCATCATTATTTTTTTGAGTTACAATCATGGTTTCATACAAACATTTTTGTTGAAGTTTTTCATCAAAGTTGCCCATTGTAAGAGAAAGGCACATTTTTCTTCGGTCTCTAACTTTTTTAAAGTTGACTTTTTTGGTAAACTTTCTTTGGCAAAGCTTCTCAGAATAAGCCCGTCTTTAAGTTCTTAGATGACTGTAAACCCCAAAATCAATGTTTTTTGTGTCCTTATAGCCAATATGTCGAAAAAACTGAAATTTAATCCATTTTTTTAATATTTTTATTATATTTAATAACATGATTTAATAGCAAAAAATTTACTGAAAATTGTCATTTTTTCGTGTCTCTGACTACCCCTTAACAGAAAGATGGTTATGATCGAACGAATACCAAATGTTTCATGAGGAGAAAATGGAAAAGCCAATACGTTTGCTGACTCTAGAAACAACAACATTTTTAATTAATAATAATTTCTGCTATACAATTATTTTTAAGATTATGGATGTGACGTATATACGAACCATATTTAACTAATTTATGTCAATATATTTGCTTCCTGAATCCTTTTGCCACATTTATCGCTCCACATCAAAGTAATGCATGCTCAAAACTCCACCAAAAGTATACATATATAGTATATACAAATGTATTAGAGTACTTATTTTTAGTACACTCATATCATTTTAAGTGTTATATTTAGTATTTCCAATGAAATGCAGCGCCACTCAGCAAGCGGCCAATCTGGCAAAGTGAGCTGCTGCATGTTGCATGCAACATATGTAGCGAGCGTATTAGCTATTTTTGTGCTATTTATGTTTCTAAGTACATACATATACATATTGCTTTAATACATATTTTCCAAAGCATTTATATGTATGTATGTACGCCATTGAATTTTGAAAAATAAATGTTTAGATTTAGAATTTTCCGCTTGAAACATGATTTCTGTGGCAAATATAGCATATTTTATGCCAGAATAAGAACTAATGTACTCGTACACAAAGCATATATACATATATCGAATATAAATAAAAATGTATATAACAGAGTGCAATATGATGTATGCGCTGTGAAAGATTTGGGCCGAGTTTCACACTTCAGTTTTCATTTTCAAATAATATTTCATTTAAAATTCATATTTGTGGCTTCATTTGCCCAACAGATGTTGTATAATAACCGATTTGTGCAGAGTTTACCAAAATCTGTAATTTTTAAGTTCTAAAACCATTTTGAGAATCCACTGCACTTGCACCGCACTGCCTGCTCTTGGAAATGCCACATACTTGGAAAGCCTCAGAGTAGAGAAGACTACTGGAGCTAAAAACGACCGCAGCGTTTTATTTTTGGAAAATTAATATTGTTATGGCTTGTGGAAATGTGAAATTTTTTGGAAAACCATTTGGTTTGATTAAAAATAGATTTGTTTATCATCGATGTGAGTAATTTATGGGTTTTAATGTAAAATGAGTGCGGCTGTCATGGAACTTTCGGAGCAATGTATAAAGTTAGTGCTATAAACATTTGTATGCGTTGCCATTGCCGTTTCGGTATGTAAGCACACAAATATGTTGTAAAAATATTTTGGGGGAGTTAATGCTTTATATGTACATACATTAGAGATATCTATAAATATTGTAGAGTTGCCTGTACGTCAAGTGTATTTGAGATATTTTTATCGAGCTGCATACAAAGAAAATGTGAAAATTGTATTCATTAGTAATCAAATAGAATTGTTTTTTAAATTATGTATGAATGCAGTACAAATTCCAATTACAATTTACATAAATATATCGAATGCGGTCGATCTAGTGATAAATCTCAGAAAATGTAGAGAAGATTACACATGACTAGCCTAGTATGTCCCCTTTAAAATCTATAATGTTATAGGTGGCCACAAAGATTTTTATATCATGATCAGTTCAATCAGATCTACTGAGAATCCTGACTTTTTTATTTAAATTTGATAAATATCATTTTGATCTTTTAAGAATTTAGCTATTTAATCAACAGTGAACATATTTAAACACAGCAAAAAGTGAAAAAACGTAGTATTTGTGCAAAGTTCTGCACCGATATCTTCACTAGTGCTTACTTTATATATTGTAAAGTAAACAATTCAGATCGTCTTCAAAGTCCTGGTATAAAGGAACTAGGCATGGCTGTGAAGCGATTTGGCCAATTTTCACAGCATATTATTGGGAGGTAAGGAAACTATTACAAACCAAGTTTCATTGAAATCGGTCGAGTAGATCCTGAGATATGGTTTTTGACCCATAAGTGGGCGACGCCACGCCCATTTTCCATTTTGTAAAAAAATCTGAGTGCAGCTTCCATCTGCCATTTCTTATGTGAAATTTAGTGTTTCTGACGTTTTTCGTTAGTGAGTTAACCCACTTTTAGTAATTTTTAACCTAACCTTTGTATGGGAGGTGGCGTGGTTATTATCCGATTTCAACTATTTTCATGGTGTGTGGTGTGGTACGTAAGAGAATCGACTGCGGAAAGATTGGTTTATATAGCTTCATTGGTTTGCGAGATATATATAAATAACCGATTTGGGGGCGGGGCCACGCCCACTTGGTTTCGCCATTTTGTGGGCGTGGCAGTGGACCGATTTTGCTCATTTTCGAAAGCAACCCTCTCATGGTCCCAAGGAACATGTGTTCCAAGTTTCATTAAGATATCTCAATTTTTACTCAAGTTACAGCTTGCACGGACGGACGGACGGACAGACGGACAGACGGACTTACCCTTAGAAAGTCAACAACGGAAACAAAATGAGGAAAGTTATAATCGGAGGCAGGATCATACTTATAACGACAAAAAATATCAGCACTGAATTAAAAAAACATAATATCTTCCATATTTTCTGACAAAAAATGTACAAGACAACAATAAAAAATACAAAACACACAAGAGAAACCAAACTTGTGGTTTGGTCAATATGCCAAAATAGAATAATTATGACAATCAATGTATGACAACAGTAATGGTTCTGTATTGTTAAGATTTGTTCATCATGAAACGTTTAAGGGGCTATACCTGACATTTTCAAAAAAACGTTTTTTTTTATTTTTTGCTTATTCGATAGTCTATACTTTCGGAACTATCCTGTGAGAGTAGTTTATGAATGGCAGCGTTCTAAAGAGCGACCGATCGCAGGTATAAGCCACTATAGTCGAAACTTTAAACGCTTTTTCTCGAAACGTCATTTTTTCAAAATTGCTGACATCATAACTTAACGAGAATTTGTCCAATCGACCAAATGTAAACTAAGTGTTATTGAATATATTTACTATACAATGACCTATGATCTTTTTAATTGGTTGAAAATTGTCAAGTTGGCATTAAAATTACAACAACTTTTTTCACCTAAAACACGACATTTTTTTTTCAGAACTACGCTATTTTGTTAATTTTTGATATTTTTAAATAATCGTAGGTCATTGTATAGGGTATTGTTGAATTTTTTGTTTCTGCTACTTATTCGGGCAACTTTCAATTGAGCTGATCAATTCAAGTTGTTAAGAAGAAATTTTCTATTTTAAAATGCAATTTATAATAGTGGTATAATTATTTCGAAAGAAGGTTGCCATATAAAAATTAACCACAGGAAAATTGATTGTAATAAGGCCAAAAGAAGCAAATTTTATTGATTGTTGCGAAAAGACTTGAGTCTCATATAGCTCTGTTAACGAAAAAGTTTGTTTAGTGGACTATACATAGTTTGATGTAAGAACCACTTCTGGGCAATTTTTGTGGTCAAGGATTTGTAAAAGATAATTTAAAGAACAAAATGGATATAATTAAATCTAAGATTGGGGTAATAATCACTAGACTGCTTTGATTTAACTATGATGTTGTGAAAAAATTTGGACATTCCTGAGGCTCGAATTTTTTATAGGTAATGATGTATGATATATCCAGAAGATTATTTTTAATTAAAATATTTAATTAAAGTTAATATGAACAGAATCCTGCCAATAAATACCTAATAAAATATTATTATCTTTTTAATGAGCAGCTTAATTAATCATTTACTCAGTAACTAGCTTGAATTAATAAATATATATGTACAAGTATGTATTTAATTCCACTTTTTAACTGAATGCTTTTACTCATATATATTAATTCGAAATATGAGTAAATAGTGCAAAGTAGTCAGCAGTTGTCACCGTTTGCGGAAACAACGTCATCCACCGTCATCACCTGAATGATTTGCGCAACACGTTCAAACTCAGCATAAACACTACTAGCTCATTAGGGACAATACTTAGTACATACACTCAAATGCCTCGAGGAGTGTCGCATGCAATACATTTTGTAATTTGTTATGTGTGAAAATTCTCAATGAATTTAACAAATCTCATCATGAAGATACCATACATATACTAGTATAGGTATGAAGACATACAAGAATCAAGTAGATACCCAGTAGGAAAATTTAAGAAGATATGCTGTATATTTCGAAGTAACCATTTACGGATAGTCAATAAAAACTGTATACTTAATTTTTAAAGTAGAGCTTCACCAGGATTTCATTGAAGTTGTTGTTGCTTGCTAGTGAATTTCCCTAAAATAACTTCAGTTATGTCGGACCGTCCGTGCGACATATTAACTATAATAACAGAACTAAGTGTTAAAACCAAATCTCTTAAATCCTTAATCAAAAATCACTTCAGAGCAAACAAATTTCCATGAATTTCTAACTTCAGTAGTTTTTCCTACAGGGAATTTGAACATAGAAACCCACATTCACATCAAACGGTTAAATCCAACTCATCTCTATGCATTTACTTAGTGGCTGTATTTAATTTACAGTAAATATGTTAATTAATTGGGTGTTTTGCACATATCTACACCCGTGTAATTTCTTACACACGAGACACACTGTATTATTATTTTCAAATAATTACCAGTATTCTGTTGTATGTGTATATGTACGAAGAATATATGTAAGGCTGCAGTTAACCAGATAAGTGGAACAAGTGTGTAATTAATGTTTAATTGCTAGTCAGCAATTTGTTTTGCGTGATTGAGTACAAATTAACATTAATCGTTTAAACATTATCAGTATAAATATCTACGTGTGTGGTGAAGACAATTTTGCGAGTGATTAATGAGTTCGAAATGTGCATGCCGTAGGTGTTGACTTAACACGTCATCTCTAATCTCTATATAGTTGGTAGTTTAAAATAATTACAAGGCAGTTTATAAGGGCAAATCAACCGCAATGATAATTTGAATGAATTTATTATAATAATATACTGAGAAATACTAATAGCTTGCCTCTTCATTTACATTATCGATACAGGCTATGAAAATCAAAATCCAAACGGAACGGAACCCTCCTTCTTATGGATAATCAATAATTTTTTTTATAGATTTTCGGGAAAAAATATTGGTCTTTAAACAACGAAATTTTTGAAATACAAAAAAGCTTCGATCAGGCCCAGGATTATTTTGTATTATTTTGCGATATGCTGAACAAATCACTAACAGGCATACATGTTGTACTCTGCAATATCTACGAATATCTAGAAGAACTAGCTTATGATATGGCTCTGCTGTCTATCAAAAGATCGGACTTGCAGCCAACATCAAAACCGTGTTACTATATGGTTGTAAATCCTTGTCACAAACATCATCGCTCACACGGAAACTCCAAACTTTCGTCAACTCCTTCCTGTCTCCGCATTTGGTGGACCCGCACCATTTCAAACCAAGAACTCCATAAATTGACCAACGAAATTCCCATCGAGACAATTATTCAACGAAAAAGTTTTGGTTGGATTGGTCACACCCTTCGTAAAAATGGTGACGAAATTTGTCGAAGTGCTCTCTGGTGGAATCCACAAGGGACGAGAAGCTGCGGGAGACCAAAAACCACCTAGTGGCGCATGGTTGAAGCAAATCTAAGTTGCGCAAACATCAACAAGAATAATTTAAAATCTGAGTCAAATAACCGGAATAACTTTCAAATTTTCAGAGAATGTTTTTAAGATATGTATTACACTTAACGAAAATGCAAAATTGATTTCTTGAAAATCCTGACTACCCCTAACCCCTTAAAAGAGAGTTTTCTATAAAACTTAATAAGTTATGGCTCTGAGTTAAGATATTTAAAAACCCTATTTATGGATCTATAAATATGTTTGAGTACAAAAACCTTTTTGCTTTTTACAATATATAACCGTTAGATGGATTGAAATACAAATACTTTTTCGAATAAAGGGTTGCCAAGGTTATTGACACCCTCACAATATGGCTTCATTCAATAATTCTACAGTTAATCATTAAACAAATTTCGATCGTCCTGGAGACCCTGTGAAATCGATATGGCTAAAATAAAATCGTTGGTCGATGCAAATCCTCGAATTACAACGCGAGAGATTACTGAAAGATTAAATTTGTCTAACGTAACTGTTCACAAAAACATAAAAAGACTAGAATTGAATTCGAAGTTTGACATATGGGTTCCTCATGTTTTTACAGAACGGAATTTTCTCTGTTGCATTAACGACTGTGATTTGATTATCAAAGTGATCCATTTTTGAAGCGCATTGGGTTGTTTAAAAGAATATAAAGTGCAAGAGATCATGGTCTAAAAAGAATGAACCAGTTCAAACCACTTCGAAGGCCAATAGTCACCAAAAAATTGTATTTTATCTGTTTGGTGAGATGTTAAAAGAATCGTATGATTTGAGCTTTTCTCCAACAAAACCGCGATTAATTTTGAAGTGTATTGTGATCATCAAATTGAGTGCTGCACTCAAACAGAAGATGCCAGAACTGATCAATAGAAAAGGTGTAGTGTGCCAACAGGATAATGCGAGAACTCATACAAGTTTGACGACTCGCCAAAAGCTTTTGTTGCTTGAATGGGATATGCTACCACATCCACCATATTCTCCAGACTTGGTAATTTCTTGACTTGTTCCCGTCTCTGAAAAATGTTTGAGTGGGAGAACGTTTACCTGAAATCAAGACGTCAAAAATCACACCGCGGAATCAATATTTTACCCAAAAGATAACAAAAGATATTGGATCAAAATGGAAATATATGTATAATTTCATAAAATTTTTTACGCAATAAAAAAATCGTGAAATCAAGATTACTTAGTGAACGATCAAATATTTATAATATTTACCATAACATTAATAAAGCCAGAGAGAGAGAGAAATTCGGTAAATTTTCCAAAGCTCTCTGAATAATTTGTCAGATATCTTCTAATGGTTTTAGACCCTTCCCCTTAAAAAAATAAACATTGAGTATATGGAGTTAGGTGAGATTCATTTCTAAGGCCTCCGCAATATTTAGCCATAATAAATAATATTTCGGAATTTTACGCTGTTTTTGACTAACTTTTCCGACGGAAAAGAGATCCATTCAGAAATTTAGGTCATTATAATAGAAAAACAAGTAAGGAAGGGCTAAGTTCGGGTATAACCGAACATTTTATACTCTCGCAATTTCTTTATTTCATTTTATTAATATAATACACAATTTGACTCACATATTCGTCATATATATTGTATAAAGTCCATTGAAAGTTGGAAACCATAATATTAGGTAGAAGCACCGAGGTCCTCGTGTTCGATATATGGGGCCTTAAAAACCTATGGTCCGATTTCGGCGATTGTTAGAATGGGGCTGCCACACTATAAGTATTTGTGCAAGGTACTGCACTGATATCTTCACTAGTGCTTACTTTATATATTGTAATGTAAACGATTCAGATCGTCTTCAAAGTTCTGGTATATAGGAAGTAGGCGTGGTTGTAAACCGATTTCGCCTATTTTCACAACATATCATTGGGATGTAAGAAAACTATTACAAACCAAGTTTCATTGAAATCGGTCGAGTAGTTCCTGAGATATGGTTTTTGACCCATAAGTGGGCGACGTGAGTGCAACTTCCATCTGCCATTTCTTATGTGAAATTTAGTGTTTCTGCCGTTTTTCGTTAGTGAGTTAACCCACTTTTAGTAATTTTCAGCCTAATTTTTGTATGGGAGGTGGGCGTGGTTATCATCAGATTTCTTTCATTTTTGGACTGTATTAGGAAGTGGCTAAAGAAAACGACTGCAGAAAGTTTGGTTTATATAGGTCTATTGGTTTGCGAGATATATACAAAAAACTTAGTAGGGGGCGGGGCCACACCCACTTCCCCAAAAAAATTACATCCAATTATGCCCCTTAATAGTACGATCCTTCATACCAAATTTTATTTCCATAGCTTTATTTATGGCTTAGTTATGGCACTTTATGTGTTTTCGGGTTTCGCCATTTTGTGGGCGTGGCAGTGGTCCGATTTTGCTCATTTTCGATAGCAACCTTCCTATGGTGCCAAGAAATAAGTGTGCCAAGTTTCATCAAGATATCTTAATTTTTACTCAAGTTACAGCTTGCACAGACGGACGGACGGACGGACAGACAGACATTCGGATTTGAACTCCACTGTTCACCCTGATCACTTTGGTATATATAACCCTATATCTAACTCGTTTAGTTTTGGGTGTTACAAACAACCGTTATGTGAACAAAACTATAATACTCTCTTTAGCAACATTTGTTGCGAGAGTATAATAAAATCTAGAAGATATTTTATTTACATTTTTCAAACAAAACGTATTTAATCCTGCTTTGAATGCATTTCAAATTTTCTTCTCTCTAAACGTACACAAAACACTGATATTTCACCCCTTCTATCATATAATGAGTATAAATTTAAAACTCCCCGAACCGTTGATAATACCAGTGTAATTAAAACTTTCAAATTGTGGGAAAAGAATTTCTGTTGAATACCAAATAAGTGAACAAGCGCAGTAACAACAGTGAAAACAAGAATTCATACCAAGGATATTTTACCACTTGTATAAGAAGAACTAACTAATTGACAGATACCGACAAGAGCAACAAGAAGAGAAGAAAAAAAACTAGAAAAACACTGACAGTAACAACATTCCCATCAACTTTGACTCCAACACCGCCCAGAAATAGAAACATAAAAGCCAGAGTACGTTGAAAGCATACGAATTATATGGATATGTGGAGCCATATACACATAACGTTGTGTGTGTATGTCGCTGTATTGCATTACAAGTGCGCGCTCCTTATCGCAAAGTGTTAAATGAAAAGCAGACGCCCTCTTCGAAAAAGGGGAGCAACAGCAATGCAATGCAATGACGCCGCACCATAAGGAGACCAAAGTAAATGAGGCTGCAATGCAGCAGAAGCGAAGCGCGATCACAAAGTCTATGGGTAGGCATAATCAATTTCTGCGGGCATGAAGTGAAACCGAGAGCATTTAATAATAAATACCGTGTATATTTAAGAAAGAATTGGGCATGCAAATGTGCCAGAAAAATTTTTAAAATTTTCTTACTTATACGAGTACAACTGTATGGCGCACATGCGCGTGTGTATGCTCGTGGGTCATGTTGTGCGCTGCGAAGTTAAAACATATGTTAAATATTCCCATGAAACCAAAAATAGACACAAATGAAACGGTTATGAAAACAAGCAAGCAGAATATTCAGTTACACACGCACACAGCTAGTGACATGCCTACAAGACAATACAAACACACAAATGCATTGCAACAATGCACACGCATGCTGCTAGCAAACACACACACATGCATACAAACACTAATACATACTTGAGTACAAAAATAAAATAAAAAGAAAACATAATATTTTAAAAGTGGCTCAATGAGTTCAAGTGCAGTGCATTTGCCGCGCACTGATAGCAGCCACTCAACGGCAATTAAACAAAAAAAAAACCAAGCAAAATACCAAACACAAGCACACACACAGATGCAGTTTGTTTGGGGGCATACACACATGTGCAGCGCGCCCGTAAGAAGTGCAGTAAAATCATTATTAGAAAATTATGAAATGAGTGCGACGGCGGGAAGGAAATAAAATAAAATATATTGTGATGCGACAAGCGCGCAAAGTGTCTTCCCGGCAGCTATTTTTAGCGCCAGCAGCAAGGCAACACACAGCTGTATATATGTATGTTTGAATGTGTGGCATTCACTGGGCGGTACATTAGTGGCATTCACGAAGTGTCGCTGCTCTTGCATGCATTGTGTGCATACATAAATACACGTACGTACATATCTTTATGACCATATGCTCAACGGCTTGTGTGACAAGTGAAAGAGCAGGCAGCGCGTTTATGGCGTAGACAGTGCCAAAGGTCGCGCAACGATACTCACAGTGCTGGGAATAAACGAAATGTCAGTTACTCATTTATATATGTAAATCTGTATTCATCTACATACATACAGATGTCAAAATGTTTAGTGCACTGAGCTCTTGAACTTGATGGGTAGTTTAAGGTTTACAGAGAACCCCAAAAGTGTGATATAAGCCTTTACTTTCTAAATGCAAGTTGAATACTTTGCATTGTATGTTTGAATATAGCTATAAAACTACATTCAGATATCATCATTATAATTTTCAAGAGACCTTTTTTTAGATATCGGTATCATTAACTACCCATTTTGACAAATTATGTATTTCCCTGCCATGCTTGACATGAATATGGAATCATATTAAATTAATAATTACTTTAAGGGGTTATATAAAGTTAGAATTTTCAAAAAATCGATTTTTTTTATTTCATTTTCTTAATGTACATATATTTAAGAATACACACAAAAAATATCATATCGTTCCGGTGAATATTTTCAAAGTTACAAGCAAATGAAAAATTTGAAAAGGCGTTTCAGAGTGCTTTTAAGTACAAGGTCCAAACTTTAAACGCGTTTTTCTCAAAATGGTGTTTTCAAAGTCGGTGACCAACATTACTCGAAAACGGCTAGACCGATTAGTCTCAAATTTTAACACGACCTTCTTAAATATATTTTTTAGTAATTAATCGTAGATTTTTTTTCTCCGATAAATATTTTTTTTTTATAAACAGGCCGAAATTTCGGTGAAAAATCGATTTTTTTTTGAGAAACCGCCATTTTGTCAAAAAATTTTATTTTGCTTATTCCTTCATTAATTACTAGATTTAACATTATTTTAACGAAATCTGTTTGGTTTTTTAATTTCGGATGATCCAGTTCCGAGATATAGTGGTCACCGCAAAACGTCTTTTTTGAGAGGAGCTCCTGGAGATCAGCTGTAGCTCTTTTTCAAATAAATATTTTTACTAAAACTAAGTCTTAAAATACAGTTAAAAGATACCATAATATGTGTATAAATTTTTGGATCAATAAATTGAAAAGTTTTCTCAGAAAAAATTCTGGAAAATTCACTTTTTTTCGGCCGTCTAACTGTATATAACCCCTTAATGCAGTAAAGGATCTTCAATGAGTATACTATGTGTCTCGAAATCTCTCAAACTCTTGAAGATTTGCAATATGTCAACAAAATGTGAGATACATATAGTTCTGAATTTGACTTTTACATTGAGAAGCTCAGAGTCGAAAGAAATTAACCAATCTCATAATAAAAGTCGAGAAACGTTTCCCAAATGTAAATAAATGTAAGTCAAAGCAAACATATACTGAGTTTTGACCTTACTTAGTGGCGTGGAAACTTTCTCTCTCTCCATGAGTGGGTATAAAGAGTAGAAATTGGTTGAAGATAAAACTTTTAGAAGGATCTTAGGGGCAGTGATGTAAACTTAGTTGTAAACTGCTATAATTTCTCTATTAATGATTGGTAAGAGTGACTTTTCTCATATTTTTTAGATTCCGCTTGCTTTGTTAGAGGCCAAACCCAATTTTATACTAAATATTTCTCATAAATAGTTAATATATTTTTTTGCAATGACAAAGAAACATTTTAATTTCCTATCCAAAGGAAACCACGGGTCCACTAATTATTCCATAGGGCCGAATATAAAGTTATGCTTTAAAATCGGTTACAAACCATAAAATCTATTAAAGAATACAATGCATAGTCAGAAGAAAGGGAATAGCTAGTATTACAAGTGCAGGAAGATTTTAAGTATAGAAAAGGGTATGGAGAAAATTCAGTCCGTAGACAATTTGGATAGGTTTGAGGAAAAACTTCATTAGTCATAAATTTCTGTGGATATCACTGCCTTAGACAGCTAAGAAAGTCATAATTTTACAGCGTAGTACTGCATATTAAGAAAAAACTGACAATCATACATATGTACGTCCATGTGCATAATACGCATCACCCCACTAGGAAATTCTGAGCTGGTTTATAAATAAAAATCACAAGTAATGCTTGTGCCGTCCACCGCGGAATCGCTGGAAACTACAAAGCGGATAAACTGGCACTTGGAGGGTACCCTTGCAACCTTGGCGCCGGAGTGGAAACGAGTGGGTAGTACGTGGTCCACCTGTGCTAGAGCACTGCATTCACAGATTTCGAGTGAGCTCGCCAAATACTGAAGAACAATCAGCACCTGTGCAGTAGCGAGGTCTTTCTGGCCTGCAGTGGATTTAAAACGTTCCTTCCAGCTACTGTCGCTTAGTAAGACTCATCTCTCGGCAATCATTGGTAAGACACTAATTGCCAAAGCTGTTTGGAGGAATTCGAAGAGAAATCATCCAAGCACTTCCTCCTTCAATGTCCAGCTTTCGCCAGACTTAGGTTAAAGCATCTAGGTAGGCACATCATTGACGAACACAGCGAAATGACTGGAATCGACATTAGCCGACTTAAGAACTTTATAATAGAGTACAAGCGCTTTATCGTATCATAAGGGTCTTAAAGATCCGTCAGGAGTACCCGGCTTTCACAAAGGACAGTCGAATCTGTCCAAGTGAGATTATCTGCAGTATGCGGAGATCTACACCTTAACCTAACCCAAACTAGTGCTTAACACAAAATAGAAGTTCTATTTACGAAAGTAAACAGATATGTAGAACGATGTATCCTAAGTCTTGATGCTAGGGTTTCACTTCAAACCGTACTCCGCAATGATTTGCTAAAATTTTCTGATTTTCAACAGAATTTAAAATTTTCTTTATTTTTCCACAATACCTATGCAATGAGAATTGGGGTAGATCAAAGCTTAACAAATTGCAAATTGCAAAACCATACCGTCTTATTTCAAAGAAAGCGTCAAAAAATATTCAATAATCAAAGTAAAATGACGCAATTAGTTACTCTAACTTAAACATTTTTACCTCTGGAGAAATTATTCTTTTCTTTTAGCATTTTTCGTTACTGGTTCATATTGCAACTAAACCTCATAACTGAAATAAATCAAAGAAAGTACTTTCAATGATTGAAAAGAGCCTATCCAAACATATATATCAAAAATATGGACAATTAAATAAAAAAGCCTCTAAAATCCCAAAATGGATGGCACCAAAAAGTAGTAAGAAGACGCATGAAATATAGACGATAGACGACGCAAATCTCTATGCCAACGATTAAAAGCGCCTTGGTACTACATTTAGTTCTACAGCTGAGTCAATGCGGTACAAGAAATGTTCGGCTAAATCGAAATATAAACTGTCAACGTTGAGACACAATCACGTTCTAGCAACGTAATTACCAAATTATCTATACCCATCTAAAACTCCTATACAGGAGGAACAACCAGTCTTTCGCAACCCCGGAGCTTCTTGCATTGCAAATAAAAAATTGTTTTCACAAATTAATAAAAGTGAAAGTGAGAAGAAATCATAATAGTTTCTAAAATATTATCGAAATTTTTTCCTACAGGGTGCATGGTACCTATTTATGATGCATGTGCTGCACGCGTGTGTTTGTTGTGATTTATTTTTAGTCATCACAGACGCAGACGCGGAACATGTGTTTCTGTGGCATTGTTTCGCTGTATTCAAAGTGCATATGTTTTTATTTTCGTATCTCAATTCTTTTTTCGTCTCAATGTTGCCTTACAATATATTGCTTACGGTCGCTATAATGTATGGAATTATTAAAAATGTGGCGTTAAAATGAGAAAATATCTCAAAATAAAACCAAAAATAAGCCTAAATGGGCAGCAGAAAAAGCAGAATAAAAAGAAAGTGAAAAGTTTTTGAAGTGCAACGGACAGAAAGTGATGCAGCACATACAAACATACATTTGTAGTTTTAGGAGCAACTAAAAAGAGAGCATGCAACATGGTAGCTGTGGCAGTGAGCGGGGTGATGCGTGGTATATGCAACGAGCGACGAGCAGCCTGAGCAACGTTTGCAGCAACGCTGGGAAAATTGTGATTGTTGCTGTTTGTTTGTTCGAATATATTTTTGGGCGGGAAATGTTTATGTTCTTTTTTTTCATTTTCCACATACGAGTGTGTGTGTGTATGTTTGGCTGTGGGTATTTTTGTATTTGTTTGACTTGACTTGGTGGCAGCAAAAGAGCACACTTGATGTGGGTATAAGGATAGTGAGTCGTTTGAAAATCTCGACATTCAACGCGCAGATTTTGTAGAGTACGGAAGGATTGAAAGTGCGGGCGCTCGAAACAAATTTATTTACAATACAAGTGCACTTGTGGTTGTGCTTATAGTCTCAAAAAAAAAATCAAAATAAAATCAAACAAATGGGTTTAACGTATAAGGCACTGAAATACAGAGACATCAAAAAGAATGTGACCACTGCGAAGGCGGGTGGTATGGCTGTTGTGGATGCTGATGCAGAAACAATAGCACAACAACAAGCGGCTACGTTGTCAATTACAGCGAGCACAGCACAAGTGAATGCAACAACAACAATAATACCGGAAAATCAACAGCAACAACAATTCACTGCTGATCACATAATGAAATTGTGCTTATTTTTGGCCGAAAAGTCCAGAGCGAAGGTGAGAAAATTGCAGTGAATTTGAGTGGAAACTAGTGTTTGTGTAAAATGTTGTGCTTGAAAACTTTTCACAATGGACCAAAGATAAACAAATTGTTCGAAAAGTTGAAAATTAAATAATAATAAATTGGAATTCATGAAAATAATAAACAAATTTTCGTTAGTGGGAGATAATTTTAAGTGAGATGATTTTGAAATATTCAAATCAAGTGCTTAAAGTGCTGGAAATACAGAAAAGTAATAAAAAAATATTTAAGAACATAAAATATAATAATAAATAAAAAAAATTCCAAAAATTTTGCCGATTAAATTCGAATAAATTTTGAACCACATTTGCAGTTATAAAATATTAAATAGACCAAATATAAAATATAACACTCGTTTTTTGTTGCTGACCTTTTAAATATTGTTGCGTGGTCTTACGTGTCTAGCAACATGTTGTGATAATAATATTTCATTAATGACAGCTGAAAATAAAATATTTATATATACGTATATCACTGGAAATAGAGCTAAATATAAACGTTATTTAGTATATACAATATATATTTATAAATAAAGTTAAAAACAAAAAATATATTTATAAGCAAAATAATAAAAAATAAATATGTCTATATTTATTGCAAAGTATTCCGGCGCAATTTTAGTACACATATTATATATATGTATAAAAATTTCATATTTTGAAATTTCTCCGCAACAATGTTTTTATTTATTTATATGAACTTATGAAACATCATACATGCGTACATCACTTCCTAACTAATTTCTCTCTATTTTCTTTACTCCAACAGCAACTGCAGCAGAGTCAACAAATGGATGCTCGTCGATTTTATGAAAACTTCCTACAAGAAGCAACTGAAAGTGTTGAGGACGAGCAAATGCTCTGCGACAGTGATGCTGACACTTTTCATAATCATATGGCGAATATTGAAAATAAATTAAAATCGCCAAAAAACAAAACACACATAACACCGCCCCACCAACAAACAAGTCCACGTGCCATAAGACGAACCAAAATGAAATCGGAAAAACACATCAAACCATCTGTGCTAACGGATAAATTTTCCATCTCCAGTAGTTCCAATTTGCTCAGCTATAACACATTACCAGATGTTTGCGAAAAAACACATGACGACACACAAAACTATCAGCAGCCGCAGCAACACCAACAAGACAAACGTGATATTCTATTAAAAATACGACAGCAAATTTTTGAACGTAAACGCTTGAGACAAGTGCTAAGCGGTGGTCAGCGACAGCATGCGCAATATCCGCTTGGCACACAGCAGCAGCAACAGCAACAGCAACTTAGAAATGACTACAACAACGCACAGTTGCAGCAGCAAGTTGAGCTTCAACGTTTGGCGGATGTCTGGCGTCCTTGGTGAGACGGCTGCGTGTGTGTGTGTGTGTTAACAGTATTTTTCGTTTCGTTAAAATAGAATTTTGCATTTCGAAATAGACGGTATATGCTTTAATAGTAATTATATATGTATGTATATGAATAAAAGTGAGGTTAGGTTAGGAGTTATTATCCAAAGACTAAATATATGGTATATAGATATGATATGCTTATATTTACGGTTAGCAATTAAGTTTATATTATACTAAAATTAAGCTTTAAGTATGTGTTAACTAACTGCTTCCAATATTATGTATTAAAAAATTTATATTGATTAGATTATAAATTTATATTGAATAAAATGCCAAAGACTTTACTTATACAATAAAAGAAGTGTTAATTTTTTGTGACTCTTTGGGAAAGTAGAAAAAAATTATAAAAATTTATTTTACTCCTCTCAAATAATGAAATTTATATGGTGAGTAAACAAACGCTAGTCTGAAAAGTTAGCCATGTACTTAATTTTAAAAACATTACTTAAAAACAAAATTGTGTAAAAGTAAAATATACTAGTCATCTTCGATTTTGATTCGATTATTTCGAATTCAGAATTATTTTAAATATTTTTATAAAAAATTTAATGACATTGTAATGAATGTGAGATATCAATACGATAAAAAAATATTAAAACAAAATATATATTTTTTCCACTTACCATATGTTCATAACTCAGGCTCACAAGATCACGATAACGATTGTTCTAAGAAATAAAATGCTTTAATTAATTTCAATAACAAAATGCACAATAAAATACATATTGCATTATTAAATTAACTCACCATACTATACCATACCATAGTTTATTAGTTTTTGAAAATCTGTTTTTTGGAGTCCATTAAAAGTTCATTTGAATAATATTTTATTTCGACCGAATTTTTTTACGATTATTACGATTTTTTAACGATTAACCGAATCGAAGTTTTAATTTTTTATACGATTTATTTTACGATTTTAAGCATCATTGGTTTTATAAAGAATAAGCATCCATAATATAGTTTTTGAAAATATGTTTTTGTTTTTTTTTGTTGAGTCCATTAAGTTTATTCGAATAATATTTATTTTAACTGAATTTTTAATTTTCATTTAGTATATATTTTTGTTAGCATTTACGATTATAAACCTCATTGGTTTTAAGTAATAGTTTTTGAAAATTTGTTTTTGGGAATCCATTAAGTTTATTTGAATAGTATTTTCTTTCAACCGAACTTTTAATTTTCATTTATTAAATATTTTTATTTGCATTCACATTTATAAATAACATTGGTTTTATGTAGAATAGGCTTCAATAATATAGTTTTTGAAAATTTGTTTGTTTGGAGTCCATTAAGTTCATTTTAATACTATTTTATTTCAACCGATTTTTTTATTTTAATTTTTTATTTGTTTTTATTAGCGTTCACAATTAGAAACATCATTGGTTTTATGAAAAATAAGTTTAGATAGCCCCTTTTCTATACACCGGATGCTTGATTTAATAATATTAATTTAAAAACGCCTTGGTTATTATTTAATTTATCCCGACGATTTTCGCGTAATTTATCGAAACCACTTTAAACTAAATTCAATTCGCAGATGCAGAACGAGTTGGAGTCTTTCATTTTTAATAAAATTAGTAATTATTTCATTTATATGTATTGTATTCATTTGTTTCTTATTCTTATCACAAAATTGTTTATTGGCAATTTAAAAAGTTTAGTTTATTCCATAAACAAATGTCATAATTTTTAGTATAATCACTTACTAAGCTAGCACAAACACCAATTGGTTTCAAACACTGCTATATTGCTAGTTTGCTAAAGAATTAGCGTCCTCATACGAAACTTTCTTTATTCAAATAAATGAGTTCATCAATGACACATTGGTTAGCGCCTTCACTTAACTTGTGGAAGCCAAAAGCATTTGAACTTTTCTACCAAAGCTCAAATCTCATACTGCTGCCCGTGCCATCTAGCGCAACTTTGCGCTCGTCTGAGTATACAAATTTCACTCACTCAACTGCAACCATTGCTTTTGCGGCCATTTTGAACGAAATGACTGCGGCTGCTTAGTTCTGCACTTTTAATTACATTATTTCATCAATTTCGAGCATAAGTTTCTATATAATACGCTCTTCAGATCACGCACGCGACAATTTAAATACTAAAACGCTAGGATTTATTAAAATATATTACTTAACGCGGAACTAAAAATAATTTACGACATCGACTTTTCACGACCGCACGCTCGAAGTTCAAAATTAATACTGAGTGTTCGCTCAACTGCAGTAGATGCTCGGCAGCTTTTTGAAAGCTTGTGTGTTGGAAATTAAACAGTCGCTTCCGTGCGGATGTTGCTACTTTCCTGTTCATATTTTTGTTCGCTTCCTATTATACCGGAAAACTAAACAAATAATCGATAAATTATTTAAATGCCAATACGAATTATAAAATAGCCAAAAATTATTATAAATACAGAATAGTGAACAAAAAAATTCAAATATGTGCATAATTGAATTTTAAAATTTGCTTTACTAGCAATAAATTTCTTTTTCCGATCGAAGTGCTTTGATTATCTGCCTATCGTTTTTTCTTGTTTTGAAAGACATTAAATAATTTTTAATACAAATATTTATAATAAAAAGTTTTAAATAAAATTAAATTGTTTTAAATTCCCATGAATCAGTAAATCGGAAAACAGTTTTATTTGTTCTAAAGGAAAAATGTATTATGTTTTTTTCCAAGCCTTTTATCTTTTATTATAAATATAATAGCGATAGAAAAATAGGTGAAAATAATTCAAGCTTCCCGGAAGCTGAAGAAGTTCAGTGCAGGATAATGAGCCAGCTTTAACAGCGAATAAAATTATTGGTGCTCTCATATAATGATAATTTCAAAAAATTCCCCACTCTCCGATATTATTTTTAATAATTTATCGATTTATTTTTTTATCTTGAGCAATAAACTTATTGACAAACAAGTTAGGAAGGACTATGATGTTATGTAAACGAAAATTTTATACTCTTGTAATTTAAAAGACTCAAAGGATTGGGAAAATTTTATCATAATCGTTGTATGGAGACTAGACAAGGTCTAGAGCGATTTCATCATCATATTGGGTATATTAGGGAAAGAGGAAAGTCTAGATTGAGTAAAATCTTCCCTAGATATGATATTAAGATAATAAACAATTTGTCCATACATATACGGCATAAAGTCCTTTAATATAACGAAAATCTTTAAATATATTATATGAGGCAGGGTAAATACCCAAACCGATTTCAATCATCCTCGTCAATAAGTTACATTATATCCAATACTATATTTTCACGTAATTTTGCGAAGATATCTCACATATTAACCGATGTATACGCTATATGTAAAATTCACCGAAATTTTGAAAATCTTAATATTAGGTATATGGGAGCTAGTGAAAGTGATTATCCAATTATTGGCACTTATTAGAAGCTAATATTTCCCACTAATTTCTTTAGATTATCTTATTGATTTTTCGATATTTTTGGTAAAAAACTTTACAAAGAATCTTTGTTCCTCATGTTTGGTATGCTTTATACATTTCATTTTAAATTAAATCTCGAAACCGAGAATAATCTATAACTCGCAGTTCCCCATAACTCGAACTCTTGAATTGGCAATAGGAGCCAAATTTCATACAAATTTCCTTCCATAAATCGAACTTTTCGACCATTCCGTATTACAAAATTTAAAATTTTACTATCGAGGCACAATTATAAAAGAGTCCCTGTATAGCGTATGGAGGAGAACAAAAAATACGATATTACTCTAATGGATTTCATAAATCATGTAACAAAGGCATGGGATACAGACGTCGAGAGCCAAACAATAGCCAAGTGCAACAAAAAAAATTAAAGAATACATGTTTTAACGTATGTTCATAAAACTTTATGCGAAATAAATGATTAAAACTGTGTATAAATCAATTATTTACAGCTTTTTGAAAATTTATATGTTTTAATGAAAATTCTATATCGAAGTCTCTCTATCTCGAAGTTTTTTTGGATAATGGTGATTCGAGTTAGAGAAGTTCCACTGTATGTAGATATTTACATTTCTCCTATCTATCTCGTTATATTTAAAAACTATTAGTAAACGCGAATGTTTATTAAATTTAATATGAATAAATTTAATAATCATCATTTTTAATAAATTACATTAAAATCAATGTATATACAAATTTATTGATTACTTCCTTTTATTACTTTCCGGTTCGCACAGAAATTATCGATAGGTTCAACGATATAGAAAGAACATCCGTGTGGAGGCCACTGTGCAAATTCCATACTTCCAAAAAGCTGCTGACCCATGCACTGCATACACGAGCACTCATTATTCGAGTTAAAGTTCGGTCGTTAAAAAGTGATTAAAGTGGATAATTAGTTTTGAGTCGCGATAGCATCAATTATTTGAGTGTGTATTATCTTGTGTGTGTACAATGAAAATGGTAATAGAATATAGATTTTGCTCTAAAAGTGAAAATATCAGTCAGGATCAGTGACAGTGCAATGAGTGCAAAAATAAGAAACCGCAACTTCATTCAAAATGGCCGCAGGACAGCTAAGCTCGCTCAGTGGAATTGAGAATCTGCTCAAGTAACCTATTTAAGTTTCGTTAGGTGTCGCTAATATGGTTTGTTTTTAGATCATAGAATTAAACCATTGTCAGATATTTTTACTGAAATCTATGAAGAAAATGGCACCGAAATAGCAATTTGGTTTATAACACTGCTATTGTAATATGCAACTTTTTGGAGTAAAGTTTGGGTAATTGTCTTAAGTGAGCTTTATCCATTGTCAAGCTTCTAAAATTGTTAAAAGGTTTCCAAGGACCCCTGTCCACTTTTAAAGTGGTGTTGAAAATTTCAACTAAATTTCTACATTTAAATTTTCTTAAGATTTCCAAATTACAATAAGTGGATTATTAATTTTAATATATACATACATATATTTAGTCTGCTTGGCATACATACTCCAAAAGCTGCCTTAATTTAGTTTTCACTCACTTAGCCTTCTTCTTATTTGAATTTACACTCAACTCAAAGCACTGTCGCTTCAGCCATCTTGTATGCAATTGAGGTTTCATATTTATGCACTTTTGAATTCGCATATACGCTGGATGTGCCGAGAGAATTTTTGGAAATTGGAAGTTGAACAGTCAAATCCGTTCGGAAGTTTCTTGTTCTTGTCAGTTTTCAATTAGACCGGAAGACTTTGAATATACATAATTTGAAGATTTATCGATAAATTGGTTATTTTATATTTATAATATTTAATTGAAATTGTTGAACATAAATTCGAATATTTGCTAAAAAAGTGGGAATGTGCATGTAACTTGTACGTATTAATATGTATAAAGAAATACTTACCTAAGTACAATCTATGCGCTTGTCTGTAATGTGCTTTTCTTTATAATATTAAAATTAATATTTTCAATTAAATTTTATAAGATCTCCATTAAAAACTAAAATTCTAAATATTCTAAAATAGTTGCGAAATTTTGTAACATATTAAAAATTATTAGCAAAGAAACTTTGGATTTTTTAAAATATTTCGATAACTTTCGTTCTCACATTTTCCGGTTTGCACGGAAATTAACAAAAATCGTAAGTTCATAAAAGGAACATCCGTGCGGAGGCCACTGTATCACTTCCATGCTTCCAAAAAGCTGCCGACTCATCCACTTAATGCGCGAACGCTCAGTATACGAGTGGAAGTTCAAGCGTGCGGTTGTGAAATTGTTGTGATCAACGTGAATAATTAGTTTTTAGTCGCGGTAAAGTAGTATAATTTAATAAACATCAGTATTTTAGTATTTAAAGTGTTGTGTATGCAATGTGCAAAGTTTAATAAAGAAAAGCCAATGCTTTCGAAGTGAAATAAGTAAAAGGCAATGCCATTAGTAAGCAACGGTGAAAAGACGCCACAGCTATATTAAAAATGGCCGCAAAGGCAGTGCTTTCAGTAATATAAAGCTATATATATATTAAACTGATATATAAACATATCTCAAGCAAGCAGTTACAATGTTTGTAATAAATGTCAATTTAAATAAACTGCAAGTGTTTAGTGAAAAACAATAATGCTAATTAATATGAAAATTCGTTTAATTCGGTAATTCGGTCGGTTTAAAACAAACAAATTGGACTCTAAGTTGGGCTAGATGGCACTGGCGACATCATGGAAATGCTGCTTTGCTATAATAAGGTAAGCTTAAGCTTTTGCAACATCATTATAGTAAATTAATAGTGTGGGCAGAAACCATGAAATTTACTTTACGTTATCTGGTTTGAGTTTCGACTAATTGGTTGATGAAAAGGAAAATTTCCTTGGTTTTATAAATTAACGTTTGATGGCGCGCTTAACCAAGAAAAGTTAGCAATGTTTTAAACCAGCAGTTACAGATTATGCGTGTACTAATAATAATAATTAGAAATATTTAAAATTAATGTATATAAACAAAAAACTAAAAACATGTTAGTGAACCGGATTAAATTAAAATATAAATATATAATTTATTTTATAATTTTTTATAAAATTGTCAAAAAAAAACTATTATTCTTGCTAATAATAGAATGGTGAGATTCTTTAAGAATGTAACTTTTTTCAATTTATTAATTGCAAAATGTTTAATGTATTAATGATATATAATTGTATCATATTTAAAGGTGGAAGGAGTTTATTTTATTATATATACTTGTACTAAATGCTTATATCAAAATTATTTAAGTTTGTATATTTTTTGTCGAAATATGTATAATATATTTTTTTCCTTTTGTTTCAGGTAACTTGGATTATTTTACCAATTTTATTGATTCATGTTGATCGATTTTTATTATTTTCTACAATTAGAAAATATAATTATTAATTAAAAAAACTGAAAAAGCATTACATTCAAAAATAGTAAATAATTAATAAAAATTAAATTAATGTTTCAATTAAAAGTTATTAAGAATAGTCTAGTTTCAACAATTATAAGAACAAAAAAAATATATACAAAATAAACACCTAAATCACATTTTCATATATTTCCATATTAAATAAAATACCATTTTTTTAATTATTTATATTTATTTGAATTTTATACATTTGTATATATTTTTAAATATAGATTTATATAATTATGGTAATTTATGGCACATTTTAGATAAATTTTTTTAAATGTTACACTTAGGTCTAAGTATATATGTACATTTATATATATATGTAGTTTGCAATTTTTAGTACTTTCATAAATCATATAGTTTTGGAGATTATGCCTATATAAGTATTATATTATTTATATTACTTTTCAATTATTTTTAAATAATATTATGGTTTTAAGTTTCAAGTTTATTTTCGAAGCAATTGCGTTTCTATTTTTTTACTAAAAAAAACGTTTTAGAAAATTTAATTAAAAAATAATTAATTTTTTTTGTAATATTTAATTAATTTTTTGAGATTTTTTAATATTAACCACAATATAGAATATATATGCCAATATTTATTTCAAATAAATGAAGCAGCACATAAATCTTCTATTAGCTTATCTTTTTGTTGGTATTTATTTTTTATTATTTATAATATAATGGCTTTAAGTAAATTAATTTCAAAACAATTGGGTTTCTAATTTTTTAAAGTCAAGTAATAAATAACTTTTTAAAAAATTAAAGGACGAAACAATTAATTTTTTTTAATATTTAAAATTTTAATTTTTTTTCTATTTTCCATACATTAAAATATATATATAAAATATATATTTTTGCGTAATATAAATTGAAATATATATAAAATTATTTTTTGCGAATTATTTAAACGAAAAAGTCTTATATCAGTTTATTTTGTTAGGTTTTTTTTAATATTTGTTGAAATATGCAAGTTTTTCGCCAAATGAGCAATATTAGTATTTAAATGTACTATATACTATTTAAGCATTTTTATTTACTAAAGTAACACTTATGTTATTTATTTACATACTTGAATTTGTTATTAAAGAAAAACAGTCAATTTAATGTTTGTATGTATATATTTCTTCATTGTTTAAATATTTTTAAATGCTAAGCTTTTTTCATTGACTCTATTTGACAAAAGTGATTTCATAATTACATTTCTATGAATAACATCTAATTTACGCTGAGCGTTGTAATATCAACAAAAAAATTTTAATATAATTCTTAAGCTATCAACATCATTAGGGATTAAGTACTGTACATTTATTAAATAATATTATATATTACTATTCAACAATTATTTATTTATCTATAAGAAATTTAATAAATATTTTTATTTTTATATTTAATTTTTATTATTTATTTTTTATAATTTTATTTTTAAATTTTTAATATTTTTTTATAATTTTTTTCTACATTCTGAATTATTTACTTATATTTCAACTTTTATTGGAATTATAATAATTACATTCGCTCGTATTTTTACCATATATAGTACATGCATATAATCAGTTTTATTACATTGCCACGTATATAACAAATCAAATACTACTTGAACGCCCCATGCCGGTACACACCCCTGATGTCGTCGTTATATGGTGATTACGTAATGCGATTTTGTTGAAATGCATTAACGGCGTTGCTCTGGCATTTGAGATCTGTAAGAAGGAATATTGAAATTTATTTTTTTATAGTATATAAGTCAAATTCCAAAATATCCTTAAGGACAAATTATTATTAATTTTAATACTAAATTATATACAATTTTAATCACATTCCAATGAAAAGAATTCATTTGAATTATACTAATTATATTGGTAATTTTGTTTTTTGAATTTTATTTGAATTTGTATTCCCTCTTAACCCAATTAATCAATATAAGACAACTCGTTCATTTTATATAATTTACTCATAAAATTATGATTAATACTATATTCTAAACATCATTTGAACCCACCTCATCGACATGGTGACACAACTTCGTTCTAACCCAAGGCCATTTTATAGTGCGTATCAGCGTGTTTCGAAAATCCTCACTGAATAAGCAATATATGTAGAATGTTATAGAATAGTTTGTAAGTTCCATTAAATTAGCCAATGCTCGAAACACCTACGAGAAAAAAATACAATTTATATATAGATTTTCGAGAGGTTGGAACAGCCACACACCTGAAATGAAAAGTTCGGCAGTACTTCGGAAGCAATAGTCATATGTACAATGGCCATGGGAGATACGCAAACGAGGAACAATATGGATGTGCTACCTAAAAAAATATATTGAAGGATCAAGCATTAAAATAACTCATGAATAATTACAATAAATTAATCTCACTTCTTGCTAAAACCACTGCACCCATGACTTACCTAGCAATAAGAATAATCTTCGTTCTTCAGCGAATTTTCTTGGATCCTCATCGCGTACACAGTTCGAGCGTGAAATGAGCATCTCACGTCGTCGTTGACATGTCTTTCGATACACCAACATAATGCGCATATTTAAGCCAGCAATTAAAACGGTTGGTATTAGTTTGAATATCACCTCGAGCATTACTTTGTAGACCTTTGGAAGAAAAAATAATAAATTTAGAACTCGTATCAATAATTTTCGAGTTCTAACATATTTACCGAGTAAAAAAGTGTTTTCAGGAATTCATTGTTATCACGTCGAAAGTACACATAGTTGCCATCTGTTTGTAATATACATTTGACCAGGACACCACGAAACACGCTTGGCGTATAAATGATGAATGTGACCAGTGTGGTTAGGAACACAACAATGCTAGAAAATACAGTTATCATTTATACATATAAATAATTTTAAGATCTATATCAAATCATCTAACTCACCCAGGCGGTCCCATCACGGGGCGTGAAAAGCCTGGATGACACACTGAGACATATCTCTCGATGGTTAACACTAGCAGCATCATAACACCCACACCTGCAAATATTTATTTATTTTTTTTTTCAGTTGAAGTAATATTTAGAAATTATTTTATTAATATATTCTCTTACCTAAACAACCATTGCCGAGAAACAGCTCTAGATGTGCTGTATAGAAAGCTGGTCCGAACTCTTCCCAACGTCCGCGATCCTTATGCACCAGCATACGCATTCCGAAGGGTATGGCGAATACGATGGCTAACAATGCTGCGGTGGAGTAGGCTGTAATTGAGGAACATTTTATTAATAACGGTTTATTCGAGAATTATACAGGTATGCAAAAACTTTGGAACAAATATTTATAAATTCTATATAATTTTTTTATTAAACTCTGAAAGTCTGTATAACTTTAAATGGTAATGTCTTAAGACACTATCACATAGAAGCCTTCTACTATTTATAACTGTAATTTCACTTGGATTTATGCTTTGTCACTACATTCCTTGATGAATGGAAATGAGTTGACATAGAAACAAAGAGAAAGATTTGACTTCAATATGATTATTTAATACAAGGAGGCCTGTAATTTATTGCATTTGTTATTAGATTTCCTGTGCCTCAGTATTTATTGGTTGCGTACAAACATAACAAACAATGGAAACGTGAATACACACACAAATGAAGGAAGGAAAGAGTGCAAGTCAAAGTCAAAAACTCATATATTTAGTTCCATATATATACCCTCTAGAAAAGTTTATGAAAAAGTGTTCAAAGAAACGAGTTTTTTGCAATAGACGTTTGCAAATACTTTAAACTGAAATTGAAAATAATTTTTTTTAATATTATTTTAATAGTTGAAATAGTGTCATGAAAAAAATAATTTTATTTTCGCTTGGTTAAAAAAAAAAATTATTTTTCTGAACCCAAAGGGATTTTCTGTACCCAAGTGAGTACAATGGGATCGAATGGGTTAAATAATATAATCTGAATAAAGTTTTCTCGATCGATCAAAAGAATCAAGATCAATTGAAAAAAATATCGATCATGTTTTGTAATTTTGGTTCTAATTTTCTGATAAAATTTCTTATAAATTACTAAGTTCTGAACAGCACGATATGGCGAAGACTTCTGAGCATGTATATTTTCCCTACAAGGACCAACGTAAGCGCTTACTCTTGCTAACTTTGTAGCACACTTATAAATCTTACACAGCTTGCAACAATTCTTACTTGATTGATGATGCCACACTTTACCACAATTTCGGGCAATTACAGTAAAAATCTCAACGTCTTCGAATGGCCATACAAATATTCACAGATTCCCATATGAATACAAACTAAATAAAAACAAAAAAGAAAGCAACAAATGTGGCAGCCTCGTGCTCGCAATGACACATGTGGCACATGGCTGGCTGACTGACTCTTCCAGCGCTTCTTCCATACACTAGAAACTATGAGGAAAACAATCTTTTTTGTTAGACATGTTGCATATGTTAGGGAGCTTATTCTCATAACTTCTTCTTCATGCCGCTTTTGCTGTCTTTTGTTAAGTTGGCATTGCATTGTCTGCCTGCTGTTTGTTGCAGCCGCAGTTCGTTACATATATACAAAAATTTTCGAACTTACAAGGCCTTTTCCATTGTTATGTTCAGCGTGCTAAGTTGTTACTCTTTTAAGTTAAGTGAACTATGTTTGTTTACCCACCTATGTAACAGAGTTGGTGATATAGTCGTTACAGGTGTGTGACATGCTGGAATTAATTCTTATATGAGAGGTAATATAGTTTTTTTGGGAATTGAGTGTATTTATTTGACGCAATTGAAAGGGTATCTTACATATAATTTAGTAATACGTCTTTCAAGAAAGTAAATATCTGATCTTCCGATTTCTAACTGAATTTTCAATTAATTGGAAAAGATAGTGCAAGCATTAAGATTAGAAAATTTTGTGAACAGCTTGACATAAGTTCGTGAGCATGTATGTAATCGGTTTAAACTATATTTAATTAATATACTAATTTTCTGTATCTGAGGATGATTTTATCCCATCTATTGATTTTATAAAAATAACACGCAATTTGACCCATATATTCAGCATAAAGTCCAATAGAATAACGAAAATCATCTTACATAGTATATGAGAGCTGAGGTAATTTCTGGACCGATTTCGACAATTGTTCCACAAGCTTAGTCACACTTGTATTCTGCTATCTTCATTGGTTCTTAATGTCACAAATTAACCGATATATGCGGAATAAAGTCCACCATATTCTCAGATGGAATACAAAATTGAGTTATATTGGAAATAGGCGTGATTAAGACTCGATTTTAACACATTTTTGTTAGAGAGACACACTATTAGAAGAAAAAGATTCCATCTGAATTTATTTAAAATATCTGAGAGATTTACCAATATTTTTGGTGAAAAATTACCCTTAGGCACTGAGTTCTTCATGTTTACATCTGAGTGCAGCTTCTTCCTGTAATTTCTTCTCTAAAATTTAGTGTTTCTGACGTTTTCCGTCACTTTTAGTAATTTTCAACATAACCTTTGTATGGGAAGTGGGAGTGGTTATTCTCTGATTTAAACTATTTTCATGGTGTGTGATGGAGTACGTCAGAGAAACGACATATGACGTACAGCGTTTCTGTCTTCATTTGATACTTTGACCTTGATAAATAAATGTGACGCCTTGTATTATTGTATATACAGTGGTGGCCATATCATATGCAACTGCAACGCGATTTTGGAAAAAGTATATATATCTTACGATTAAACTTTGCAGACTGTTGATTGAAAATGAAATTATTTTAATTTGGTGTTTTTACTAGTATTTAACGTTTATAAAAACAAATATTTTCATTATTTAAAAAAAATACAGGTACCATTTTGATTTCACCTCTAAAATTACGTGGACAAAACATTTGCAACTTTGTAGAAACAAAGGTAAAATATATGTTTTGCTAATATTTTCTTGCAATTACATTGGTTTTTCATCAATTCACGACATTTCCTTGGCATTGAGCCAATTAAGTTGTCAAAGATTTTCATCGGAATCGAGTTTTAGGCTTCTTGAAGTCTATTAAGTAGTTCATCGCAATTTTCAATGATAGTCCTTTCTATGCGTCTGTTAATCACATTTTACTAGCTCTCAATAGGTTTCAGATCTGGATCCATTCCATAACATTCAAAATATTGGCTTAAAAACAAGATTTGGCATCTTTAGACGTGTCCTTTCGGTCATTTTCCTATTCGAAGATTCAACACAATGGCATTTCCCACTCAGAGTTGGACAAAATTACATGGTTAAAATGGTTTTTACCCTTTATACCAATAGAACATACAATGAAACCATTAACATTCTCAAGTATTTTCAACAACTAACATTAAAATTTTCACATAAGCATCTGGTCTAATTAACAGAAAATAATGCCCACCCGCCTGACCACTTAGTTTTTAAGTCGTATAATTGTCAAATTACAGATTTAATCAAATTAAAATGTTTGCTAATTTGTGTTCAGAAAAAAGTGTACAAATTGAGCAAACACCATGCCTGCCAAACTCAATTCCAGCCAATTAGTCAATTAACTGTATGCGACAGCAGTAAAAACTGTACGTACAGTTGCTGAACTTTTTCCACGTTTCCGATGTTTTATTAATTTGATTATCAGTAATTGCGATTAAATATTTGCGCTGAAATGTATTTATTTCAAAAGTACAAATTGTCATTTAAAGGAGAAAGCATTGTGCAAATAACGGATGTAATTGAACGCATAACGGTGATATGAAGAAAAACCCGTTTGAATGAAAACGGACTAGACTTAATTGCAGCAAATGAATGTAACATGGCATTTAATAAATATGTATGTATGTAGGACCATTGTAGGTGTTTACTCAGTATTATATAATTGCTGAACACCTCTTACCCACACTTCATAACGTGTTAATACGAAATGATTTACCGTTATGGGATTTTAATATTTCCATTTAGCCATTTTGTAAATACTGTGTGAAAGCCAGTGTCAGTGTGGGCGCATGGCGTCTCTGATTTTGCAACATTTCATTATTATGTGCGAATAAAAAGCGTAAACCTTTTAGCCAGTGTTGTTGTGTTGTTTGAGTGTGCAGCTTTCACACGCAGCTACTATTAAAAATTATGGCATTAAAGTTGGGATTTTACCAAATAAATTGCTTTTACTGGGTCAGCCGTTGGTTCAGCTGCACGCGCCCTTCATTGGCCGAATCAACTTTCAGCCACATTTAATTAGCGTAATTAAATGCGCGGCCACTTTTGTTGGTTTTTGGTGGAAAATATTGTTAATGGGAAACATTTTTGCGAAAAATAATAACCATAATTAGAAATTTTATCAATATGCAGGCAGACTGGCATTGGATTTATAAAAATATGTATATGTAACAAATTTGCTGCTTAATATTTTTTAAATATTCGACCATGAAAATGATTTTGATTTAATTAATAAAATTATTTTTTTTTTTTTTTTTTTTTATTTTTAAGAAATTTGTACAATAATAAATTATTTGACAAATGAATATTTAGCAGCGCTAGCAACAAGGGCCTTCGGCTTTAATAAAATTAATTAATAAATATTAAACGAATTAATTAAGCAAATGAAAAGTTTTGGCCAGTTTAGGATTTCCAAAAATTCGATTTTTGAATCAGTATCCATCTAGTGTGATGTTTTTTATAATTTTGACTATTTTGTATGGAAGCTAATTACAGCTAATTTTATCGGTCAAAAGTTTAATATGTGTATGTAAAGCGAAAAACGTAGCAAGTTTTATGTGGATTCAGATCCTGTTCCTTAATTAGGTTCAGTTAAGATGAGTTCCTAAAATCATCATATCCCGTAGAGGACCTTTAGGTTAGGTTAGGTTAGGTTAGTAGGCAGATCTCTGTAAAAACAGAAGATCTCACTTAGACAGCCTTAGCGCTGTCCATTGTGGTACCAATAAAACTCCCAAAGACCTTTATGATTCAACAAAACGCTTGGAATCCGATACAAATTTCTTAAGACGGCTAATATCGATTCTAGCCAATTCGCTAGGATCGCCGAAAAAGCGACCTTTTTAAATAGAAAAAGAAAATTAACCTAGTAGCCCTCATTTTTTAACAAATCATCGATATAAACTATTTGTACTAACTCAAATCTAAGTTTAATAAAACTTGAAATATATAATTTCGATTCTTTTATGGTTACTCCCTGAGAAAATTGGCACAACTCTTTTGAGAACTTTGGACTGACCTCACCTCTTAAGTTTTTATAACTAAGACCGTTAAGGTTAAACTGATACCACGTATCATACAAATTCTCATGTAGTTCATAATTCATATATGTATATCCTCCATTTGTCACATAACCTCATGGAGCTCAACAAAAATCAGAGGCAACCTAAACCAAGTACCCAATCAGCGATTTTATATGGTCTTATTAGGATTGTGAGGCATTAGGACTCTAAAATTTCATTATATAATCGTTTTTGGCTTTCGATTCGCTAAAGCTCGATATTCATAGACAATATAGAAGAGAGACCCATTCTGAACTGACACCATTTATAAAAGAAACTCGCTTTTGACTTTCAAGGTTGTCTGTATTATAGGTTTTCCATGAATTTGTAAAACAAGAAGACTTGTAGAAAGTATTTTTTGAAAAAATGCAAATCTAAAGATTGTTTTTAATTTATTTTAATGAATATTAAGTAATCTAACAAAGGAACTCTCTTTTGACTTTTAAGACTTTATTATCGGGTTTTCCTGGAATTGTAAAATAAAAAGACTTGTAGATATTTCTTTAACAAAATCAAACCTTCAGGGGTTATATACATATATTGAAAGTGGTAAAAAAATCGAAATCTTCTTTATTCTCTTATTTTAAAGTAAACGGTCTTTACAATGTTATCTAAAATATTTACAGAGATGTAAGCAGTAGTAGCGATGTTATAGCGTTTTGCATCTTGCTCCGCTATAATAGACGAAAGTGTACTTGAAACTTTAAACGCGATTTTCTCGAAACCACGTTTTACAAATTGCTAGTAATTTTTTTGCCGTGTCCTTAAACGATTTCATTTTTTCGTTTAAATTTTCATATCAATTTTATGAATTTTCAATACATTTCATGAGATGAAAATAATAGCCGTTTGTAGATATTTTTTTCTAATTTCAATGAATCGTTCAAGGACACCACAAGTCTCCATACTAACAAAATTTGTTTGCTTTTATGCTTTCAGTTGTGCTGCTGGGCTAGGATCATAGTCACGGCAAGCCTCTTTGAAAAAAAAACCGTTTTGCGTAAAATGTCATAACTTTGACAAGTATTAGTACGTTTTTATGTTCTTAAGCTGATTTTACAAATTAGACATTGTACTACCCAAGACGTACACCAAGTATTCAATAAAATTTTTATCAACATTTTCCCGCATCTTATCATATATAACTCCTGAATTTATTTTAATAAGTCTGATCCAGTAATCTAAAGCTTTCTTCACCTCAGATTAATTGATGAACTTTAAACCCTAGTCTATATAAAGTATAACCAACATCTCTCAAATCTTTGTGATTGTATTTTCTATGAAGCATATAGTATGTAAAATAACGGAAAATAAAACACAACCTTTTGACATTTCGTCTAAACCACCATTCAAGGATTTTTGTAAACACACATTTGATTTATGCTCTGAACTTGAAACGCTCTGTTGACATTCATGTTCGGATGCTTCTTTCAAATTTAAAGCGGAATATTTTACAAAAGTATGATTTTACATGTGTATATATGTATGTGTTTATATACAAACAATCATGTAAACATTTCTGAATGCATATGTATAGCAAATATGGTCGCACGATTTATTGAAATGCAATAAATAATATTGTAATAAAAATGAAAAGTGTGTTTGGAAATTATTTTGGACATTTCATACAAATTGCGAAATTGTTTCAGGGTGAAAGGGTGAATTGATGAATAGTTGCTTGTGACTTATGACCGAATGATGTATGTATTTATATATGAATATCATGCATTTCAATAATATGAGATTATATGCCAAGAAGCGTTTTCAAGTTTGTATTATGGGAGGGGAGAAGTGTGTATTATATAAATATGAGGTTGTCAAATATCTTCCGCCTTTTTGCTCTTTATTCAATGCTTTATAAAAAGTGTTACATTGATCGGATTTAGTTCAAATATGCGCCGTTTTGTTCGATAATCTGTTTCCATCTGGACGGTAACTTCATAATACCACATAGAAGACCCCTCCTTATTTGTGAAGAACTCAGACAGTCACTTTTCACAAGCCTCTTTTGAGTTCAACTTTACAAGGGCGTTCGTCATGGTGTAATCACTTGTCGCTATGTCCGGCCTATATGGTGGAAGCGATAAAACCTCTCATGGCGTCGTTTTCACCCGCTCTGAATCGTCGAAACCATTCCTCCGCAGTTCGAAGTGATAAGAGTACCATCCCTAAAAACACCATCAATCTCACGGAACTTTCTCTATCGGATTTATCTTTAACGAAGGAAAACTTTAAAATAGCGCGAATTTCGGTGTTAGTGAACTCCATGTTTACACGTCTATAACTATTGAACGCAATATCCAAACTAATCCTGCATAGCGTCATTATAGGTTATGTCAAGTCCTTTCAAAGATGTATAGTATTGCCAGATACTACAGAAATTCAAAAGGCAAAAAGGCGGAAGGGAGATATTTGGCAACCTTATATTATTTCAACTTTCTACTTTCTGAGCTTTTTCCGCTACCAGCCTATCTTATCTTGTTGACACCCTGAGAGCTTTTGATTTAACCGACAATGAGTCTTCATAAACTGATTTCCCCTTTTCTTCTAAAGCTTTAACTTGGTATTGCTTAACTTTTATTATTAAATTATTTGAAATTATCTGCTTAAAGTATTTCGTGTCGTTAAGTATGACATACCAACAAAATTGCCACATTTAACCACCACAGATTACACAAGACTCCATAAATCATGATAACACTTGCAACCAGCGACAAAATTTCTCTACAAATCCACTGGCAACAAAATATTTCAGCAAATATTTGCGTTAAGCATTGTAAATAAAATATATGTAAGTAAGTGACGAATACAATTTACGACTACATTTGTACTTAAAATGAAATTAATTCACTTCATAAATTCTTTCATTACACGTCGCAGTTCAACGACCTCAAACTCTGGCATTTTAGAGCTTTCCTGTAATATGATTAAATACCGCTATGCCAAACAGCGTGGCACAACACCTGCAACGACTTAACGCAAATCCTTCAATGAAATAAGTACTCGTATAAATTCGTTACATAGTACATACTCGTATATACTCTCTCGGCGTTACAATCCCAATCCAAATCCAGTCGAGTGTGCGTCCATTAATGCGTTGTTGTTGGAGTGGGTAACGCATATTCCTGGAAGTGGAGCATAACAATTCATGCTCGCACATTGGCATATACGATTCATAAATCAAAATACAACATCTTCGTGGGAATTTCCGTTATACCCTGCACACCATTTGGCGCTGAACAAAAGGTACCAATTATTGCAAAGAGAGAGAGTGAAATGTGCGAATATGCAGCTTATAAGCACTATGTCATAACAATAGAAGCGCTGCTATGAACAGAGCGCTCGTGTGTAACGGGTGTTTCAAAATAGCAATTAAACTGAGGTGGTTAGAGTTGTTTGGAGAATTAGAGAGGAATTTACGATAAAAAGTATTGGGTTAGATAAGGTTCGTTCCATTTCGGCACGTAATCCTGACTGTCATGGGAACATGATTCTGTCCTGGATCATTGAGATGGGGTCCTGGCCAAGACTCACAAGGTTTCTTAAGAAGACTCAGATACCTGCAGTACTGATCTGATGTATTCTTGCTCAGGAGTCCAAGCAGATGGACCTTTGGGGATAAGAAATATAATATATCGTCCAATTATTATGTTAAGAATATATTATTGCAAGCCTAAGATGGGTTCTCTAAACTTTTTCCGTACCTCAGCGTCCAATGCTAGTTAGTTTGGGAGTTTAATGGATCACTAAAGACTATTATTACTCCATATCCTCTAATATCGTCTATAATTTGTATATACAGTTGAACTTCCCTAATCTGGATCATCATGATCCACAAAAAAAAAGTTAGAGAGACTTCAATTTATAGAAGGTAATTTGTATGAAATTTGACTTTTATTGCCAATTCAGGAGTTCGAGTTATGGAGAACTTCGAGTTAAAGAAGTTCGAGTTACGGAAGTTCAACTGTATATCTATAATTAATTTTTACGGTTATGGCTGATACTGATACTGATACTCCAATAATCTCTGGCTTCCTGACCTAGGACATCCATCCAGTCATTTATGTATTTTAAGAAACCCTGCAAACCGTGGTTACCTTCTTCTTCTTCTTGACTGGCGTAGACACCGCTTACGCGGTTATAGCCGAGTCCAAAACAGCGCGCCACGTATCCCTCCTTCTGGCAGTTTGGCGCCAATTGGTTATACCAAGCGAAGCCAGGTCCCTCTCCACCTGGTCCTTCCATCGGAGTGGAGGTCTCCCTCTTCCTCGGCTTCCACCAGCGGGTACTGCATCGAAAACTTTCAGAGCTGGAGCACTTTCATCCATTCGAACAACATGACCTAGCCAGCGTAGCCGCTGTTTTTTTATTCGCTGGACTATGTCTATGTCGTCGAATAACACATACAGCTCATCGTTCCATCGTCTGCGGTATTCACCGTTGCCAATGTTTAAGGGACCATAAATCTTCCGCAAAACCTTTCTCTCGAAAACTCCTAGTGCCGTCTCATCGGCATCATGTTGACATCGTGCACGCTTCTGCACCGTAAAGTAGGACGGGAATGATGAGGGCCGTGGTTACCTTGGTTTTGAGAAATTGAGATACAAAATCGAAAATCAGGGCACCTCCGAGACACCCATTTGACCACAAAAAACACACGCTTTGCCACGCCGAAGGGCCCACCAACTCCAACACCATTTGCAAGTGGCATCATTTACTATGAAGTAGTCGTTTCTGCAGTGCCACTTTAAATTACAAAACAAGGACCCGCTTACATGGACACAAATACATATACCATACAAAGTGGACTGAGTGTGGCGGCAGGAAGTATTGGTGCAATCGGTTTCAGCAACAGCTATAGTAACGGCTTGCTGTTGAGGGGCTTTGTTTTCGCATTTGAATGCGCAACCATTCGCCAGGCGGGATGTAATAAATTGTCACAATAAATTATAATGCACAGAAGTATCAGCAATCAGGCGTGTAGCAAGCAGACGTGCAGAGACTGGGTTGTGTGGTTGCTCTTGTGTGGTTGCACGCAAGTATGTAAAGCGGGCAAGCGTTGCGGTTAGTTAGAGCGTTCGATTACACTTCCTCTCTATCGCTTTCCACGCTTGTGCGCTGCTGCCGTTTAATGCTATTATTTTCAGCAACTATCAGCGCTTTTGTTTTGCTTGCTGGCAGCATGCTTGTGTGCCCCACTCTGCTTTGTGTCCTTTTCCCATCAATACTTCATTGCTGCTGCTTTTCCATTTCACCATTTTTGTTGTGTTAAATTCATGGCTGCGTCTTCTTTGTACTCCTTACTCCACATTTAATATGCTTTTTATGTGCTCATTTTGTTTGGTGTTGCCATATTCAATGCCACATAAACGCAGCCACCGCACACCCACCATCCTCGTCAATATTCATTTTGCCGTCTCTTCCGCAAACGCTTCGATAATATTTACAGTTTTTGGCTATTTACAATTCGCCACACCCTGATCAATGGCTTGGAATGTAAAATCTGTTTTGACCAGAAACCCCTTCCACATCCGGGGCATTTGCGAAAAAATGGAGTTTTCAGCAGGGAAGCGCCGTAAATACATAAATGAAATGTGCAGAAAAGCAGCATGAGGCAAATAACTAAAATAAACAAATAAATAAATGCCACAAGCGCAAAGTGTGATTGCCGTTTTCAACAGACCACTTCTCTTCCTTTCCCTTCCTTCTCCTCCTCATTTTTATTTACGCACATTACTATGCATATTTTGTTTTTATGCATTTTTCAATGCAACCATTTGCGTTGCATTCATTCAATTCTTATTTCTCGTTTCTCCTCAGCTCTTCACTTTCGCATCCATGTTAATTAAAGTTTACCCATTTCGCTCGGAGGCTCTCTGTGCAGCTCCACTGCAAAATGGCAAGCGCGCAATCAATGAATGAATGGTGGTAGTTGGTTTGACAGGGTGACGCACCGACCCACAAGCTTGTTGAGCTTTACAATTCCCACCAGGCGATATTTTATTCATGCAACACTTGCCCCTTGCTCACTTGCTGCTGCTGCCGCCTGCAGCTGTTGAATTGCAATCAATGAAGAATTCATTGCATGTGAATTCAATTGGACTACAAATACAAATAAAATACTTTTGTTTTTACATTTTGGTAAAAGCATTCATTGGTTTTGGTAGTGGGTTGGTGGCAATCGTAGCTAATTTGAAAATTTACAAACTAGTTTATAGTTTGTTTGATATTTTCTCAACTAAATATATTTTCATTGTTAAATTTAAGTGAGTACTTTCGAAAACCTTGAGATTTTACTGTGGTTAGAGATGCCAATTCAATGAAGAAACCTCTCACCACTTGATTCTTAAGGAGAGCAGTTCTCTTGCAATTAATCTAATCATCCATCGGTATCCATTTTTATCAACGGAATAAATCTCGCTTATTCTATTCTTGTGAAGTCCTCTAAAGTTTCCCAAATATAAATAATATAAAATATTCAATTGAATTTAGGTTGAGGTTAGACTACACGGTCAAACAAAAAAATTTTGTTATGACCTGGAGCTCTTACTATGTTTATCTTATGTCTTTGGGGTCGAATCTGAGGACAATTTAAGGGGTTAGGGGTGGTCAAGATTTTCAAAAAATCAATTTTTGGTCTTTAGCATTTACGTTAAACGTAATATCTTAAAATTATTCTCTGAAAATGAATTTTGATGTTGATCCGATAATTAATTTTCGAGTTATTCGACAAATAATAAAGACGGGCACTTCAAAACGCTCGGACGAAACTTTAAAAGCGTTTTTCTCAAACCAATGCTTTATGAACTGGTGACAACTGTAACTCGAAACCCGCTCTGTAGAATTTAATGCAATTTATACAGCTTTAAAATACAAAATAATAATTCTGGGACTGAGAGAATTTTTTTTTGTATTTCAAAAATTTCGATTTTTTAAGACCAAATAACTGTTGATTTTTTTCCAAAAATTCATAAAAAAATTTCCTGAGGCCACCAAAACAAAAAGCTTCGACCAGGATTATCTATTTCTAAAACTAATTTTTCTTATCCGATTGATTTTAGATGAATCTCCAAGGACTTATGATTGTCACCACAGGGACCTTTTTTTTGGAACTGTGGCAACACAAACAGCTATAACTTTGGAAATTGTGATTTTTTCGTGACTTCGAGTCAAAACATTGTGTAATAATGTCATATTATTACTTTTGCAAAATAACATGATTTAATAGCAAACAAAATTTCTATATTTAATTAAATTTTTTCGGCTTTCTGACTACCCTAAACACATTAACCCCATCAGATCAGGGTTTTGACAAAAATTCAAAGAATTCACTTGAAACTCTCCACTCCAAGGTTTTCGGGGTTAAAATTAAAAATGGCGGACACAACATGGCATACGCTTTTTTGAAAAATTCATCAGAATTGCTTTAAACTCATTACTCGGGGGTTCTCGGGGTCGTTGATTATGAATTTGATGTTACTTAAAAACAAGTAAGGAAGGGCTAAGTTCGGGTGTAACCGAACATTTTATACTCTCGCAATTTATTTATTTAACTTTATTTATATTATATAATACACAATTTGACCCACATATTCGTCATATATATTGTATAAAGTCCATTGAAAGTTGGAAAACATAATATGAGGTTAGAAGCACCGAGGTCCTCGTGTTCGATATATGGGGCCTTAAAAACCTATGCTCCGATTTCGGCGATTTTTAGAATGGGGCTGCCACACTATAAACAAAGTATTTGTGCAAAGTTCTGCATCGATATCTTCACTAGTGCTTACTTTATATATTGTAAAGTAACCGATTCAGATTGTCTTCAAAGTTCTAGTATATAGGAAGTAGGCGTGGTTGTGAAGCGATTTGGCCTATTTTCACAACATATCATTGGGATGTAAGGAAACTATTACAAACCAAGTTTCATTGAAATCGGTCGAGTAGTTCCTGAGATATGGTTTTTGACCCATAAGTGGGCGACGCCACGCCCATTTTCCATTTTGTAAAAACATCTGAGTGCAGCTTTCATCTGCCATTTCTTATGTGAAATTTAGTGTTTCTGACGTTATTCGTTAGTGAGTTAACCCACTTTTAGTAATTTTCAACCTAAATTTTGTATGGGAGGTCGGCGTGGTTCTGATCCGATTTCCTTCATTTTTGGACTGTATTAGGAAGTTGCTAAAAAAAACGATTGCAGAAAGTTTGGTTTATATAGCTCTATTGGTTTGCGAGATATGTACAAAAACTTAGTAGGGGGCGGGGCCACGCCCAATTCCCCAAAAAAATTACATCCAAATATGCCCCTTCCTAGTGCGATTCTTCATACCAAATTTTATTTCCATAGCTTTATTTATGGCTTAGTTATGGCACTTTATGTGTTTTCGGTTTTCGCCATTTTGTGGGCGTGGCAGTGGTTCGATTTTGCTCATTTTCGAAAGCAACCTTCCTATGGTGCCAAGAAATAAGTGTGCAAAGTTTCATCAAGATATCTTAATTTTTACTCAAGTTACAGCTTGCACAGACGGACGGACGGACGGACAGACAGACATTCGGATTTGAACTCCACTCTTCACCCTGATCACTTTGGTATATATAACCCCATATCTAACTCGTTTAGTTTTGGGTGTTACAAACAACCGTTATGTGAACAAAACTATAATACTCTCTTTAGCAACATTTGTTGCGAGAGTATAAAAATCAAAATGGTGAACCAATATGGCAAACATATTTTAAAAATTCACCATATTGCGTCTGCCATTTTGAATTTTAGAAAACCAACTCCTTTATTTAAGCGGCTAAAATCAATCCCACTCCATTACAGTTCACCGAAGGTATAACCGTTAAGATGTTTTAATCACAGCCTAGCGAAAGGTAAAGTGATGAGGAGAAAATGTCAAGATTTTTCCAACTTGCCTCAACCTCAATTGAATACTTACAATGTAACCTTTATTTAAAGTTTAGGGACCATGGTGTTTTTTATAAGTTCCTCTTCATGAATGTTTTAATGAAGCAGCACCCGTTTACATAATATCTGCTGAAGTGATTTATGACGAATTCGTTAGATTGATTCTGAAATGAGGTCAATATAGCTGAGCAAGGTAGAACGTATTAGTAACGTTCGCTAGAATGCATCCTCTGAATAGAAAAATACTACACATAATAAACATACAACAGAGAAACAGAAAAAAATAAACTTCGTATTTAAGAAACGATTTCAGCGCCATTGTGATCACATCACATCCAAAGTGTATCAACCTCAGTATGGCAAAAGCTGGATAGTGGAGGAGGAAATGCTTAGATGATTCCATCCGCCTTCCTCCATACAGCTTTTGCAACTTGCATATGCCACGATCCCAAGTCTCAACGCATGGGTATCTATTGTACAATGTCCAGTAAGCACACTGATGATCGCGCTGAAACGGACTTTGCCAAGAAAAAGCAGTTCAAAAGACCTTTTACGCTTCACAGTGGGCCAAACGATCTCGCCACTGCTCGCAATGGTATGCCATCTAAAATTAATTTTGTTAATTATTAATAAGTATTCAAGAGTATTATTATTTTCTGTATTAAAGTACTTTCAAATTAGCTCTTTCACACTGAACAACCATATACAGTTCAATGTTACTCATACGACATGTACCTCTTAGCGTCAAACTGACGAAACATATATACAAACTATATGGTATAAGTGTTTTTTTTTTGAAATTTCGCACTTAAAAATTCACATTGTAATTGAATTAAGTATTGTATTATATATTTAAACTCGTATTTTAGGAATATTTGCTTAGCTCTCATTTTTACTGCACATTTTTACATATCTACATGACTTCCGAATTTTTTACACACATTTACAATTTATTCGCCATGCATGCTGGCGTAGAATTTGTTTAATTTATTTGACATTAATTGTAAAACTCATTTGCCTAATTGAATGGCAAATAAAAAATGCTACACACATGCCGACAAACAAGTATTTACCCATGTAATATATGTAAGTGTGTGTACATTCATTAGTCCAAATAAAATTAATTTAATCGTTGAGTTGACATATGTTGACCCAATTTATTTTATGTTTCTATCTATGACTTAGTACGTACACACTTCAAGTGTTTTATACGACAAATAATTTATTTGTTGGCAACGAGAAACAAATTAGAGCCTATTCGCCAGTCACCGGTGTAAGCGGAAATGGTCTCAAATGGTCATACCAAAAACAATATATATTTTTGGGAGGTATGTGTAAATTTGGGTTTAAAAATTTGTCGCATGACATTAAAAAATTTGTTAGTGACAGTGTGAGCTTTTATTAAAGCCATAAAATCTTGAATATTCCACACGTTTCGTGTAAACAAACTTTTAATGGCAAATATGATTTATTGCCACATTAAGTAGGTGATATGCCGCAACGGAAAAGGAACAATTAAGTAACGATATGTCACAGCTTGAACTAAATACCCAACTGGAAGTAAAAACCAGATTTGTTTAATGCAAAAAATGTATGAAAATTTGGATCTATCTTTTGGTTGCGGTTAAGGTACTATTCAGTACTTTTTTAATTGATTAAAAATAAAAATAAATTTTATATAATATTCCTTTAATAAATATTTGAATATCCATTAAATAAAATATTCATTCATTCTTACTACAATTTTTCTCACTGGGTAGCTGTAATACATCAATTTTATGTTTGTGTATCGTGTAGTCGTCTTCACTGCTTAATTGTGGCTTCTTCGCAGGTGTTTCCGTTCAAGTGTGCGAAATGTAAATATGTGGTTATTACTTGTTTTACATATGTACAGTACGTCAATAGGATAGGGTGTTAGAGTTTGTTGACGCATATTTATTACATCAGCATATGCTTATCAATACTCAACTAAAATTGTTAGTAAACAGCGGCATAAAAATTTCGCACAATGGAAAAATCACGAAGGAACATCATAGTGTCGAATATAGAATATATTGTAAATAATAAATTAATACAAAAGATACATTTCTCTAGTATTCAATGGTTGAGTTAGAAACCAATTTAATTATCAGTATTATTGGTTACCACTTTTCAAGTTTTTTTTTAAATTATTTTTCTAAACCTTACCAATCGGGTTGTTTGATAAAGTTTTCTAAAAAGCATTGAAGTTCTTCCTTTGTAGTAGTGTCATAAGTTGATTTCTAAGTCATTCTGCCATATTTTATGAGCGATAAGAGATCAACAAGCTCAAAAAACTATCAACTCTACCTCCCAGAATCTCAAACTATTCTCTTTTTCAACAAATAGGCCTTTTAGATTCCGCTTATAATCTAAATTGTTTATTAAATATTTTGAAACGAGATGGCTCGCTGATTTTTTTGTTTGTTTGCTTTTATTTGTGATAATATGTATCTCTGATTCATGACGATTTTAAGCCGATCAATGTACATTATGGATATTCCAGCTGACAGATAATCCGTAATGTCTCAGAAGTCATCAGGTTTTCCAATACTTTGCTGAGCTATTATTTTATAAACAGAATAAAATTTGTGCTAATTGGCCAACTAAAAATTGTGTAAGATTAATTTAGCTCTATTAACCATTGAAACTGCTCAATTAGATGACAACTATGAGTTTAGGATGAATTGCGCTCAATATTATGAAATGTGACAGAATTAACTACTTATTTCTGCCAAGGTTTCGTCCCAATAATTATCAATTGTCTCTGATAAATAATGGTTTTATGTCTATGTAAGTTATAAAGTTTCTGGCACAGAAAATACGTAGAAATGTCTTTCAAGTCGACAGATTAAATATTATATTCTAAATTATATTTTCTAAAATAATATTTTCTAAATTTAATAAGTTTAACCATTCCTCCTGTTTGAAAAAAATCAAGTATATAGTATTCAATTTGTTCTTAATTGAGCAATTAACATTTTTACTACATTAATTGAATTCAATTAACCACATTATTTTCTCCTGTTTAAAATAACCGTTTATAAAATATTCAATTAGTTCTTAATTGAGAAATTAAATTTTTTAGTACATTAATTGAGTTCAATTAACAACAAAAATTGCTCAATTAGTTAGTAATTAAATATTAAGTATACCTTTTTTACTATTGGGTTTCATTTTATTACTCTCAAGTGTAAATTAAACCTATATTGAACAATTAGTTAACATAAATTGTTCTTAATTATCGACACAATTAGTTAATTTGACAAAAAATTTTAAATATAATTTTCAATATTATAGAGCCCTTTTATGTCAACAAAGTTTAGAACCTAAACATTTATTTTCTCTGTTCAGAAACTAATTTCTCCATCAATTATGACATTAATTACTCTAAATGTAAACGCACAGTTGTGCATCATCAAACTGACGCATTAAAATATTATAAATTAATATACGAAACTATGTAAATATTGAAATTCCTTTTCACTTCCATGAAATGTGAATGCCAAAGCGAAATAATGTCCATTAAAATGCTGACGCAGATAAATCAAACGAATTGGTAAATTATGAATATAACAGTAATTTAATGATTTGCAAACAATTCATATTTGGCGTATTCATTTGTTTGCATATGCATGAGTATCTCATGCGTATGTGTGTGTCTGTGTGTGTGAAGGTACGTTAATATTTGGACAAGCATGTGACAACAGCGCGTGGGCTTCTTCGATTGGTTTCGCCAATGGGGAGTATAAAGCGTGGGCGGCATTGCCGAATTTCGTCAACGCCACGCTTGAATTGGCGCTGCTACAAACAATTAAGTTGCCTACCGACACACACAGGACAAAGTAGGGGTACATATACTCTTATATTTCTATGTGTGCTTGTGTGTAGATGAGTATGTTATATAATGTTAGCGTGTAACCAAGGCGTGTTATGTTAAGGATTTCGTGTGTGTCATGCGAAAGCGACACGATTAAATTTGATTTTCTATATAAATCTCGTTAAAGCGGCGCGCACAGCAACAGCGCCATTCTTTAACAAAAGAGGACAGCTTAAGTCATGTTAAATAGCTGAGTGCTGCTTGACATTAAATTACATAATATAGATAGCTATATGTTGATTTACAGTGTGCGAAATGAGCTAGGGTTAATGTATGAAAGGAATAAGAAAGCATATAGATTAAAAAATTAGATAATCGCTGTGTAGAAAGAAAATATATATTCTTTGTAAATCTTTATATAAAAACAAGAAAAAACGTTAACTTCGGCTGTACCGAAGCTAATATACCCTTGACAGGTGCATTTATTTTAGTAACTATGTGTTTAAGCAAATCTAAAGACGTAAGAAAAAGTAAGTAAAACATTTTACTAATTCTTTTTAGCCGGGTTGTTTGCTAGAAACATTAAGGTTATATAGTTAACCGATCTGAACAATTTCTTCTGAGATTAAATTATTGCCTTAAGCAGTAATCCATGTCAAATTTCGTGAAGATACCACGTCAAATGCGAAAATGTTCCATACAAGCAATTGATTCCGATCGCTCGGTTTGCATGGCAGCTATATGCTATAGTGAACCGATCTGAACAATTTTTTCGGAGATTAAATTATTTCTATGAGCAATAACTTACACCAAATTTCGTGAAGATATGTAGTAAAATGCGGAAGTTTTCCATACAAGCCCTTGATTCCGATCGTTCAGTTTGTATGGCAGCTATATGCTATAGTGAACCGATCTGAACAATTTTTTCGGAGATTAAATTATTTCTATGAGCAATAACTCACACCAAATTTCGTGAAGATATGTAGTAAAATGCGGAAGTTTTCCATGCAAGCCCTTGATTCCGATCGTTCAGTTTGTATGGCAGCTATATGATATAGTGGTCCGATATCGGCAGTTCCGACAAATGAGCAGCTTCTTGAAGAGAAAATAACATCTGCAAAATTTCAAAACGATATCTTAAAAACTGAAGGACTAGTTCGTATATATACAGACAGACGGACAGACGGACATGGCTAAATCGACTCAGTTCAACATACTGATCATTTATATATAAACTTTATAGGGCCTCCGACGCTTCCTTCTGGGTGTTACAAACTTTGTGACAAACTTAATATACCCTGTTCAGGGTATTAATATTTCAAAAATTTATATAAAATCATCTGCCATCAAGCAATTGTCGCGCATTATCTCCACATACACATGTCGCACCAATCAGTGGCAAACTCATTTCGAATTTGCACAAAAGTTATTGATGACGAAGAAATATGCCTCGATATGGCTATTCAATGCAGGAAACACTAGTACATAAATTCGTAACAAAACCAGATTGATATCGATGATGGCGGCGGCGTCGATCATCAAAGACGAAGTTTCGTCCTGCGCGGGAATGAGTACAACTAAATTGGCAGCAAGGCACAAATGAAACAGTAAAAGTACAACAAAATTTGTTTTTGTATTTTTCCGCGTATGTTGCTAAGCAATTTGCCTACCACACACACCATACACACACCATACACACAAGTACATAATGTCTAAAAGTATGTCATATTTGGCGGAAATTATCAACATTGATTTAGTGGAGGCACTTGAAGCGGCAGCAAATGGCAGCTATGACATTTTTGCTATAAGATAGCCATAAAGTGGCGTTGTGACAGCATTAAGTGCGTTTATGATTTATTCGCGGCGAGCCTACGTGCTTGCCTTGGCCGCGGCGTATACGTAACATAAATTTGCAGATAATGGAAATAAATGCGTGTGGTGCGTGTATGCTTCAAAAGCAACGGAAAAATAAGCGCGAAATTAATGAAGAATTAATGAATTTAAAACGGAAAGCTTTATCGACAGCTACAATTGAATTTACGTCATGGAGGTGTGCACCTGGTGTGCAAAAAAATAAAGGTACCACTTATTATGTTGCGTTTATATGAAAAGTGTGTGCGATTTAAGCGTGTTTGACGTGCGTGGAAATCATTAATTTTCGCAACTTTTGTTAAATATAACAATTAGTGTTTTGTATTTTATTTTGTTCAAAATAACAAATCGTTTGTAGACATGCGAGCTTTATACTGGATTACTGTTATAAAATACAAGATTTTACACCCACTAATCACGCCTTAAAATTTGCGGAATTTATGTGATATCTTAATTATAAAATAATTAAATGACGTCATTGATAATGAGGGGGTGTGTCTACGCGATTTTTTTTTGCCTTTATAATATTTACAAAGAGTTTAAGTTCCTTTGTGATTTAAGAGAAGAAATAAAATGCTCGTTATATTTTTATTCGCTGATATATTTTACATTTTTTTATAATGTTAAGGAGAGGGGAAATTATGCTGTTTATGTTTATGAAATTATGCAATTAAGAAATACCTAATAATTTATTTAATAAATAATTTGTGAGAACACATATTTTTTCTCGAACTTTATTTAACTTCCATTATTACCATACTTAATACATATTTTAGAATACTCCCTTGAAGCACAATAACTTATCATTATAAAAAATTGAAGAACCAAAGGAAATCCTTAATATTTTTTGGTCCTTGGGGGTCAATACTATACGATTTGCACCATAAATGGGAAGAAAATCGCCTAATTTGGGAATTAATATGCTCGTTATCATTAATGTCACTATAAATGCTCCTGCTTGAGACCTGATTAAACTTTTAGATGCGATTTCCAATACTTAAGGGGCTACACTAGTGTAACCCATGAAAAATTAGGCGATTTTCGTGAATTGTTTTTAAGAAAATACTCGATGGAATGTTTCGAAGTTTTTAGAACATAATAAGGTATATTTTAGCCTATATTAAATTTTTTTTTACAAAAATATTGAAATAAAAGTTGGAGAACTGCTGACATCATTCCGGCCGAATGAGTTGCTGAAACAAAAAATTCAAAAGGGCGTTAAAGTTGAAGATATTTCCTATACAATGACCTATGATTTTTGAGAAGTATCAAAAATTAACAAAATGCCATAGTTATGAAAAATAAATGTCGTTTTTAGGTAAAAATATGGTAGTTTTTTATGCCAAATTGACAATTTTCAACAAAAGATAGTAGGTTATTGTATAGTAAATATATTCAAGAATACTCAGTTTTAATTTGAAGTGAATCGGTCAATTTCTCGTTGAGTTATGATGTCAGCAGTTTTGAGAAATGTCGTTTCGAGAAAAACACGTTTAAATTTTCGACTATGGCGGCTTATGCCTGCGAGCGTTTGCTCTTTTCTCTTTGGTCTGCTAGTCAAAAACTATTCAGATACGACCTTACCACTTTCTTAAATAAATAAACGTATTTCAAATTCATATTACTCATCAAGACCACCAAATCTTCAATTTGTACCAATAAACATTATATAAAACGAACGGGCAGATATCAATATTATATGTATATATATACAAATATGTATGTATATATGCCTCGAAATCAACTTTATCATATAGCTCCACTTTGGACTGAACTTGAGAACACACTGGTTTACTTGTATAACATATAATTAGGTCTTTTAAAAGTATGAATTCATATACCATTGCGTGGCAAGTGAATATTACTTTTCAAGTGTTTAATGCTCATCACCTACCCCTCCAATAAAAGTGGTAACAATATAATTACACCTTACATAACCTATGAACTCTTAGTACATAATTTAAAGATTATAATTTTATTATTTCAAAAATGTACTTAGATGATAATTTTTTCGAAAATAAAGGGGTAGAAATTATCCGTGGACTTTAGGGTATTTAGATGCTTAACAAAATCATATTCAGATATTTCTTCGAAGGAAAATACAGTTTAACTTCCATAACTTGAATTTCTATAACTCGAAGATCTCCATAACTCGAATTCTTGAATAGGCATTTCATACAAATTACCTTTCGTAACTCGGAATTCTTTCTAATTCAAAGTTTTTTTTTTGTGGATTATGGTGATTCGAGTTAAGGAAGTTCATCTGTATATACAATTACTTTATAATACTTCATATTATAACAATAATATAGCTGTTTATATCTGCCTTTAATTCACTAAACTCTAGAGAGAAGCGTAGAACACTCAACTGGTATAAAAACTGGCACAACAAAATAATTTAATATTGAATAAGGTGGGCTTATATAATTTTATGAGATATTCATATACTTTATTCTAGACCTAGATTTCATATTAATATTTCATGGGATTAGAGTATACAAACATAGCAAGTAGAGTAGTGCCGAAGATTTATTATAATTGGTTCAAAAAGCTTCAAGGTCTTGTGATTAAGAACTGGTATGAATTATCGTTGTCTAACATGTATTTCGTACATTATCCGATATAAAAATTCATAAAAATTCTTAAAATTTCTTCAATTTTCTCAATTCCTAAATCTAACGTTAACAAATTGCCATAAAGAACTACAAAAATGTCTCTCGTCCAATCGCCATTTCCTTTACTTATGTAACGCCTCATTTGACTGTAGGGTCTACCAATATGTAAAAGCATTCTCTCTGTTTTCTTTGTTTGCTTTGTAATCGTGCCTTAACCTTTGTAACATGCAAGATATAACCTTTTTGTTGCAATTGTTGTTGCTTTTGAGCTGGTGTAAATGGTGTAATTAAAGGTTGTTGCTTAAAATCCTTCCACTGGGTCAATTGGGTTTTTAAGCGCTGATTATAACACTTAACATGCATGCAATGTCAATAAAAAAGCACGAGCAGCTATAGCTAGTGCACGCTATGATTCAAGTACGTTTTATAGACTAGAGCGATATACATATATATATATAGATGTGTGGGTAGGTGTATATACTCTTTTACATATATTTTATGGGAGGGGTGACAGTAAGTGAATAGTAATTTTGCTTAAATTTAATCAACGGTATAAGAAGTGTATTTGAATTTAAATTTTTAGAAACTATAATTATTTTAAATTTAGGGGATTAGGGTTAGGACAGCACTTTCTAGAAGATTTTCATAAATATTTGTATAGCATAAAAAATGACAAATAATATGAATGGGGGTTTCCCAGTCGGGATATTATTATTATTATTATTATTTTTTAATGTTCTTGGATCAGATTTGCCACATAAGTATTAGCTTTAATCATGTTATGTAAATTTAAATTTTACGAAATTGTATCTCCTTCTATATGAAATAAATACAACCAATCGTTCCTTCAGAAACTTTAAAAACCTCTTGGCCGGAAAACTACTTTGCACCTTTCAAAGCACAATTTTTCATATTTACACCATTATACTCTCTGAAGTCTAAATTCAAGTGCATAACTGAATGCCTAAACAGTGAGCAACTTTATTCACCTCCACATATGTACTAAAATATATAATCTCTGGAATAATATTTCCCCACGTATATAAATATTTGTCTCAAACTACAACGTCAAAGTACAACAAGCTATTGTTGAGCGAGCATCTTTTGTCGTTTTGATGTCACGAAAAGTGAATGCGGCATTTGGCTATTATTTTTTATGCGAAAAAGTTTTTTGGCAACTACAACTTTACCATAAGTGCCAACTCAAGCACAACGGCAATATTTTCCTAGGACATACAGCTTCGTAGATTTATATAGATATGTATAAAAAAACCTTTGATTGTCATCCTCATCGTAACATCCATAACTAATGGAGAATATATCAGTTTTGAAGTCGTCTTATTTTAAAGTTGGACTGCGAAGGGATCTTCCACATATTCTTAAGTTTTAAACTGAAAATCAGCTAATTTGAGTCTACACACACCATGAAAATAGTTGCAATCGGGTTATAATCACGGCCACCCATACAAAGGTTATGTTGAAAATGACTAAAAGTGCGTTAACTCACTAACGAAAAACATCAGAAACATTAAATTTTACAGAAGAAATAGCAGAAGGAAGCTACACTCAGATTAAAAAGAGGTAAATGGGGGTGACGTCGCCCACTTATGGGTTAGGAACTACTCGATCGATTTCAATGAAATTCGGTGTGTAATATTTTCTTGACATCCTAATAAAACGGATGAACAATGGTCGAAATCGGTTCACATTCACGACTACTTCCCTTATAACTCAATTTTGAATTCCATATCATTTCTCCACTTTATAATGTATACATAAGGGACCAATGAAGATAGCGGAACAAAACTTTACACAAATACCGTATATGATCTTTGGCATTACTTGTGAAAAAATTGTCGAAATCGGACTATAACTTTTCAGTGCCAGATGAATATGAAGAACCCTGTGCCTAAAGGTAATTCTGCACCGAAAATTTAATTCAGGTGGAATTTTTTTTTCTAATAGTGTCTTTATACCAAAAATCGTTAAAATCGGGTCATATATTCCCACCGCTCCCATATACCTAATTATAGGTTTTTCAAAAATAAATATACTTAAATAATTAATAAATGATAATAACGAATTATTCTATTGGACTTTTAGCCGAAAATATGAGTCAAATTTTCTTAATAAAACTATAGCAATAAATTGCAAGAGTATAAAATGTTCGGTTGCACCCGAACTTAGCTTTTCCTGACTTATTAAAAGCACCTCATGCGATAGAACCGAAAATATGTAAAAAACCAAAATATTTGGATTCCCTCGTCTGTCTGACATTTCCAAACATCATATGGAATCTTTTAAGTCCTTAAAATTTAATCTTAAAATATAAATTGTAGCTTTTTCTGTAATTAATAGGTCTACAACTTTGCTTCCGCCGTGTTTTTTTTTATTTAAGGCTTTATTGTATATAACGGTTACAAAAATATTATTAAAAATATTGGCCGTCGCTAGCTACTACTTTTGACCATCATTCTGACACCATGCGTATTCCGTGACGAAAGAACTTCTCATCTTTCGAGTCGATCCAAGTATCAATCCAATTTTTGACTTCTTCATAAGAACTAAAGTGCTCGTTAGCTAGATCGTGTGCCATCTATCAGAACAAGTGGTAGTCAGATGGAGCAAAGTCTGGAAAATACGGCGGTTGGGGTAAGATCTCCCATTTCGCCGTCTCCAAATATTTTTTGACAACCTTTGCGACGTGAGGCCGAGCTTTGTCTTGCTGGAGAATGACTTTATCGTGTCCTCGTACTGTGGCCGTTTTTCTTTTAGTGCTCGGCTCAAACGCATCAATTGCTTTCGGTATCGATCTCCTGTGATGGTTCCATTTGGCTTTAGCAGCTCATAATATATCACCCACAGGCTGGTCCTACCAAATGCAGATCATGACCTTGGCTTCATAATCACCATTCTTAAAACGTTGAAACCATTCGCGACATGTTCTTTTACAGCACAGCCTCACCGTACGTATCCGAAAGCATTCGATGAGCCTCAGCCGCACTTTTCTTGAAATTAAAAAAGAAAAGCAAAATTTCACAATTCTAAAGAAAACCCTTTTAACCACAGTAAAACCATAAACACACTCTTCGAATGTCAATGCCACGTTATCAATGCTCCAAGCAACAATCTCCATAAATCTTAAATGGTTTCGCTTTTAATTCGAAGTAAGTGTAAAAGAGTGTAAATAACAATAATGGCTGACAAAAGGCATAAAAAGCATGCTGTCATAGAAAAATAGTGAAATCTGCAAAAAACAACAAAGAAACAAGTAAGGAAGGGCTAAGTTCGGGTGTAACCGAACATTTTATACTCTCGCAATTTATTTATTTAACTTTATTTATGTTATATAATACACAATTTGACCCACATATTCGTCATATATATGGTATAAAGTCCATTGAAAGTTGGAAACCATAATATTAGGTTAGAAGCACCGAGGTCCTCATGTTCGATATATGGGGCCTTGAAAACCTATGGTCCGATTTCGGCGATTTTTAGAATGTGGCTGCCACACTATTAACATAGTATTTGTGCAAAGTTCTGCACCGATATCTTCACTAGTACTTACTTTATATATGTAAATGATTGTCTTCAAAGTTCTGGTATATAGGAAGTAGGCGTGGTTGTGAAGCGATTTGGCCTATTTTCACAACATATCATTGGGATGTAAGGAAACTATTTCAAACCAAGTTTCATTGAAATCGGCCGAGTAGTTCCTGAGATATGGTTTTTGACCCATAAGTGGGCGACGCCACGCCCATTTTCCATTTTGTAAAAAAATCTGAGTGCAGCTTTCATCTGCCATTTCTTATGTGAAATTTAGTGTTTCTGACGTTTTTCGTCAGTGAGTTAACCCACTTTTAGTAATTTTCAACCTAACTTTTGTATGGGAGGTGGGCGTGCTTATTATCCGATTTCTTACATTTTTGGACTGTATTAGGAAGTGGCTAAAAAAAACGTCTGCAGAAAGTTTGGTTTATATATCTCTATTGGTTTGCGAGATATATACAAAAAACTTAGTAGGGGGCGGGGCCACGCCCACTTCCCTAAAAAAATTACATCCAAATATGCCCCTTCATAGTGCGATCCTTCATACCAAATTTTATTTCCATAGCTTTATTTATGGCTTAGTTATGGCACTTTATGTGTTTTCGGTTTTCGCCATTTTGTGGGCGTGGCAGTGGTCCGATTTTGCTCATTTTCGAAAGCAACCTTCCTATGGTGCCAAGAAATAAGTGTGCCAAGTTTCATCAAGATATCTTAATTTTTACTCAAGTTACAGCTTGCACAGACGGACGGACGGACGGACGGACAGACAGACATTCGGATTTAAACTCCACTCTTCACCCTGATCACTTTGGTATATATAACCCTATATCTAACTCGTTTAGTTTTGGGTGTTACAAACAACCGTTATGTGAACAAAACTATAATACTCTCTTTAGCAACATTTGTTGCGAGAGTATAAAAAATGCCAAAATTGAATGAAAGAAACCACGAATGTTTAAGTGTTCGCAGTGCCTTCACACATACATATCTTTTATATGCATATGTATATATCTGGAAGGCCTTAGCAACACACTGGCAGGCAATGTGCACTCAAGAACATGAATAATAGCTAGAAAAATGGTGACATTTCTTGCCACATAATGAAGTCAGTCACAGTGGCAACAACCTTTGGAACGAGCAAAGGCGTGCAATAATAACAAGATGTCGTGGCACTAAACACGTTTTGCCGGTGGCATAAAAACAGCGCAGAATTTTGGCACGAAATTCGGGAATCGAGAGAATGTATGATATATATTTTCATATGTGTGTGTGTGTGAGTGTATATGTGCTACAGTTACATATGTATGTGTAATATGCATGTGTGTTTGTAGGAAGAAGCAAATTGGTGTCAATGACTTGGTAAATAACCGCAAAGAGGCGTGTGTGCTCCACTTACTTATATACATATATGAATTTCCTATGAGTTTTTATTTGTTCGTGTGCTCCTTCACTTCCTGTACTAATTTTTTTCTGCCTCTTTTATTGGCCTAAATGGCATTTGCTTAATTGTTTAACCAAATACAGTAACAGTAGCTAAAGTAAATACCAACCACACACATACAACAACAAACACACACATACTTCTAGTACCTCACCATTTTGCCTGCATTTACTTATTAGTTGCTTCCTTCGAGCTCAACAAAATTTGAATTGTGAGTGAACCGCAAATTTATGATCTCTATGCTTGGCATTCGTGTAGGCACATCTCCAAATTAATCGCTACATGTGATTCTAATGATGTTAATAATGCTTATGTTAATGATAATGTCTCACACACATTCATATATGTATAGTCGGCATAGTGTGCTCAGCACGCCCTTGCATAAATAGTTTTTTCTTCGGCTAAAAGTTCGTAAATTTTGTGTAGATAATTGCTTATGCATAATACATAAGTTGTATGAGCTTATGCGCTTACGATTGAGGTTAAATATATATGGATAAATAAATTTGTACTTGTTTAGATGCAAATTGCTGCAGGAAATGGTATCGGATATGACAGGCATAAGAGAGGGAGAGAGGTTTGGTTGATTGGTCATTTCTTCAATATACATATGCCCAATTGTAAATGAGTAGAAAGAAGTACCTCACTATTAAGTAGACGGTTTACTTATATGCAGGATATGACTTCTACCATCTTCTCCTCTCGAGTTCATTCTATCAGCATGGTAATCGTTTTTGGAGCACCGGCGCGTGGTTTATCAAAACCCGATGTGTACAAAAGACAAATGTCATACAACCGGTTTTCTTTACTTTGGATTTAGAAAGAACAAACTTTGACTCTAGTTGATTGCTTTAGTAAACTTTGAGAAGCTCCATATTTTCTCTGATGTAGTTATGTCTTTTTTGCTAGGATTGTATTAAGAATATCGATTTTCATATGAATTTATGAGTTCGGGTATATCAGAACATTTAATACTGTCGCAATTTATTTAATAAAATTATTATAAAAGGGGTTTTCAACAGGAACGCTACAATGGTAGACCGATAGGAACAAACATTTCACTTCAGTAAGATTTGCAATTTCATTATGAAAAGATATATGATCGAACATACGTCGGCGTCATTGGGTCGTACTTCTTTAGTGATGATCAAGATCGGGACTTTACTGTGAATGGGAATCGTTACCGCTCCATGATAACAAAATATTTTTGGCCAGCGACGATTTATGAACTTCATACGAATATCGAACGTAAAATAGCAACAGTATCGGCCGATTTATGCTTGAAAACCGTCGAAAATTAGGTTCACCGTCTGGACTTCTGCAAGCGTGTCCGTGCAGTAGAAATCGAGTTCCATACAGAATGGTAATCACAGAAATAAAGAATTTCATTGATATCCCATACCGTTTTATTTAAATCTATTTAAAAAAGCGCTCTTATTGAAAAGCCTTTATATAGTATAGAAAATCCTTATATATAGTATATGAAAGCTGGAGTGATTCCTTGATCGAATTCAACTATTTTTGCTACCAAGCTACATTATATCCCTGATATCCCTATATTCGTATAATTTTGCTATGATATCTCATATTAACTCATATATACGGTATAAAGTCCACTGGAAGTTTGAAAATCCGTGTATGAGGTATAAGGTGGATAGTGGAAAGAAGCCCAACACAGAGGAACAATATTATAAGGAAAACATCTCCTTTGAAATTCTATAGAATATCTGAGAGATTTACCTACATTTTCGGTAAAAAATATGTCACAAGTACCGAGGTCCTCTTGTGCGGTATCTGGTCTTTTGAAAACTTATAGTTCGATTTCCACGGGCGACTAGTCACCTGGATCACTTTGGTATATATAACCCTATATCTAACTCTAACTAATTTTAGGGCTTACAAACAACCGTCAGGTGAATGAAACTCTGAGCTATATGTTGCGAGAGTAAAAAAATGTATAGAAATTAAGGCAACACTACGTTCAAAATTAGTTTATAGCTACGAAAATTTCGGGGGAATATTATAAATTCCAATCATAGAGATAGATCTCTTATATATAGATATTTTTTTAAATTATAAAAATTCATCAAAATACGATGAAACACTAAACATGGACTCTGAGCATGAACATGGACTCGGGCACTCCAACACGCTAGTGTGAAACTTTAAATGCTTTTTTCTCAAAACTATGTTTTTTGAACTGGTGACAACTGTAACTCGAAAACCGCTCGTTAGATTTTAATAAAATTTCTACAGCTATTAGAATGCATAATAAACTCAGGCCTGAACCAAAGATTTTTTTTCAAAAATTTTGATTTTTTTAAACCAATTAACCAATTTTTTTCCCGAAAATCTAATCCCCTTAAGCCATTTGACCAATTTCAAGCATAATATTCCTATTCCCATAGTTGCGAAATGAGAAGGATTAAATTAATATGGTAAGGATCCATATTAATTTCCACTCTTACGTCATTTTGAACGCATTTTTACAATAAATAACTGAAACTTCAAACGAAAATATCGGAATAAAATATAGAACAAATAGTGCCTCTAACATTTGACGATTCTATGGAAAGCTAAGCTTTTTCGAAATCTGTTCATTTATAGTCCGAATTTTATATTTATAGAGAGAAGGATTTACTTCCCTTTATATCACAAATATCCATGATTATAGCATTAAGTGGATATAACATTTTATCTCTAACTACTATTGATAGAATCGGTTCCTATTTTTTCTTAGTTCTGCTCTATAATTGACTTTTCTAAATATTTTGATGCCAAAATCTATGAAGTCCATTAAAATATTTCACTCGTTTACTTGATTATTACGAAACGTCTCATCGATTCCCTCAATGTTGCATATACAAAGTTATATATTTCGGATATTATTCAAGATATTCAAGATTTTTTAATAAATTTATTTAATATGCTGCCATAACCCGGAAATATTTATTCATAACGTATCAGTTAAAATGTAAAAATAATTAGCTTCATTCACTCATTGTCCCCTATATAATCAGTTAAATTAATTTTCGCTGAAATTTCTTTAAATAATTGATACTCCTTTCTTTAAATTCGAATATATTTAATTTTCCACTCACCTCTCATGTAAATATAAGCCGTTCCGCGCATATTTCTTCGCGTCAGTACAACCAGATTAAGGACATTCCCAATGATGCCGAGCGAACAGATTATTGGTAAAATAATGCCGTAAGAGTACTCGCGTAAAGCCTCTGTGCGTGGATCCTCAGGGAACTGCATAAAAAGAAATGGAAAATAAGCACACAAGTATATTATGAAGGAGAAGGAAATTAATAAGCGAAAATGGTGGAGATTTAAAAATAAGCGATCACTGCTGGAAATTCCACCACACACGGTGTATATGCCTACAAGAACAAGTACGAGTATGTACATAAATAGGCTGCTTTTGTTATGAGAAATAGCGAAGAAAAGGTATGGACGCTGTTAAAAATGTCATTCGCAATAAACAGCGGCATTAAATGGCCTTCCAAATGCTTGTGCATATAAACATTTATCCAGTACAATAAAAGCCATTACAGTGAGGCTTGCAGAAGCACACATACGTGCTTACATGCAAGCAAGAATAAACATACCGTAAGCCTTGCCGCATACTGGCACGTACCGTTAAACGAGTAAATGGAAATTTCAATGAAAAGTAAGAAAAATTGAAAAGAAGCTGCGCTAAAATGTTGCCAACAAAGTGTTGCGAGCAAAAAAAAAATGACAAAAAACGCAGAGGAATATATAAGTCAGTGGGAAAGAATGACTGTAAAGAAAAGCAGAAGGTTGACATAATCTATGTCATTACTATGCCCATTCATTGCCGTCTGCATGTCCTACAATACGTACAGCAAAGGGCTTAAAGGGCGGCACGAGCTGCTCGATGCTCAAGTGAGTTCGACCGTGTTCAAGTCGCTGCTGCACGACTGTGTCTACCAATGTCATTACACAGCGTCTAACGCCACTTTTACATGCTGCCACCACTGCTAGCTGCGGCTGTTGCAAGCTGTAGACGCCTCGCCCCTCGTCCATCGCTTATTACCCACTTCGTGCGCTCGCTCATTGCCATTAGTATTAGTATTTGTATGGCAAATCAATTTCTTCTTCATCTTCTCCAGCTCTGCTTTTCCCGTTATCGTTGATGGGTCTGCCGTTGAATGAGATGCGCTGTGTCATCGTCTCTGTGAATGGGTCTAGGGCTGCTTAGCATAACTACAGGCGCGCCGAGAATTTACAAATGAACAAGTAGCATTCTAATATATACTTGTATCCAATTATATATGTCTTTATGTTAGGGTTGTTCTTAAGTGTATGAAGAATAATTTGGCACCCGATTTCTTGAGTCTCAATCCCTTCGTCATACCTCTATTGTAACCACTCTCCAAGAACTGACTCATATGGATCTACTCAATAGGGGTTTTAAACGTCTAAACGGGATCACGATTAATATATTGATATCTTCTACAATTCTTCAAAGTTATTAGATAATAAATATTTTTTGTCTTCTTAGGAGATTTTATTTATTTTTTTATCATTAACTCTGAGGATCACCCTAATAAACATTGAATTTCATATATAGTACTACCTAGTATAGTACTTCATACCTAGTGCTCATTGGAATTTTATTTTTTTGTGGGGACGAAATTTAAATATTCAATTTTCAATTTGCTACTCAAATTTACATACATGTATATTGCACTGGAACCTCTATTGGCTGTATGCGTCGATAGCAGTCCAATTGAGCCTTGAGTAAACGACCTTGTCGAAGTTTCGTGCGAATTCTCAACTTATTTCTATTATACCAAATTTGTTAATTTAAATTGATGGCGTCGTAGTGGACGAAGGGTAATTTTTGTGGCTATATTTACTTGCAAGTGGTGTCAAATATCTTATTTATTTAAGAAATTTTAAATACTGCGAGGTTAAACTAGTGATTTTTTAGGGGAAATACTTGTACTTTGACTCAGAGAAGATTCAGTTTTGATTTTTTTAATACCCATTTATTATCAAAATGATCTCGAAACTAGTAAATATAAATGGATTAGGTTCCAGCCGTCGTTAGAAGTTTTGTGTACATATCTCTGAAATTATTAAAGTAATATCAACTAAACTTCTTGGGAACGTTTCCTGCAACATTTCATCACAAAATATAAAAATTGATGAAATCGTATAAAAACCACGCCTATCTTCCCTTTAACTCAATTTTAAAATTCATCTGATCCTTTCACTTTACAAATCAAGCACAAATGAATTTATCGATAAAATGGTCGAAATTAATTTTTTACTTTTCAAGCCCCAAATGCCGATAAGAGGAACTTTTGACCGACTCTTGAAGTGACTTGCAATTTTCGAAATATCCTAGAGAAAATCAAAGGATGTTTTTCCTGGTAATGATAATAATAATAACAAGTAAGGAAGGGCTATGTTCGGTTGTGACCGAACATTTTATGCTCTCGCAATTTATTTATTTAATTTTATTAATATTATATAACACACAATTTGACGCGCATATATTTGGTATAAAGCCCATTGAAAGTTGGAAACCCTAATATTAAGTTAGAAGCACAGAGGTCCTCATGTACGATATATAGTGGCCTTGAAAACCTATCGTCCGATTTCGGCGATTTTTAGAAAGGGGCTGCCACACTATAAATGCAGTATTTATGCAAAGTTCCGTTCTGATATCTTTACTAGTGCTTGCTTTACATATTGTAAAGTAATCTAATCAGATCGATTTCAAAGTTCTGGTATATATGAATAAGGCGTGGTTGTGAACCGATTTGGCATATTTTCACAACGTATCATTGGGATGCAAGGAAAATATTACAAACCAAATTTCATTGATATTGGTCGAGTAGTTGCGGAGAAATGGTCTTTGACCCATAAGTGGGCGGAGCCACACCCACTTAAAATTTTGTAAACCAATTTGGGTTGAGCCCTTCTGTACTTTCTTTATAATGAATTAAAGCATTTTTAGTAGTTTCCAACATAACCTTTGTGGGCGTGGATATAATCCAATTTCCTCCATTTTTGGACTGTAAAGGTAGTACTTAAAAGGTTTGGCTATATCAAGCTCAAGTAGTTTACGAGATATGTACAAAAAACTTAGTAGGCCTCTTGTAGTGCGATCCTTTGCGCCAAAGTTTATTTCCATAGCTTTATTTATGGCTTAGTTATGAAACTGTATGTGTTTTCGGTTTTCGCCATTTTATGGGCGTGGCAGTGGTCCGATTTTACCCATTGTCGAAAGCAAACCTCTCACAGTTCCAAGGAACATGTGTACCAAGTTTCGTCAAAATATCTCAATTTTTACTCAAGTTATCCGTTGCACGGACGGACGGATGGACAGATAGACTTTTTGGATAGGTTTTTGACTTGTCTCGTCACCCTGATCATTTTCATATATATATCACCCTATATCTAACTCGTTTAGTTTTATGACTTACAAACAACCGTTATGTGAACAAAACTATAATACTCTCTTAGCAACTTTTGTTGCGAGAGTATAAAAAATTATAAAAATGGGGGCTTCATATGTATTATATAAGGATTTTAAAATTTTCGGTTGCATTTATCGGTCAATATGTAAGACCGGATGGACATGACTGAAATACTATATATAAGGTGGGTGTATAAGCTTGGTACAGTGTTGTGGTGAATATGGGTGAAATTGATCCAAAAACTAATTCAAATTCTTAATAATTGGAATTGATATTAATTCGTTAATATAGTGAATAATTCGTTAATAGGTGAAAAATTACCCTAAGGCACTGAGTTCTTCATATTCAATATCCGGGGCATTGAGAATTTATAATTCGATTTCGACAATTTTGCCACAAGTAATGCCACAGCTCAAATACGGTAAGTTTTGTTCCGCATATCGGCAAACAGTTTTAGTTATCTTAATAAAACTGGGGGAAACATGGTCTCGATCGTATTTCAGTTTAATATCAAAAGTAAAAGTAATCTGCTCAAAACTTCCCTAGTATCTAATTTAGTGCTGAAATCAGGGGTAAACTAAATTGTAGAATGATTTCATAATGATTGCCGCTACTCTGGCTGATCAAAATGTAGTAATAAAACTATGCCAATATATTACCAATAGTTTAAGATAATAATCCGTGTTCTTTGGAGTTGGCTCGTAGTTTTCAGATCTCAACTCTCAAGGAAAAAAATATCGCTGGAAATAAATTTACCGACAAAAAAGTGGAAACCGTCAAGACTGATCCCTATTTTGAATAAAAATTCCAGTCCTACTACAAAAATGTTGTGGAAACGTAATAAGATCACTATAATTTCACTGATCTTTGGCTTATGGATTAAATTAACCTAAATTTATTTCACCTTTTAAACCTCGTAAAATTAGCGTCACACCGATGTCATGACAATCACTTTCAAAATAATCGATACATTAAAGTCTCACTTGTCCAACGACAAACTCACGCATATTGGCAGTTTTCATTCATCAAACGGAATGAAGACAAGAGAAAAAGCAACTGAAAACAAAAGTGAAAAAGAAATCAGCCACAGCTCCGCACAAATACTTACCTCGTTGGCAATGAAAAAATCATCACGTAAACTACTGCCGCCGGCACCACTCACCGCCGCGCTGCCGATTACTATGTCTGAGTCGGCGTTGCTGCTACCAGCGCCCATCGCACCAAAACTGCTGTGCGCACTATATAGTGTTGGTGTTGCGCCAGCGACGCTACCGACAATCGTCGTCGCACCATCCTCATCGATTTGTTCGCTCACCGTCGACGCATTCAAGTTTCTGCCCCAAATTAAGGAACAAAGCGCCGGGTCCTCCTCGGTGTTGTACAAGCGTGTTATCATGGCGGCGGCGACGGCGTTCTGTTGTGGCAGGTAAAGGTGTGTGCGTAGTTAAACGAAGGTTTATTTAAGTGGAGTGGCTGGCAAAGGGCGGCGACAGTGGCGCTGTCGAAAGTGTGAAACTTTCTATTAATAGAAAACGAAACGAAACGAAACGCAAGGAAAGGGATGAAGCTTTGCGCAGTGAAGGCAATTTAAAGGTGAAAGCCGCTGACGTCGCTATGCAATGCCGTTTTTTATTAATCTGCTCTTGTTGTTGTTGGTTTTTTGTTATACTTTGTTTTTGTATTTTATTTTTTATTTTGTTGTGGCAGTTGTAGTTTGTGTTGTTGTTGGCTCTCAATTCATTTGAATTGCAAATTGTTGCGTCGGCTGTTGAGGCCACGTCACGCCAGCTGCGCCGCTCAGCTCTCTAGTGCAACGCAGTGCACTCGTGACGCCAGCAACTCGTGCAGCAGTGATTTGTGAAGGCAATGTCTGTCTTGTTGGCGGAAGTGCGAGGTTAACGCAGCAATAAGAGTGTTAACGGAAATGCCAAGCTCCTGCGAAACGCATCACAGCTGCAGATCAAAGGCGGGCAGCAAGAATGTTAGAGGCAAGATTTACAACAACAATTTTGCAGAAGTTATTTTTGGTCACTTTATCTTTATCGTTATTTTAAATCTATCTTTCTGCCCCTCAATAGTTTTTTTGTTGCTTTTAAATAAAATAAATTACTTTAGATGCCCGCTTTAAATAACCTTCGCTTCGTTTGCTGTTTTCGTTGTTCTCCACACTTTAATCACTCTTGTTGTTTTTGCAATTATTTCACATTCTTCTTGTCTACATTTTTTCTTGCTTTTCGCATAAATTTACTTCCACCATAAGTATTTCCTTCACTTATACACATTCTTTTTATAGCCAAAAACTCTGGCAGGAATTTTCCACTGCTCCCTCCGCTAAGCCACATCAAACCACAATGTCTTGCCACCTGCTGTGTTTGTTTTAATTGTCTTTGTTGTTGTTTTGCCAACCTAATTTTTATTACAATGTTAATTTTATTGGCATTATTACGGTTATTATTTTTAGCGTGCAACATAATCGTTTTATAATGCTTGTGACACATCTTCGCATTGACGGTGGTATGCTTAGGTAGTTCTATTTGGTGTATATTTTATGGCAGTAGCTGGCGCTTTATAGAACAGTGTGATACCTGAAATGAAATAAAAATGTGCGTTAATATTTATGTTACAACAAAAATATTATATTTTTATGATCTTCTCATGCGGGATATTGGCATTTATGTATTTGCCTATATATATATTTTTTGATTTTGGAGCAAATCGGATTTTATATATTTTATACATAATTTTAGGTACTCGAACATAATAAAAGTCTGGTAAAAAGAAATCTATTATTTTTCCAATAGACGGCTTTATTAATGTGTCCTTATGGACGAAATTTCCCTCAGCAAATTGCAACAGAATTACAAAAAAGGGCAAATTATGCTCACGCCAGTATTGAGGATAAGGAAGGTTTTGCTAAGTATTTGGTTGGTTTGACAGATAATAATCTACTGTGAGTTGCTCACTTATGGATAAATTCTTAATTTGGACCTGTACAGTTAATAATTGCATTGCCTGAAGGAAGTAATCGAACAGGAACGGAGAGCTTTGGAGAGCTTAGGACATACATATTGATAGTGACTCTCCCAAAGCTCAGAAAGTTTGGTAGGATGGTTCTAATTATCCATCTTATTGTCTGGACTTGGTTCTACTATAGCTATATATTCTTAGCGACCTAATTGAATCACCTGAAGGAAGTAATCGAACAGAATCGGACAACTTTGAAGAGCTTAGAACACACATATTGATAGCGACTCACCAAAAGCTCTGAAAGCTTTGTAGCGTAGTTCTTATGCATCCGTTTTATACTCTGGACTTGGTTCCACTATTGGTATATATTCCTTGCGTATGATGTTACTGTTGTAAAATTTGTTTCAAAAGGAGCAAGTGATAACCGACTGCCCCAGTGATATGCCAATCCAATGAAATCCCCTTCAAAATAGCAACAAGTTATAGAACAAAATCGTTTATATTTGAACTAAAGCGGATCAATCTAGCTATGATTAATAAAATCTAAAATTTATTGTTATTTTATTTACAATTTGACTCATATATTCGGCATAAAGTCCAATAGAATAACGAAAATCCTCCCATATAGTATATGAGGGCTGAGTTTATTCATGAACCTATTTTACCACCAAGGTAAACAATATTCAAGACTATACGCTCGCTTAATTTTACTAAGACATCTCACATATTAACCGATATAACGTATTAAGCCTATCGTATTTTTGAAAAACCTATAATTAGGTATATGGGAGCTAGAGGAAGTTATGACCCGATTTTAATAATTTTTGGTACAGAGGCACACTATTAGAAGAAAAAGATTTCCTCTGAATTACATTAAAAGCTTCTTAGGCACTGAGTTCTTCATATTCTATATCCGGGGCATTGAAAAGTTATAGTCCCATTTCGACAATTTTTCCACAAGTAATGCCACAGCTCAAGCCACAGTATTTTCGTTAAGTTTTATTCCGCTTTCTTTTATCCCTGAGGTATATGTATATTATAAAGTGACCGAATAAGATTGAATTCAAAATTGAGTTATATGTAAAGTAGGCGTAGATGTGAATCGATTTCGCATCCGTGTAATCAGAGTGTCAAGAAAATATTATGTACCGAATTTCATTGAAATCGGTCGAGTAGTTCCTGAGATATCGTTTATGACCCATAAGTGGGCGACCCCACGCCCATTTTCCATTTTTTTTAAATCTTGGTGCAGCTTCCTTCTGCCATTCCTTTTGTAAAATTTAGTGTTTCTGATGTTTTTTGTTAGTGAATTAACAAACTTTTAGTGATTTTCAACCTAAACTTTGTATGGGGGGTAGGTGTGGTTATTATCCGATTTCACCTATTTTTATGATAAGGGACTGCAAAAATTTGGTTTATATAGCTTTATTGGTTTGCGACATATATACCGAAACTTATTTGAGGGCGTGACCACGCCCCCTTAAAAAATTACATCCAAATATGCCCCTCCCTAGTGTGAACCTCTGTACCAATTACTAATTTCATAACTTTATTTAGAGCTTACTTATGACACTTTATATGTTTTCGCCATTTTGTGGGCGTGGCAACACCGATTCCGCCCATTTTAATAGCAATCCTCTCACGGTGCCATTTTTGCCAAGTGCCAAGTTTCGTCAAGATATCTCAATTTTTACTCAAGTTACCCGTTGCACGAACGAACAGACAGACAGACATCCGATTTTCAACACGGCCCGTCATCCTGATCATATATATCAACCCATATCTAACCCGTTTAGTTTTATGATTTACAAACAACCGTTTTGTGGACAAAACTACAATACTCTCTTTGCAACTTTGTTGCGAGAGTATAACAAAGGATTCTTTGTACTATATTTACGTTTCGATACTATCTACAATTCAAATGTCGTCGGAATCCCAGAAGTTTAATGCTTGCACGGCTAATCGAAAGTACATTTAATTTAATTTATAGTGATTTGAGTTAAATATTCTTCACATAACCCAAAAGTTTAACAAAATTTAATGCGAGAATTTACTGCTTTTCTTAGAATTTACCGAATTTAAATAAGAAAGCTGCATAGTAATTGACCCAATCGTTCATTAATACTCGCCCCACACCTTAAGAGAGCATGACGAAAAACTTAAAAACAATAAGCAAAGAAGCTGGTTTGAATTACATTTTAAAGCACATAAACTTGTTAAGCACAACAAAAACAAAAGCAAACTTGTAAATAATTACGTCAGCAATTACTCCAATGGGTTTTGGGCAAGTGAATTAAAATATCTGCACTGTAGAATGAGTAGGATAGCGAAAGTAAATAAATGAAACTCAGCTGTGCGCAACCACAGACTACTTTAAATAAACTGCCATTGCTTAAAGCGTATTGAAAAGGAAAGTTGCGTATACGCCATGGCCTCCAGTTGTGCGGCATAAGAGAATGGAGTTCTTAATGCGTTGCGGCAGGGAAGTAGAAGATGTAGAATCAAAAGAAAAGAAAGCAGGCAACATAAACATAAATGCATATGGGAATAGTGCAAATAAAATTTACAATGTCAGTCTGCTAAAGACGGATATACCCATTCACCGCAAAAAGGTTGCGTAAATATTTGTAGTTTTGAAATAAATATAATCAGCAAAGTATGGCTACGTATGAATATACATATGTATATATGTATATGCTAAGTAAAGCACTTCAATGCCACGTAGTAACTATATGAGTGCCTTATGAATGAACACATATATAATTATGTGCGTTGTAAGAATAGTTGCCTACAAGGATTCTGACGTACACTTTTGCTGTATTGTCTGGCTGTAGTCGGCTGGCTGCTTGAGGCAGGTACCAGCAGCTGCCTCCATATGTGTGCGTTGATGCGTTAAACCAAAAGTTGAAGTGAAATTTTGTAATATACATATATGGATGCGTATAGAAAAGTGTTCTGTAGGAAATTTTTATACTCTCGCAACAAAAGTTGCTAAAGAGAGTATTATAGTTTTGTTCACATAACGGTTGTTTGTAACACCCAAAACTAAACGAGTGAGATATAGGGTTATATATATCAAAGTGATCAGGGTGAAGAGTGGAGTTCAAAAAACACATAAAGTGCCATAACTTAGCCATAAATAAAGCTTTGGAAATAAAATTTGGTATGAAGGATCGCTACTAAGTTTTTTGTACATATCTCGCAAACCAATAGAGATATATAAACCAGTCGTTTTTTTTAGCCACTTCATAATGCAGTCCAAAAATGAAAGAAATCGGATCATAACCACGCCCACCTCCCATACAAAAGTTAGGTTGAAAATTACTAAAAGTGAGTTAACTCATTAACGAAAAACGTCAGAAACACTAAATTTCACATAAGAAATGGCAGATGAAAGCAGCACTCAGATTTTTTTACAAAATGGAAAATGGGCGTGGCGTCGCCTACTTATGGGTCAAAAACCATATCTCAGGAACTACTCGACCGATTTCAATAAAACTTGGTTTGTAATAGTTTCCTTACATCCCAATGATATGTTGTGAAAATAGACCAAATCGCTTCACAACCACGCCTACTTCCTATATACCAGAACTTTGAAGACTATCTGAATCGTTTACTTTACAATATATAAAGTAAGCACTAGTGAAGATATCACAAATACTATGTTAATAGTGTGGCAGCCCCATTCTAAAAATCGCCGAAATCGGACCATAGGTTTTTAAGGCCCCATATATCGAACACGAGGACCTCGGTGCTTCTAACCTAATATTAGGTGGTGGTTTCCAACTTTCAATGGACTTTATACAATATATATGACGAATATATGGGTCAAATTGTGTATTCTTCTTCTTCTTGACTGGCGTAGACACCGCTTACGCGGTTATAGCCGAGTCCAAAACAGCGCGCCACGCATCCCTCCTTCTGGCAGTTTGGCGCCAATTGGTTATTCCAAGCGAAGCCAGGTCCCTCTCCACCTGGTCCTTCCATCGGAGTGGAGGTCTCCCTCTTCCTCTGCTTCCGCCAGCGGGTACTGCATCGAATACTTTCAGAGCTGGAGCACTTTCATCCATTCGGACAACATGACCTAGCCAGCGTAGCCGCTGTTTTTTTATTCGCTGGACTATGTCTATGTCGTCGAATAACACATACAGCTCATCGTTCCATCGTCTGCGGTATTCGCCGTTGCCAATTCTTAAGGGACCATAAATCTTCCGCAAAACCTTTCTCTCGAAAACTCCTAGTGCCGTCTCATCGGATGTTGACATCGTCCACGCTTCTGCACCGTAAAGTAGGACGGGAATGATGAGAGACTTGTAGAGTTTGGTTTTTGTTCGTCGAGAGAGGACTTTACTTTTCAATTGCCTACTTAGTCCATAGTAGCACCTGTTGGCAAGAGTGATTCTGCGTTGGATTTCCAGGCTGACATTGTTATTGGTGTTAATGCTGGTTCCCAAGTAGACGAAATTATCTACAACTTCAAAGTTATGACTGTCAACAGTGACGTGGGAGCCAAGACGCGAATGCGCTGACTGTTTGTTTGACGACAGGAGATATTTCGTCTTGTCCTCATTCACCACCAGACCCATACGCTTCGCTTCCTTATCCAGTCTGGAGAAAGCAGAACTAACGGCGCGGGTGTTGTTTGTATTATATAATGTATTATTGTAAATTGTGTATTATATAATATAAATAAAGTTAAATAAATAAATTGCGAGAGTATAAAATGTTCGGTTACACCCGAACTTAGCCCTTCCTTACTTGTTGAAGTTTGGTTTCATCAACAATTCTTTAAAGTCCCCAGGAAAAGTCTTACTTTATAAATATATTCAGGGAGTAGGGAAATAGGAATATAATTTCTTCTACAGATCCAAAAATGTCCGGATAATAGTCCTTGGTCGGAACCGAGAACTGGGTCATTATCGGTATCGCAGAACCGGATGTTGTGGGGATTCTCGCGCAACTTCGTTCTGGATACTGTAGCAGGTGAAACTCCTACTTATCCAGAAAACATATTTTCTACAAGCAAAGAGGTCCGCCATGACACTAACCACCTCTTTGCATTCCCTCTTAACCCTACTCATCTAACACCCGACCCTACCAAAACAGTTCGTTTCCTGGGGCTCCTGTTAGACAACTTCGATGCCAATTAGACTGGGCTTATCGGTGCAGACAGGTTTGGTAACCGTTACAACTACAACTAAACCGATTCCGAGACCAAATTTTATAATTACCTAGATAATTATTTATATAATTTTACAAAATATAAATTGTCCGATTTGAACACTATCATAAACTCGGTCGATGATCTAGTCTAAAAAATATTAAGATCAACCAATTTCCTATAGACCCTTTTCATCTTTTTACTACAGACGCGTCAATAACTCGACTTTGGCTGCTTCACAACCATCTTCTGTGTAGTTGTGGCAGCCAGCTGAGATTCTAGTTGAGGTTATGTATATAAATATGTATGTGTGAATATCTATATGTTTCCGTGCAAAAGTCAAGAATGTGTATAAAAGTATGCATGTTCATTTCTCAACCACCTTAAATGTCAAGCAACCAACCAACCATGCACCATTTGTGTTTACTTCAATCTCATTGCTGCTTGCCTTCATTCCTTTGAGTATATTTGCTTATCCATTTCACAGTCCGTTTGTTTATCCAATTGTGCGTTTGTCTCGCTATTTGCTTGAACAAGTGATGGACCAATGCAAGTGAGAGACTCACACATAGTATATTAATATGTCGTACTCGTAGAAATATTTTTTATACATTTTTCATATATGACGTCATTCGCTAACAAGCCAAATATGAAATTAAGGTGTAGAGAGTCTTGAAAAAAAAAACAAGTTATACCAATTGTATACACCTAAATATATGGGCATAAACTTTGCAGATGATTTTGATTTAAAGTTTAACTGCGACATTGACATATCAATAAAATTAATGTTGGTTCTAGCATGGCTTGAGAATGATGACTGGATTTCTACTTAATACATCGCTAGATGATACAGGGATCGAAGAACATAACCTTATACTTGCTATAAAAGATTGTCTCATAGAGACCAACCAGTCTTTTGGAGGTCCTTAATATTTCCAATGCTAGATCAAACGGTATAAAGCAACAATTATTACTCAGAAGAGTTAATCGGAATCAGATCACACAGAGCTTATCTTGTTTAAAAATCTTAAAGAGAACTTAGATATAATATTATCTCAAAATACTACAAGAGAAGGAAGCTAAGAAAGGTGTTTTCAAATGGTTCGCTACAAAAGTCGACCGATAGGAACAGCAAACGCGCCGCTCTTCAGCAAGGTTTGCCATTTCATCATGGAAGGATATACGATTCAACAACGAGCCGAAATTATTAAAATTTACTACAAAAATTCGGTGTCAGCGGCCTCAACTTTAAGAGCGCTACGACCTATTTATGTCATAATCATCTTGTTAGATCAACAGTCGAGCGTCTAGTGGAAAAATTTTAATCCTCAGGCACAGTACAAAATGTTCCCGTGCCAGTGAGACAAAGAAGTTCCTTAGTGTCGAGAATATTGCCACCGATAGCGCATCAATTGAGGAAGAACCAAATCGGTCTCTCACACATCGTTTTCATGCGTTGAGCATCTCTGTGACGTCGTTGTAGTGAATTTTGCGAAACGATCTTGGCCAGCATCCTTACGAGTTCAAATGATAAAGACCGTCACGTTACTGTGAATGGGAATCGCTATCGCTCAATGATAACCGAATATTTTTGGCCCGAATTGGATCATATGGACTTGGACAATATCGGATTCCAACAGGCGCCACAAGCCACACAGCGAATGTCACAATCGATTTATTGAAAACCAAGTTTGGTGAACGTGTTATCTCCTAAAGTGGCCCAGTCAGTTGGCTGCCTCGGTCGTGCGATTTGACGCCATTAGACTATTTCCTGTGGGGCTACGTCAAGTCTATGGTCTATGCCAACAAGTCAGCGACGATTGATGAACTTCATACGAATATGGAACGTGAAATTGCAGCAGTATCGGCTGATTTATGCTTGAAAACCGTCGATAATTGGGTTCAACGTCTAGTCTGCTGCAAGCGTGCCCTTGGAGGCCATGAAAAGGAAGTCGATTTCCATACATAAGAGAATCGAATGTACTTTCACAGAAATAAAGAATTTCACCGATAAAAAATGATTGTTATTTAAAAAAACTTTTGTAGCGTTTCTTATTGGAAAACCCTTTAGTCTTTCACTTGTTTTTTATTGCTTCGAAAAGCCCTTATCATCCAGAGCTCCTTTCTATGCATGTGCTTTCTATGCATGCAATCTCGATGTTTCGTATGACGTGACTGTGCTGCTTTCCTCAATGTTAATTTCAGAAGTCTTTTATAAAAATTTGGAATGAGAAAGCTACTACTATGTAAATTTTTTTCAAAATAAGTTCACATTCTCTTACTGAACTGAATATTGCCGCACACTACGAAAGAGACTCTTCTAGCAGTTTACACGCAAAAATATATAAATTATTTTTCTATTGCCACTTAGGGATTCATTGTTAATTTTACAACCTATATGTTCCTCCTCTATGTATTCATTTGCTAATTCAAAGACATATTTTATATCCTCTTCATATATGTAACTTTCTATGTAATTTCAAATGTGTTAAGAACGAAATTTCTTTTTAATAAATTTACTTATGCCGCTGTATTCTTTATGTGCTAACAAAGCGTGGCGCCCTAATCTTTTAAATCCAATCGTATGTATGTATGTTTGTGCATACCTACGACAGTTTCCGCGAAGCGTCAAGAAATTAAAACTTTTTGCCACATTTCTCTCTAAGGGCGCCCGACAGTGAACTTAAAGCACGTCAAAGCTGCCATTGATTCGTTTCGTTTTTCTTTTTGTACGGTGTCTTGCTTTTCCTACAAATTATATACTTACAATTTACCGCTCCTCCCCCTTCCGTAATGCTTTAATAATGTCACGATTTAAACACATTAAGTATGCATGGTTGGGAGGGGATGCGCTTGAAATTATTATATGTATAAAAGAAGAAAAAAATTGGTCAACAAAAACTTAACGAACTGAAGTGTTAGATTTTTTTCTTAACTTCTTTATTTGAGTTTATAATTTGTTAAACAATTCAGTTTTTATTTTCACTTTAACAAGCAACTCAATAAATATTTGTAAGCGAAATGCTTGCATGTCATTGACCTGATTTTTTGTTTTAAATATATTTATTTTTTTTTTTACCAACATTGGAGCGTGTTTGTGTGCAGAGATGTCGTCTTTTATGTCCATAAAATATTTTGTCTGCCTAATATCCTTGGCAATTTCCGCATGTCCATCAAATTGGCGATACCATCTTAATTGCTTTATGTAGTTGCGTTCCACTTGTTCTTCCTCTTTTTTCACTATTATTAAATTGAGTAACTCTTCACTCTCATAGTTTATGTACTTGCTTGTCACATATTTTATGAAACGGATAAAATCTTTAATTTCGGTGGTATGACTCTGAGTGAAGGATTCGTTTCACAACATCAACTCTTTTTCTTTATTTTGGATTAACTATTTTTTATGGCATTTTTTATTATTTTGTATTACTGAAGACTTATAAAAGAAGACTTAGATTAATATTATTCAATTTAAGAAATAATTTTGCTATGATTTTAAGAAAGAAAACTCTTGTTACCTAAAAACCTAATATATCTATGTTTAGATTAAACTGAATGTGCTTAAAACAAGAATTACATTCTGTCAAATTCTCTTTTGAAATTTTCCCGCTGAGAATATGTCAAATTTATTTTCCCAGGTTGACACAACTGTCAGCCACTATTCTGTCAATTTTTATTGATATGGATAAAAATATTGAATAAAGAGTTGTGTGAAATTTTGTGTTTTAAACGAAATTTCTTGTGAAAAAACGTTGGAAATGTTAAAAAACGCATTTGGTGATTCAACCATGTCGAAAACTCAAGTTTACGATTCGTATATGTATGTAAATCGTTCAAAGAGAGGCGGGAAGAAGTGAACGATTTGCTACGTTCCAGACGGCCTTCGACCTCTTCAACTGAAGAAAACGTCGACAAAATAAAGGAAATGGGGCTCGAAAATCGTCATTATAGTTTGCGAGAGATATCCCAAATAATGGACATGTCTCATGATTCCGCTCGTCATATTTTGGTTGTTGTTTTAGGTATGCGGAAAGTCGCAGCGCGATTGGCGCCAAAAGATCTGAATTTTCTTCAAAAAGTGAATCGCAGTAAGGTGGCTGAAGACATGCTTGAATGCGTAAATTCCGATCCGAACGCATCATAACTGGTGACGAGACATGGGTTTTTGAGTACGACATGCAAACAAGTCAAAAATCATCGGAATGGCGCGACAAAAATGAGCCGAAACCGAAAAAATCCGTTTTCTTCGATATGCGTGGGGTTGTTCATTCGGAATTCTTACCGGAGGGCAAAACCGTCGATAAAGAATATTATCTTCGCGTTATGAAGTGTTTGAGAGAGAATGTACGTCGCAAAAGACCAGACATTCTGTTGTGGCGGAACAACAGTTGAATTTTGCACCATGATAATGCACCAGCGCACAAAGCGATCATTGTGAACGAGTTTTTTAACAAATATCATCGAACAACCAACGTACTCTCCAGATATGGCCTCAAATTATCATTTCGTGGAACCCGTTTTGAGAGCATTGAAGACATCAAAACTAATTCGCAACGAGAACTGACGGCCATCTCGGTATATAGCCTTAAAAAGTGTTTCCATCATTGGATTGGCCGTTGGAAGAAGTGTATTGCCCCGAAAGGGCCTATTTTTAAAGGGGATATGATAAATTTAGATGATTGATAAGTTGTCTGTGTTTTATTTCAAATTTCCGGGTACTATTTTGACAGAATGTAAGTTTGGAAACTTAAAATTTTTTTACAACATAGGGTGATCATAGTCCAGAAACCATATTTAATACCTCAAAATCGGAATTCATGATTCCCATAGCTTTGAGACGTAACAGGAATAAATAGGAGGCTCTGGTGAATTTTTTTCCAGATCCATATATCTGGAAGCTAATAGTATAATGATTACTGTCGAAAGTCGTAGCAGAGATTCAGAGATGAATTTTAAACTGAATTCATAAAGTTCAGAAAGGTTTTTACAAAAATAGTTTGGGATATCAATTAATTATTCCTGAGAAAGTACATACATACCATTATGTATGGAACTCGATTTCTTTTGCATGGTCACCACGGGCACGCTTGCTGAACCGCTGAACCCGATTTTCAACGGCAAGCATAAAGCAGCCGATACTGCTGCAATTTCACGTTCGATATTCGTACGAAGTCATCAACCGTCGTTGGGTTGTTGGTATAGACCATAGTTTTGACATAGCCCCACAGCAAATAGTCCAACGGCGTCAAATCGCACGACCGAGGTGGCCAATTGACTAGACCATTTCGTGAGATAACATGTTCACCAAACTTGCTTTTCAATGAATCGATTGTGATATTCGCTGTGTGGCTTGTGGCGCCGTCCGGTTGGAACCACATATTGTCCAAGTCCATATCATCCGATTTGAGCCAAAAACATTATCAATTGAGTGGTAGCGATTTCCATTCATAGTAACGTGCCGGTCTTGATCATCACGGAAGAAATACGGTCCTATAACGCTGCCAACCCAATGGAGTGCATGTGGATTGCTGTCTGATCAATAACGTATATTTGGCTTATTGAGGACACTGACTCCGAATTTCGGTAGTAAATTTTAATAATTTGGACTCGTTGTTGGATCGTATAGCTTTAAATGATGAAATAGAATACCTTACTGAAGAGAAATGTCAAAAGAGTAGGGAAAGTATGGCGTCGTTGGCTGTCACTAACGGTCTACTTTTATAACGTTCCTAATGGGACTTTTGTAGAAATTAATTTCGTAGGACCGTTTATCTGGACGAAACAGAACTTCGACGAGGCCAATTTCATTATGGTCCTGCAAATATGTAGAGGTTTTCCATAACAGATAGCTAGAATACTGATCCCTATTATACCTGGTGTAGAGATCTAAAGATCACTTTGTGTTGTAGAGTAATGATTTGCTACCTTCACTTTAATAAATAAGATTTACTTAAGCTCAAAATTTTAGCACTTTAACTACTGCAAATGTTTAAGATAAAGTGTAGTTAGAGAGATAGAATTGCAATGTTTGTAGGATTTCATATTCAGGACTAACAATAGCTACTTCACAGAAAACATTTGCTGCAAATAAAGGAAATTGATTTTGCGATATAAAAATTTGCAAGTCATTCAAAAGTTGAAAACTAAAACAACAACATTCTAAAGATAACCAAATAATTGTGAGTAGCAGCAAGGATCATACGAAAAACTATAACTGAAAGCCAAACACACACAAGCAATAAACAAGACAAAGAGTGAAATAATAAAACAAACCATAAACTAAAAAAGTTCAATAACGAACGAAAAGTTTGTGAAAAGCGAAAATAAATTGTATAAATTATTGGCAAATCGAAGCGTTAACAATTGGCGGCGGCAGCTATACCCCTTCAGCTAACTTCCTAACAACTACCACTGGCCGCACATATTGAGCTCGCCACGGCGCATAATACAAAGTGGACCATGAAAAATTGCAGACAATTACGAATGTTTTGTATCAAATTATCCAAGTTGCCGGGCCAACTAAGGCAGCAGCATAAATTTTGCAAACAATTCACCAGCTGCCGCTGCCACGGCTGCTGCTAGAAGCACATATCTACTAAGCAGCCGGAGCGCAGAAGTTGCTTGCTCGTTTGGAACTGTCACAGCTGAATGGTCGGATAAAAGATGCGAAGGTTTCTCGCCCAGATTTCACCAATATATTCATTTTGATGATGCGCAGCCGGGCAAAATGTGTGTGTAATAAAAAAAATATTTTCTGTTTTTATGCGGAGGTTAACTAAGTTATTTAGAACGTAATTAAATCAGATGCTTGAAAATTTGTTAGAAATTGCTACTAAAATTACTGTTATGATAAAAAGCGGTTGGAATGCCTATATTGTGTGCTGAAATGTTTTGGTTTTTATGTGAGTGCAGTATTTTCCAAGATATTTAGCAGATACCATATAGGTTATGGCTCTTTTATTTACTTATTGGCCATTCGTCGTTATTTAGATATATATTGCCTATGTTGTATACCGATTTCTTAGTACTAATATTTTATAAATAATTCTGACTGTATATAAACGCTGATTAAATTGAGATAAATTTTAACCGAGATAAATTTTAACCGAAAATATGGGTAAATCATATCTGAGAGATTTACCCATATTTTCGGTTAAAATTTATCCTTAGGCGCTGAGTTCAACTTGTTCGATATCTGGGGCCTTGAAAAGTTATGGTCCGTTTTCGACAATTTTTCACAAGTGAAGCCAGAGATGATATGCACTAATTGTGTAAAGTTTTATTCCGTTATCTTCATTGGTTCCTTATGTTTACATTATAAAGTAAAGGAATAAGATGGATTTCAGAATTTAAGAATTGAGTTATAAGGAAAGTAGTAGTGGTTGTGAACCGATTTTGCCCATTTTGTCCGTGTTATCAGGGTGTCAAGGAAATATTATATACCGAATTTCATTCGAATCGGTCGAGTAGTTCCTGAGATATGGTTTTTGACCCATAAGTGGGCGATGCCACGCCCATTTTCCATTTTGTATAAAAATCTGAGTACAGCTCCCTTCTGCTATTTCTTCTGCAAAATTTAGTGTAACCTTTATATGGGAGGTGGGCGTGGTTATTATCCGATTTCAACTATTTTCATGGTGTGTGGTGGGGTATGTAAGAGAACCGACTGCAGAAAGTTTGGTTTATATATATCAGTTGGCAGCTGGGAACTTTGAACGCATTTTTCTCAAAACCGTGTTTTTCAAACTTTCCTCCATCGTATCTCAGAATGACTTAAAATGTGTAGGGTCAGCACATGTAAACACATGGAATCCTCTATTATTACTTAAAAATTCCAAAAACTTCGAAAAAAATTACTGAGAAACAGTCCGTCACATGGGATGACCTCCTTAAAGCTCCTTCCTTCTTTGGATGCGATATAGCATTTGCAGTTCAAATAGCTTTTCTACTACGTAGTATATTCTATTAAACTAGATTTATTTCTTACAATCCTCAAAGTAAAGACAGCGAAAGAGAGAATAAGTGAGAATTTGTCAGCGCCTTTTTTACTACCAGAAAATAATACAAATTGATTCAATCACATGGAAATACGAATAAAATTTAATGAAGCAAATTGCATATGTATGGACTGACTCGTTTATAGCGCAATTATGCACAGACGCACATTTATTTGTTCGTAACATGCTTCAGAGAAACAAATAATCAGATGATTTCATAGATTAACTAGAGCATAGCGACATATACTGAGAATAGAGAAGTCTATAAAAATGTAATTTTTGTACATGTGGACTTTAGTGGTAAATATGGAGGCAAGCGAATGGTGACTGGCGACTGGCGGATGGATCACATACGACAATATCAAGCGAAAGCGGTCGTGGTCGAAGGCCGGTGAATCGTCCCAGTGGCCAAGCCGGGATTGACGGCCAGGAAGGTTTTGCTGTGTGTTTGGTGGGATTGGAAGGGAACCATCCACTATGAGCTGCTCCCAAATGGTCAGACGTTTAATTCTACCATATACTGCGAACTACTGGACCGCTTGAGAGAATTATATAGTATATATGTAAAGGATATTCTTTTAGAGGTACAAAACCGCGTCTGATCCTTATGGAGTTGATCCCGCCGGTGCAATTTTGAAATACTCTGCCGGCTTAGCTGGCGTTATCTTGTCCATATGATATAGCTGGCCAATTCATAAGCCTAGTTTTTGAAAGAGTTCACTCCAAAAAAGAATTACGTGCCTAAATGTGTGATGTATTACTCAATAGAGGTCACTTTGGCTCTGCTATCACTTTTATCATGTTGTTTTGACTCCCTATCCTATAGAAAATTCTATACCTCTAAAACGAGTCCTAGTATTTATAAATTTGATGAATCTATTCGCTTGCAAATATAATCTTTCATGGATTATTTCGGATTAAAATGTAAAGATCCTTTTATTTATCCTCTTACTCTTTCTTATATCAACTGTTATAGTATATCAGAATCTTCCAACAACTCGTAATTCCTAACTAGTAAATGCGACTTTCGACAGCGACGAAAAGCTCACACTTGCATAATGAATGAGTGACATAATAAAATTTATCATGCTCATTAATTAGTCTTGCCAAAAAGTCGTCGCAAATTTCAACGCCGCATTTCAACACCAAAACCAAACCAAATACGCTCGCGTTTCTTTTATTTCACATTTCATTTCGTTACTCAAAGTCAATAAGTGTTATAATTGTTGAGCATTACACTTAACATACATAGCCTCCAGAGGCGTTCCGTAAAATAATAAGTATATGCTATTTGAACAGCTTGATTTTGGATTTCATTTTATTATTTCTTTTTATTTCGTTTGACTTCAAGTTGCTGCTGTTGCTGAGTGCAAAGTAAAATCAACGAAAATTGTCCTTCAGTGTTCTGCGTTTAAACTGTGTTACATTTTATTGGATTTCTTTTGACTTTCACGTCATTAAAGTGTAAGTAGGTTTTAGAGAAAAAGTTTGCTTTCGTTTTGTTTCGTTGATTTCTTTGCACTTCTGCTGCTTTGTAGTAATTTTATATTAAGCGTTCTTATGGGAAGATTTCTGCAAAGTTTCAATATAAAAGTTTGACAAACCTTGAATGAAGCAAAGCCAAATTTGTGTGAGAAAAATAATAATAAGAAGTATATATATACCAAAAGTGTGAAATTGACCTTATCACAATTTCGCAATGAAGACAAACTTATATTTTCGATACAGAATAAATATGTATGCCAATAAGAGCTGATATATACTTAAACATATTTTCTGCTCGTAAAATAGCCGCCAAAACACGTAAACATAAACTAAAGATTATAGGGGGGGTCAGTATCCGATATATGTACATATATACCTAAAATGTTGTCATATTTCCATTAATCATACGATTGAATATTAACTCTAGGTTCGCTGAAGACAATTAGTAAGTTTATGTAAGAAAGAGTTTTTTCTAATTGCGTTTAACTCCGTGCGTGTAACACCAAGACCTGTGAGTAAGAACCTCCCATAAAAATCAATACTATTGACAGACCCATCATTTGCAGGCAAACAATTAGGCTCATACCAATTAAAGGTGTAGGCAACATGTAGTACAGTGTGTTAATACAAATTAAAGTCAGATAATTTTTTCGGCTCGTTTTCTTTATAAAAAGTGTTACAGTGATCGGAATTAGTTCAAATATGCGCCGTTTCGTTCTAATCTGTTTCCATCTAGGCGACAACTTCAAAAACCCCCCTCGTAGAAGCCCCCTCCTTATTTGCGAAGAACTCGGACAGCCTCTTATCACAAGCCTCTTTTGAGTTCAAGCTTACACCACCAATGACGTTCGCCATGGACTGAAACAGGTGGTAATCACTTGGCGCTATGGCCGGGCTATATGTTGGATACGATAAAACCTCCTATCCGCGCTCGCGTAGCTTCGAGTCATCAACGAAGTGTGTGCCGTTGTCCTGGTGGAACACTACACCCTTCCTGTTGGCCAATTCTGGACGCTTCTGGTCGATCGCCTACTTCAAGCGGTCCAGAAATGGTAGAATTGTCTGGTCAGGGAGCAGCTCAAATGATTCCAATCCCACCAAAACCCTGGCTTCTGGCCGTCAACTGTCTTGGGGGACGATTCATCGTCCACGACCGTTTTCGCTTGATATTGTCGTATGTGATCCATTTTTCGTCGCCAGTCACCATACGCTTCAAAAATGGGTCGAGTTCGTTCCGTTTCAGCAGCATATCGCTGGCGTTGATTCGGTCCAGAATTTTTTTGCGTCAATTCTTGAGGCCTCCAAACATCAAACTTTTTTTGTATATCCCGCCTTCTGCAGATGGTTCAAAATGGTTTGGTGACTAACTCCCATTTTCTGGGCGATGTCACGAGATGCCAAATGCCGGTCTAACTCGATGATTTCCATGATTTGATCGATATTCGTCGTTACAGGTCTTCCGCCGGCTGCCTTATCCATGGTGACGTTTCACCCGCTCTGAATCGTCAAAACCATTCCTTCGCAGTTTGAAGTGATAGAGTATCATCCTCCAAAACACCATTAATATCACGGAACGTTTCTCTAGCGGTTTGCTTTTAACGAAGGAAAACTTTAAAATAGCGCGAATTTCGGCGTTAGTGAACTCCATGTTTACACGTCTATAACTGTTGAATGCAATATCCAAACTAATCATGCATAGCGTCGTTTTGTAGGTTATGTCAAGACCTTTCAAAGATGTATAGTATTGCCAGATACGAGCTCTGTAGCGCTTTATACATAGCCGCGAAATTCAAAAGACAAAAAGGCGGAAGGGAGATATTTGTCAACCTAATATAACAATTTCGGGCTCTGTAGTTCGTATAATGAAATTAGTTACATGTGTGGCTATATAATAAGCTTATCTATTCAGAAAAATTTATAACCATTCAGCAGATTTATATGTTATACCTATAAACAAAACCAGACCCATCTCCTTCTAAAAAGCTACTTCCTATAACAGTACAACCCTCCCTCAACACACTGTCTCAGCGACCAGCACGTGCATGACAGACATTTCGATTAGACCTTCGTGTTAGACAGTTAAGTGGTAGATATTTTGGTTGTGGCAACATTTTTATGCGCACGTAATGGTATGACTTAAAGCTCTCTGTACATTTGGTAATAAACAATCGTACACACTTTCCTAGTTACAGGCTTGCTGTTCGTCATTATGCGTGTCCTTTAATTTCCTCTTGTTTACTATCGTGTTTGTTGATTGTTTGTTCGTGTTTTACCTTCGCTCTTATAATTATTAATGATGTTTATTTACATTTTAATTGTTAATTCAGTGCACGAGTATGATTACTCATGTACTTAAATATGCTTAGAAATATACATTTATATGTATATTTGTATAATATTTAGGTAATTTAAAGCTTCATAATTCACACCGTTTGTTAGACTTTAATGTACATAAAATCTTTAGATTTTCAACCGGTCTGAGTAATTTATAAATTAAAATTGGTATCGATGTTATTAATTGTTGTGTGGAGGCATCTATCTAAAATGTCCTTCCTTGAGTTATATTCGTTAACTCCCTTTGCTTTCATCAATTTCACTTAACAACTAATTTCTTGAAACAAGTTTTACATATTCCTCTCAGCTGTTTCCTTGCGAAAGACTTAAACTTTCATCTGCTCATAAAATAAGGATGAAACTCTGAGAAATTTAAACCAAAATTTAAATAAAATTATCATTAAAATCAATTTAAATTTAAAAAGGGTTTCAGTCAATTAATTCTATAATATTTTATACACATTTTTTTCATAAAAAATATACCGTTATCTGTGTTCCGACTCTGTACATTAACAATTTTCATTTTCTGACTTTGGACTTCTGTCCACAAATCACATTTAACTTGACATTTAACAAACATGTGTCAGCGAAAATTAAATTTTGTTGCTGATTTTGGAGTAAAACGGGAAATGTGTGACCTCAGCTTTTGTTCAAACATATACATAGGAACAAATATATACTTACATAACAGAATTTTAAGGTGTGTAAAGATACATATTGTTTCATGTAGATACGCAAGTAATTAAATAATTTATATGTGCTCTCAAATATATAAGAGTTACTAGTCGATACGTAAAATCTAGCTTTAAAGACTAATTAATGCTTTAAAAAGCTTAATAGTATAATTTTCTATATCTTCTATAAGTAGGATATACAAATATTTATCCTTTTCCCAAGAAAAAGTGTTTTAGGATTTTCAAAATAATTCGATTCCTATACTGGATAGCTCTCTTTCTACTAAAAATCATATCGCCGGAGTTTGGGATCGAATTACTGAGAACTATATTTAAAATGTAATTTACATCATAGGGAAGTAATTCGGTACTCTTACAACAACAGCACTCAACATCAGTGAAATTAAAATTTGATTTGTCCACCAGATTATATTTAAGTCGTCTTAGTTTCTTGGAGAATTATGTCTTTCTATACTATCCATGAATACTTAGTAAAGAACCCTGTTCCAGTTCTTGGGAACTTTCGATACTTTTGATATAGTAGTTCTTTGAAGACTTTCTGACCCACGTTTACGCCTCTTTACTCACTTTTATTGAAGCAGCTGACTGAGGATTGCTCAGCTGAATATTATTTTCATCTCACTACGTAAACTTATCATAGGAAGTACTTCTAATTCTAATAGTCAGGTATGATCTGAATGATGATTTCCGATTTTCAATGCAAAAGTTATTTCTTGAGTCAAAGGCTTGGACATATGCTCCATAAATGATAACATATTTTCATGAGAACGTTTTCCTTGCATCCTTTTCTTATGAATGTCAAGCTTAGTGTAAATAACCAAACATAAACTAACAACCTCTTAGTATTAATATGTATGAACATATGTCCGTGTTAAAAGCAATTTCTTTACATTCCACACAATTGAATATTTACAAAAAACGTTTCAAAGACTAAAAATACGCAATCAACACTAAAGCTCTTATCACATTTAGAAGCTTTATACCAATTCAGTGAAATATTCCGAAGCCTATGCAAAAAAAAAAATCCACTGTCTACTGAATAATAGATAAATGTGTAGGGAAAACATTTACTTTTTGAAAAATGATTAATGTATTTGTTTACAAATGTTTCTGGCATGCAGATTTGTCCGCACAAATTAACCAAGACCTAAGGGAGTACTCCAGCTTTTCAGTTATATATTTGAATACCTATGTATGTATATATTTGTGTATATTTGAAGAAATTTGCGCGTTGGTAAAGCGGCACTTCCGTTACAAAGCCGGTTTCTTTTTTGCTGACTATTGCTACCCCCCAAACAAAGCCTTTGGTGTGGTTGACTGCACGCCACACCTAAATTTGTTTGTATTCATCGTATTGTTTGAGAGTGGAGTGAGGTAGGCATTAAAATTTCGGTTCATACGCAAGCTATTTTATAGGTTACATAAATATGCTCAGGAGGGTGTAAATACTTTTGTTTGTGAAATATTGTTTGGTTTGCAAAATTTTTAAATAAAAAAATAAAAAATAAAAAAATATTTTTTTAATAAATTAATCTTTATTAAAAATTTCCATTGAAAATCGGGACACTTACAATTTGTTTTAAAGATCATAACTATCTATAATAATATAATATTCATAAATATTAGGTTGGCAAACCACTTTTCTTTTCTTTCTTCAACGCTTTATAAAAAGTGTTACAGTGATCGGATTTAGTTCAAATATGCGCCGTTTCGTTCGTTAATCTGTTTCCATCTAGAAATAATTACTTCATAATACCCCCCTCGTTGAAGCCCCCTCCTTATTTGCGAAGAACTCGGACAACCACTTTTCACAAGCCTCTTTTGAGTTCAACTTTACACCTCCAAAGGCGTTCGCCATGGACAGGAACAGGTGGTAATCACTTGGCGCTATGTCCGGGCTATACGGTGGATGCGATAAAACCACCCATCCGAGCTCCCGTAGCTTCAGACGAGTCATAAACTGGTCTGGCGTCCCTACCTTTTGGCCAATTCTGGATGCTTCTGGTCGATCGCCTGCCTCAAGCGGTCCAGTTGTTCGCAGTAGATGGTAGAATTAAGCGCCTGGCCATATGGGAGCCTCTCATGGTGGATGATTCCCTTCCAATCCCACCAAGCACATAGTAAAACCTTCCAGGCCGTCAATCCCGACTTGGCCACTGTTTGGGACGATTCATTGGCCTTCGACCACGAACGTGTTCGCTTGATATTGTCTTATGTGATCCATTTTTCTTCGCCAGTCGCCATCCGCTTCAAAAATGGGTCGAGTTCGTTCCGTTTCAGCAGCATATCGCAGGCGTTGATTCGGTCCAGAAGGTATTTTTACGTCAAATCAAGCGGCACCTACACATCAAGCTTTTTTGTGTATTCACCATTCTGCAGATGGTTTGGTGACTAACTCACATCTCCTGGGCGATGTCACGAGATGCCAAATGCCGGTCTAACTCGATGTCTTTCATGATTTGATCGGTATTCGTCGTCACAGGTCTTCCGCGGGCTGGCTATTCCATGGTGTCGTTTTCAACCGCTCTGAATCGTCGAAATCATTCCTCCGCAGTTCGAGTACCATCCCCCAAAACAACCTAATATTTTTCCAAGTAATTAGTTTTGTTCAATTTTTATTGTGGTTGGCAGAGATTCATCTACTATGAACTGCTCGCCTATGACCAAACTCGAGCTAGTTCTAAGGTAAGTTTTGAAGCGGAGAGAGGAATGGTGTCCCTTCAGGGCAACACCACACGTCACACTTCGGTAGTAACGCGTCAGAAGCTCTGGGAGCTTAGTTAGGAGGTTCTTAATCATCCATTTTATAGTCCGGACCTGGCATAAAATGGTTACTGTCTTTTTTTAATTTTTATTCTTAATTCTTTAGTATACTACTCCGCTCAGAATAATTTTAAAATTTATGTAAGACGTCGAAACTACCAGCATTTTATTCTAAATGCACCCTCCATGTGCCGCCCATGTATTTTGCATATCACTATTTACATAGACGCCAGCATATTGAAAACTTTAATCATATGCTTTTATCAAAATTTCATCTAGTCACCCAACCTAGGCGCACGGCAACTACCGTCTAGACTGATAAATTTGCTGAGATTCCCTGACACGTTTCGAAAGCATTAAAATTTTCTCCCAGACAGAATAAAAACTTTTTGATTAATACTACTTACTTAGATATCTATGGTACATACATGGTATATATGTATGTTATAACGGTTACATCCACGCCCTGGTGTACGTGCAATTTGTAACGGTACCACAACTCCAAAACTTCACTTTAATGATGAGAAGTTGAGTTTATTGTTTGGTGTGAGGGGTTTCGGGTTTCTTTTGTTTATATACATATATATCATGGTATCAGTATGTTCACATGTAAGCGTGACTCTTTGTCTGTCGCTGTCAACGCTAAATTGCTGACAGCGCTAAGGTGTTGGATTCCAAGGCGAAATGTTTGTAAACAAAGAAAGGTGTTTTTGTGGAGTGAGCCGAGTGAATGAATACATTTGTAGTGTTCGGTTCGACAACTACTAGTCACAAAGACATAATAATAAGCACAATTACGCCTGACAATAAAGCAGCTTTGGCTCTAACGGTAGTAGTAATTTGGTTGCTGAAATGACTTTTCAGCTGATTGCTTGAAAGCTGGTAGCTTTAACTGTTTACTTATAGTTGTATACGCTTGATAAGTATTGAAATTAAATTGAGTGTATTCTAAGGATAATTAAAGGCGGCAAACTGTAGTTTTGGAAAAATAACGAAAATACAAACACTGAGCGAGCGTAGGAAACGGAAGTCAATTTCAGCAGAAATGTTTTGAAGTAGTTGACTCATTCAGGTGCTTAACTTGCGCTACTTTACAAACCCACTTCAATTCATGCAATACAAATCCTTCCGAATCCTTCCTCCACCCTAAACTTAATTGTTGAAAATTATTTTGATTAGTCACTGAAGTGCGGAATTACGCATCGTTCACTTGCCCAAAGTTTGCTGAGGTATTTATGTTTGAACTCGTGTACAATGGCTGCATGGCACGCGATATAAGATATGCTTGTATTATATAATATATAAATATGTATATGTATATTGAAATAGGTATTTGTTAAACTGCTCGTATAAGTGCCAAGAATTTGTTTCCTTCGTAATGAAGAGCTTTATCATATAATTAAGAAATCAATCAAAGTGTCAGAAAAATTCCTTAATCATAATTAGACTTCTTGTGAGTGTTGCCCTTGTTGATTAAATGGAAGTTTGTATATTAGTATCTATATATATAAAAGAAAGTCGTGTTAGTTACACCACTTATAACTGAAGAACGGCTGAACCGATTTGGGTTAAATTTGGTTTGGAGGTAGCTTAGCACCGGGGGCAGGACATAGGATACATTTTATACATTTTTCGTGACAAGAACGTGAATAAACTGTGGTATAAAAAACGCAACTGACATTCCATATAAAACACAAATTTATTTTTCAAAACATCTTAGTAGGCTTTCTTTTCATAAAAATGAAAACAAAAAAAATGATAGCCAAACGAAAACAAACATTTTCATTTTGACAAAAAAAAATAATGTTGCCTATGGTTGAACATTTGAAGATTTGAAATTTTGAATTTAACCCTTTATCTAACCGTGTGATAGTTATGTTACAAATCGTTTTATTGAGTAAAATTTTTCTTACTGTTATTCTCTTCGCTCTTCGGGCAACGTAACATTTATTAACATGAGATAGGATATAACATAAACGGGAACGGGAATGTAATCTCCAGAAAGATTTAATAGTTCAAATGACCCCTGCTGAATACCCAACAAAAAGAAGTTTATGATACACTAATTTATAAAGGAAATGGTAGTTGATATATCCTGCATATACCAGGGACAGTTCTGAAAAGACATTCCTCATGCCAATAGTTTTAGCCATTGTTTGCGCGTGAATAGCAGCCACATTGTTCGAAAGATGACGTACGGCTCATTCAAGACTATAATTCAATTCAACATGTAATATTGCAAAACAATCCGTGATGGCCCAAGTTTGAAAGACATCAAAAGTTCTCATGCATAATAATGCATAAAACTGCATTAGAAGCACTTAACCGAACAGTAAAAGATCTACACAATGACAACTGACATGGGAGTTGTGTTACTAAAATATATGTCTGTTGAAGATAACTCTGAGCAATTGCTGAATTTCGGAACGGATTTCTAAGAATAAAGACATAGATGACTTAAACTACAAAATTCAGAATGGGATCATTGGTCCACCTCATTCATTCAAATCTATTGACTACGTAATAAATGAAGATGAAGCCACCAACTATTCAATTGAATTTTTAAACTCCTTGGATGTGCTTGGCTTGCCGCCGTACAATTTACGACTAAAGATTGGCTCCGTAGTGATCATATTGGGAAACATAAACTGTGCACCGAAACGCATTTGATGGTAAAAAGGAAGAAGTTCTCATTTCGAGGATCTCGATAATCCCTACCGATATGACGTTTGGGTTTAAACGACTTCAATTTCCGATTCGTCTTGCATTCGCTATAAATATTAACAAATGACAGGCCAATCCTTGAAAGTCGATTATAAAACGAAAAATGCCGTCTATCACAAGGTGCTTGACTGGAGAGTGCAAACCAATGCTGAAAAATTAATAACAAACTAAGAATAATTGAAATACTTTATTTCTTATGTTATTCTAATACAAAAATGAACTCAATAAAATTTCCTCATTTATTGTCTCTAAGGCGGAAGAAACTTCTCCGCTGGGTCAGCTAGTGAATGATAAAAAGAAGATTGCTTGGCAGTTAAAACGATTAGAGATTTTTTTGTGTAAAATATATTGGATAATAAGTGAGATCCGATTCATAACAAGGCGATCCGATTTCTATAATTTTCACAACTATATACCACATTCGCGGTAATCATAAATGTTTCTCATTCTCATAATTTCAAAAATTGCGAAAAATGTCTGAAGTTTATTTATATTCTGAACATATGGATCGAATTTCTTTAGTTGAAATATTTTGCCTTGAGCAATGATTTTGCTCAAACTTGTTAACCTTTCGAAAGGCTCTGCAAAGAGATCTTACGAGAACATGAGCGTTACCACACACTGTCCTTATAATGACTTCAAAGTCAAGCTTACATTACGTATTCTTAATGACCCAGTAGAGAAAATCCCACTGAAGGACTCACAACATACATTATTTTAATCTACGAGAAAGATTGTTTTCGATTTTGTTTTTACATCTTATGTCACAAGAAAAACTTCGTGAATGGAGATCTATAGCTTTAAGCTTGAGATATACATATCATAACATAAGAAGGCAGACTTTAACTTAAAGATATGCTTTATTCATCTCTCTCATTAAGGGGTGACATTTTTAAAAATTCGATTTTTTTATTTTTTGTTTATTCGATAGTTAATATTTTCAAAATTATCCTGTGAAAGCGGTAAGGTATCATCTTGAATAGTTTTTGAATGGCAGCGTTCTAAAGAGCGACCGCAGGTGCAAGTAGCTATAGTCGTAACTTTAAACGTGTTTTTCTCGAAACGACATTTTTTAAAATTGCTCACATCAGAACTCAACGAGAAATTGATTGATCGACTTCAAATTGAAACAGAGAATTCTTGAATATATTCACATTACAATGACCTGCGATCTTTTTGTTTTGTTGGAAATTGTCAATTTGGCATTAAAAATCTACCACTTTTTACCTAAAAATACGACATTTTTTTCTGAACTACGCCATTTTGTTAATTTTTGAAAATTTTTAAAAATTGTAGGTCAGTGTATAGGAAATACCTTCAACCTTAATAACCTTTTTGAATTTTTTGTTTCAGCTACTCATTCGGACGGCATCATGTCAGCAATTGGGGAACTTTTTTTGACACCTCCTAAGACAGCCCATAACTCAGTTATTTTTCAATATTTTTGTAAAAAAAATCTTATTATGTCCAAAAACTTCGAAACATTCGCCTAATTTTCGTGGGTTACGCTGGTATAGCCCCTTCCAAGTCTTCCAAGTATTTGCAAATATGTTTTATATACTTGTTGAAATCATAACGAGTTTCAAAGTGTGTTTTTTTTCACCTAACGGTTGTTCTTAGCATCTTCAATGATCGGCATAAATATAGGTCAAAATTGTAGAAAATACAATCGTCTTGGTTTCCAGCAGACGCTCTGTCCATCCGATAGTCCATGTAACGGGGTCCTTTTAGTAAGAATTGCGATACCGAGAACTCAAGGATAGGGTATATCTAGTACATTTTTGGAAAATGGCCATACTGCCATAAGTTTTAAGTATACGTCTTTTAACATAATACATCTTACTTCCTTAACATCAAGTTTCAAATGTGACAAATCAGTTTATAGTTGGCGTTTCCTATATAACGGTAACTTCTTATATACATATGTACATATTATAATATCATATTGTGAGTCAGGGATATATAGCTTGAGGAAATTTGGGAATGTTTAGCTTAGCAAAGTATGGTATAAGTATATCGGTCCATATCTTCCCCTAGAACCATTATAACAAATATAATGATTTGTTTCTTCTGTGATTTTTTCGAACTTAGTCAGGCAAAAAGTCACGAAATACTTTTTCCTTTGAACTTTCGTCTAACACATTTCGTTACAAAATTAAAAAAACTAGATATCTAGTGAATGGATACCAAATTATAACTGGTACATAACTCGTTACTTTGAGAATAATATATGTATACTTATACTTTAAATACAAACGAAACTCTATGCAGTCGTATATAAACATATCATGACCTATTATATCACTATGCTACATTAGTATTGAGGTTTTGGGGTTTTGTGGCTTAACGGCTGTAAAACAATTAGATGTCTCATTGTCAAACAGACACTTTTGTTTATATGTATATGAGATATGTAGACAAACAGTTAGATGAATATGTATGCGGTTACGAAAACAGTAGCCACAATAAAATATTTAGGTGTATGTTTGTCGGATTCTGCATGATAAATACATGAGTATGCATGAGTATGTGTGAGTATATATGAGTATTTGTGAGTACATTCATGCATAAGTAAATACTTGGAAATGGATGCTGTTGGGTTCATTGCAATTCCATAGAAAATGTACATAATTTCATGGTAAATTTGCTGTAGTTAAAAGAGTTCATACATATGTACAAACTAACAGTTGCAGACACATTTCTATATATACAAAATATTTAGAATAATATGCTTTTCTAATTTTGGAAAATCAATTTAATTTTTGAATTTAATTTTGTGGTTAAAAGGAATACTGAAAATAAATTTCCGCCATTTAAAATACTGAAGAAATGTATAATGGGTTTTTTATTATAGTAAATGAATTGTGTAATTGAAAAGTTAAGATTTGAAATGATTTAAATACAAATAACAAATACAACACTGCAAACTTTTATTTAATTTTAAAGCTTCCATTTAAAAACAGAAAAATAGAAAATAACGATTTGAGAGGGTTGGTTGGCTTTGAGTTTCAAATGATTGATAGATGTTTTCAGCTAATCTCCTATTTGAGGTCTGTTCAAAAAATAACGGGAATTTTCGGTTTTTGAAAAAAATATTTATTCATATTGGATATCCAATAAAGCAATATTCCCATTCTCTAATGAAACACAGGCGTTCCGACGTTGACTTGCTGATGTACAAATTCTCACATTCAGCCTTAAGCTATGCGCAAAAGCTCTCACAATTAGTATATTTTGTGAGTCACTGAATACTGGCTACACATTAAATACATATTTTACAAGTTATACTCATATATTCCATCAGTAAATCATCCCAAACATCATTTTTATATTTTTTTTTTATGAATTGCAGTTTCACTCATAATTGTGCTTATCTGCCGCTTGTCGTGTGTAAACTTCAATTTCCTCTCTTGCTGGACACAGCATTGACAGACACACATATTTTCATACGCACATATGAATGAATAAGGATATGCCTATGTAGATAGCACAAAGCCACGCAGGCCAAGACATTCATGCGGACATCATCATATGTAATGTGGTGTGTATGCGGTAATCCGTAGTACGTTGACACGCACTTAATTTCCCAGTTGGCAAACAAAAGCGGAAATGCTCCTCCGCTTCAGTGGTCAGTCAGCATGATTTAAGGCAATGCAATGGTGGCTCTACTTAGCTGTTGCTTCTGCTTTTCACACATTGTTCATTGTATACATATAACGGCATTATGTGCGGTTATTTTGGGCCTCATTTGCGTTGGCAACTGTATCAGATTAATGTCAACTTTATTAAAATGTCATATTAAATTTCATTCATAAGTAGAAAGAAGTAGCGAAAGGGCAGAGGCACACTCATATTTTTGTATGCAATTGCTCATCTTTGCATTTAAATAGCCTAACAAATCCCTTTATATGTATGCAAAATACCCGGAAAAGCGCTGTCACTATAATTAAGTCGTATAAATGTTGTTTGTTTTTTAGGGGACTGTTGATTTATTTATTTCCGTTTTCATTTGCATTTTTTTTTGCTCAGTTATTTGGATGTCATATTATGGCGCAAATGGTTTGATAGCCTAAATAATTAATTTGACATGTTTTTTAAATAATATATTATATCATAATTTAATATTATTTATTATTTTAAACAAATATCAGTAATAATACATAATATTCATATTTTATTCATATTATATTATTATATTTTATTTATTTTTCAGGTAAGTCGTCTTCCTTTGAATATGAAAATTTTGATTTGAAATATGCAAGATATCGAAGGCTGTAAGTAAATATACTTATTTCTAAACTGTTTTTATTATTTATATAAAGTTAAGTAATTTTTAATTTTGTTTTCTCTTGCTGCTTTAATAACCTAATATCGTTTAATAATATCGATTGTACCATATTATTTGTATAGAATAAGCAAATATCACTTCGAAATAAATAATGTAGTAATTGTTATTGAACCTATGTATTTTTAACAGAATCCAACAAAATACAGCCCGACTGTACTACTACATATGTATAAACCGGAAGTTTTGCTGGATATCAGGCATCCGTTCTATAACACTTTACAACACTCGGCTGGGCATTGGACCAAATAATTTTTTTTTCGGTAAAATAAGTTATGAATAAAAAAAGTATATTCTCCGATTTTCGAATTTAGCCTTCAAAATTGAAATATTTGGCTTCGAAGTTCGAAAAAAAAATATTATTATATTAATTACAGGATATAGTAACTAAAAATCCAAAATGTGGACTCAATCTAAATTTTACTGTTTATTTAATAGTATAGAAAGCTTTTCGGCCAAGCTTAGAAGCAAAATGCCATGAATGGTCAAAGTTAGATCTTCGAAAAAAATTGTTTCTCGAAAAACCTCTGGTACCTCTTCCATCATCTGTCATATAAGCTTGATCGAAAAGTTTTATAAACCACCCTTAAATTAAAAGGAAAATGTTGATTGTATTCATATGTTAATTTTTTTTATAATTTCATCCAGTAATTAATAATGTTTTATAAAATAATTTTTCCGAACTTTGAAGCTAAATATTCCATTTTTGTAATTAATTTCGAAAATTGGAGAATATTTTATACTTGTTTTATTCATGTCTCAATCTGCCCGAAAATAATAATTTGGTACAATACTCAGAAAAAACGTCGATTTTGCCGTATAGTGTTATGATTGATGTTACCATACTTTATGATGAGATTGTATACGTTCCATTTACTAGTTTTAAACGTGTTTATTTGTAGCTGCTATCTAGAAGCAGATCACTCTATAACACTGGATAGCACCTAGCATTTCTGTTAGAAATATATATATTGTGTTTCATTAATTTTTTCCATCAATATTTGAACCCATCAGCGACCATCAAAAACATATTCCAATTGATATACTAACACTCATATCATATAATAACCAATAAATAAATATGTAATTAACACTAAAAATTATGATATATTATATTGTTATTATAAATATTTTGATTCATAACAACATTCCATCCCTAAAAATATCTGTATATTCATTTAAATAGGAGGGCTTATAATGTATAAGTTTTTGTGAAAGAGACACTCGAGAGACATTCGAATAAAGTTTTTAAAATGGCCTTGACGGGCACTGGTTGGACTGAAACTTTCTAACCCATTCAACATTGACTGTTACTTCTTTTACTAGAGTAAGGGAAAATAGTTCTACCCTCTAGTTCAGTTGCTAACTAACGGCTTATGAGGTCTTCCATTATAGGTTTAATACTATGTATGTTAACCTATAAACAAACGTTCGGTTAGTCTCGGTTTTTCGTACTTGAGTAATGAGATGACGCAAGTGAGTCTGGTGATGAAAAAGAATAAAGAACAAGAACAATACAAAATATCTTCAGTTATTATAGAAACAATCCGAGGGCTATTGATTGTATGTATGTATGTATGTGATTGGCGTTGCAACCGTTTAGCCGGTTATAGCCGAATCGACGATAGTGCGCCATCTCTCTCTCTCCTTCGCAGTTCGGCGCCAGTTGGAGATCCCAAGTGTAACCAGGTCGCTCTCCACCTGGTCCCTCCAACGGAGTGGAGGCCTTCCCCTTCATCGGCTTCCTCCGGCGGGTACTGCATCGAACACTTTCAGGGCTGGAGTGTTTTCGTCCATTCGGACAACATGACCTAGCCAGCGTAGCCGCTGTCTTTTTATTCGCTGAACTATGTCAATGTCGTCGTATAACTCGTACAGCTCATCGTTCCATCGTCTGCGGTATTCGCCGTTGCCAATGTTCTTAGGACCATAAATCTTGCGCAAAATTTTCCTCATAAACAAGGGTAAAGAAGGGCTAAGTTCGGGTGTAACCGAACATTTTATACTCTCGCAATTTATTTATTTAACTTTATCATATAATACACAATTTGACCCACATATTCGTCATATATATTGTATAAAGTCCATTGAAAGTTGGAAAACATAATTTTAGGTTAGAAGCACCGAGGTCCTCGTGTTCGATATATGGGGCCTTAAAAACCTATGGTCCGATTTCGGCGATTTTTAGAATGGGGCTGCCACACTATTAACATAGTATTTGTGCAAAGTTCTGCGCCGATATCTTCACTAGTACTTACTTTATATATTGTAAAGTAAACGATTCAGATTGTCTTCAAAGTTCTAGTATATAGGAAGTAGGCGTGGTTGTGAAGCGATTTGGCCTATTTTCACAACATATCATTGGGATGTATGGAAACTATTACAAACCAAGTTTCATTGAAATCGGTCGAGTAGTTCCTGAGATATGGTTTTTGACCCATAAGTGGGCGATGCCACGCCATTTTGTAAAAAAATCTGAGTGCAGCTTCTATCTGCCATTGCTTATGTGAAATTTAGTGTTTCTGACGTTTTTCCTTAGCGAATTAACCCACTTTTAGTAATTTTCAACCTAACTTTTGTATGGGAGGTGGGCGTGGTTATGATCCGATTTCTTTCATTTTTGGACTGTATTAGGAAGTGGCTAAAAAAAACGACTGCAGAAAGTTTGGTTTATATAGCTCTATTGGTTTGCGAGATATATACAATAAACTTAGTAGGGGGCGGGGCCACGCCCACTGCCCCAAAAAAATTACATCCAAATATGCCGCTTCATAGTGCGATCCTTCATACCAAATTTTATTTCCATAGCTTTATTTATGGCTTAGTTATGGCACTTTATGTGTTTTCGGTTTTCGCCATTTTGTGGGCGTGGTAGTGGTCCGATTTTGCTCATTTTCGAAAGCAACCTTCCTATGGTGCCAAGAAATAAGTGTGCCAAGTTTCATCAGATATCTTAATTTTTACTCAAGTTACAGCTTGCACAGACGGACGGACGGACGGACGGACGGACGGACAGACAGACATTCCGATTTGAACTCCACTCTTCACCCTGATCACTTTGGTATATATAACCCTATATCTAACTCGTTTAGTTTTGGGTGTTACAAACAACCGTTATGTGAACAAAACTATAATACTCTCTTTAGCAACATTTGTTGCGAGAGTATAAAAATAATTTTTTTGGCAAAAGATATGTGCAAAATTTGAACAAAATCGCTTCATGACTTTTTGAGTAATCATTTCCATCGATTTGAAAAATTTAGTTTTGAGATAAATGCTTTTAAAGTTTTACATTCGTATTGATGTGGCTTGATGGGCGGAACTTAAAAAAATATATATCTTTTACAATATTACACGCTTTGGCATGATATTTTCGGAATATATTTTTAAGATATTGCACTAATTAATAAGGCATTTAAAATTTTGAATCCCACCAACTCCTTAAAGCAAAAGTAATTTAATGTATGTAGGTCCAGCAAGTGGTACTTTTGATAGACTAGTAAAATTAAAAATAAAAAGCCCTCTATTAATAAACGAAGCTGGCATTTTAAGAGTCAAACTTCTCATATTGGCGAGTCCAAAGGAAACATCTTAAGGGATACCTTAAATACAGTTTTCATAAAAAATATCTGTGAGCATACTGTAGCAGAGTTCCAGTACATTTTTAATAGCGCACTTAATTTCATTTTCTTCCAAACGTAAAAGAACTTAGAAGCGGAAATAGTTTTCCTAGCCGACTAAGTAATTTAATCCTACGGCATTATAACAACTTACAAACTACAAAATAAATAAGACGCGGAATAACTTCGCAGCAACTACATGACGGGATTAAAGATGATTGACCGAAGTAATCCGTTTTTCTTGGTTAGAGGAATAAGTGAGAGCAATTTAGCAAGGATGTTGAAAAAAAAGTAAAGAAAAAAATGGCCGCAGCCAAATTAAATTCATACCTTTTCAAAAAGGAAAAAATTAAGAAGAATATGCCACAAGGCAGAACAGAGTAATGCCTAACAGTGTGAAGCAAAAAGGGCTTTTGTGGCAGCCAGACAACGGAGGATAGATGTATGTATGTAGCTGGAGACAGCAGACAAGCACAGCACCATATTTAGGTTTATATGTGGGCATATGTTTAAGTAATTGTAGGCATGGCATATATACATATATTCCCGTTAGTCCAAGCAATTCAACACTCTGCTCCCAAGCTTTCTCCGCTGCCGTTGGCTACTAGACTTTAAAAGCACTTAAAATATTCGCGGCACGTAAAGTAGCAACAACCAAACCGAAGAAAGGACGATAAAAGAAATTTGGCAATGACGAAAATGATGATAAAAAGTAAATGCATAAGGACATAAACGAAAGAATGCGAAATGAAATCTGAGTAAGAAAAATAATGTGTAGCGTAAAATTTAGAAGACGACGGCGTGAAGCGTGAGTTACACGTGACAACTGTAAGCAACTTTTATGCGTCTACAGCTGCTTGACGGCAATACAAGGCATCAAGCACGAATCATCGCATACGAAACCAACCGAAAGCGGAAAAGAACTGACAGCTGAGCCGTATTTTTAGCGGTTGTTTATGTATCCGCTGCTTGTGGCATTTAATGTGTCTCTGGGTGGTTGCCTTAAACGCCTGACTATATGCAACAAATGAATATTTAATATTTTTATATTTTCGCTACCAAACGTTCCTACTTTGCTGTCAAATTTATAATCATCTTTCGTGCGTATCAGTGTAAAATTTAAATATTAAATTACCGCAAGCTTATGGTGGATAGTATTTGGAGAGAAATTTGCTGGATACGAAATAGACGGATATTAGAGGTAGGAGATCTGGACTGGTAAGCTAGTTACTAACTAAAATTGTGAAGCTCTTACTAGTTAGAGATATAGATATGTATATTTCAGTTACAGATTTAAATGTTTATGTAATAGAGTTTTTAGACAGCCAATTGATAATTGATCAATTAAAATTTTGATCGAGAAACCAGTTTTTGTCCTTCACACTGCCGTCTTATCGATAACCGATCAGCTGTTATACATTTTTGTTTTTGCTTTTCATAAAATGGTTGATAAGTTTCATCAGCTGATTTATATTTTTAGCAGCGACATCTACCGTAGCTTCTTTATCAAAAAATTCAGCCAATTGCAGACAAAGAACGTATATCTTACGTCTTTGTCGCAGAGTCGCTTTTGATTTTCAAGTCGATTAAAATTCGTTTAAAAATAAATGTAGATTTTATTTTGTATGGTAAATCGATCTTAATAAGCGTGTTAATTGATCAATTAGCTCCTGTCTAAAAACGATATTAACTTGCCTTTCATCAACTATAGTGTGTTCATATAGAATATGGGTCGATATAGAGTTTGAGTTATAACTCTTGAAAGCCAGCAAAGTTATTGTATTTCCAAAGGTTCAGATAAGGTTATAAGATAAGCGCCTGGGTTACCGATTAACTTGAAATACATATATGTACAGTGACTGCTCTTCCCATGATATGATATATAGAACAGGTTTTATGTTACTTCAACAATAACAAGCCGCCGTGTAAGTTAGGTTAGGTTAGGTTAGTTTAATGCAGATCTTTGCACAGGCAGGAGGATATCACTTGAACAGTTTTGAATGCTATCCTTTGTGATATCAATAAGCTCTTAATGGATCAAAGACCATTATGATTCGACAAGGAATCTGTTACAAACCTTTTGCGTCGGCTAATGTCATTTCTAGTCAATTCGCTAGGTTCGCCGAAGATGAGCCTTCAAAAGATGAGCCTTCCTCCAAACAGCTTTGGGAACTTGCAACTGCCTGGATCCCTAGTCTCAACGTATGTGTGCCTATCGGACAATGTCCAATAAGCACACCAATAATCGCGCCGAGATGGACCTTGCTGAACCACCGAGTACACTTTATTGAAAAAGATTTTCATCAAAATTGTTATTTCATTGATGATGGCTTACAAGGCGGTCTATTTGTATAAGAGAAGCTAGCTATGGCTCTACCTCTACAAAAAGCTTTTGATATGCTTTCGACAAGCCGTTTTTGAATTTTATTACTCTTTTGAAAAGTACAATTTATGGACATACTATGCCATAATTTCAGATATTGTCGAGATAAATGTATGATTTAATGTAACTCAGATTCGGATTCAGCGACCCCAAAAACACTATGTACACTTAGTAAGACCCTCAGGTCACAACCAACATTTTTTTTGTGTGGTTGTGGCTCTTCGAGAATTATATAAACAGACTTCCGTTACAACTAGAAGATTTTCAAAAATATTTTCGCACTTTTTAATCTATTGTGCCATATGTGTGGTGATGGTTTAAGGCTAAAGAGCCAAAGATACAAACATATAATTTCGTAAGATAGTCTATGCAAAGAATAATAATTATCGCGAGCAGTTTGAGTACCCCCTAATATATTTTATGAATATTTCTGCTGGTACAATTTTAATACACAATTTTTTGATATTCGCCTGGAGTTTAATACAATAGTATAAGCAAATTCATATTATAAATAAGCAAGTCATATATGTATATCTTCGAAAATACTTACCCACTAGAACATATATATGTACAAAACATATTTATTTCTTAGTAAATCTCAATGGGGATACACTCAAAGTCATAATTTATTGACAGTTATACATTTGCATGTTATGTAGTATTACAGCGTTTAAGCGGAAACATCACTCATATCAAGCATTCCACGGGGTTGAAATGTAAATTACCAAGAAGTGAAACAGTAAGTATGCGCACCCTTGTTTATCGTTGTAGAAATTTTATTCATTACTTTTCAGGCGTGTATTCACTTCCTTTTCTTATTCACTCATATATACTTTCGCACTTTTTTGCTACTTTCATTACCACTGGTGATTTTAGATTTTGTTTTAAATATTTCCTCTTCACTTAGCATTTATAGAAATTTCACTGCCGTGAAGTTAACTTGAATTGCTTGCTAACCTTTTTGATAGATTTTTGGCACTCAAATTTCATGAAAATCATTTCACACTTTTAAAATTCTTAATGAACTGTTGGCAGTGGCGCTGCTTAGTGCGCGCACTGCTTTGATTGAAGCAGGCGCCGCCAATAACTTGGTTTCCAACTGCCACATTTTTGATTGATTTTGATGGGCGCTTTGAAGCGCGTCTGTTGCCAAGGCATGTTGTTGAAGTTGTCGTTGTTCTTGTTGCTTTTGCGCCTTGGGTGCTGGTGCTTAGAAACACTTTGTAATTAAGTTGTGCTTTGATTTAAATTCTTTGGCAACTACATTTTTGTGTTTGCTGTGGAGAACTTTTGTTTTTTTGATTTTTTGTTGCGGGTGTTAATTTTGAAGGTTTGAGTTGTGATGGTCAAATTATATTTTTGATTACTTTTAATAATTAATTTGTACTACTTCTGAATTTATTTTATATCCAAATGATTTCCAATAAATTTTAAATAAATATTTTTTTGGATGTGTGGAAATGGATTTTTAAAAAATATATTTTTTAAAATTTATTATATAATTTTTAGCAGATTTAGAATTTTGTAATTGTGTTTAGAAATAACAATTGAATAAAAATATAAATTAAAATATATAAGTTGATTTTGTTGAATTAAATATCTTAAACCAAATTGCAAATTCTTTATAAAATAGTAAAAATAACTTAAAAAAATTTAAAAACAATTAATTTCATTTTTTTTTTGTGAATTTATAAACTAAACTGATTTGCACTATTTTCGAATATAATAAATTTAATTAATTTTTTTTAATGTTTTAATTTTTTAATATTTACATTTGTAATTTTTAATTGCGTTTTGTTGATTTTTGATTTGAATATTCTAATAAATATTTTCCTATTAATTATTAATATTATTTATTATTTTTTATATTAATTTTTGGACAATTTAATTGTATTTGGACATTAAAATTAAATAGAAATATAAATTTAAATATATAACCTGATTTTGTTTAATTAAAAATCTTAAACTAAATTCTGATTTTTTTATAAAATAATAAAAATTAAAAATAAATAAAAAAACATGAATAAAAAAATTTTAAAAAATTATAAACTAAACTGGTTTAAATTATCTTCGACTGTACTCAATTTATATATTTTTTTATGTGTTAATTTTTTTATATTTGTATTTGGAATTTTTAATTGCGTTTTGTTGAATTTTGATTTGAATATTTTAATAAATATTTTCCTATAAATTATTAATATTTGCTTATTTTTTTATATTATTTAATTATATATATTTTTATGTTAATTTTTTTGAAATATTTTTTTCAGTAATAATATACCACAAAATTTTTTTAACATTTTTTTTTATTTTTTTTTCTTATACTTTTAATATTTATTTTTATATAGTTAATTTTTTTCATGGTTTAATAAATTTTTACTAATATTTTTTTTTTCATTTAATAGTTTTTTATAAAATTATAATTAAAATAATAATTTTTTATTTTATTTTTTTTATTTTTTTATTGGAATAAAATAATTTCTTTGTTTTAAATAATTTTGAAATTTAATTATTTTTTGCTAAACTCTATTAATTAATTTTTTTAATATTATTTATTATTTTGAAATTACATTTTGTTTAATTTGCTTTTAACTAAAATTATTATTTTTTAGTTTATTTGTTTTAATATTTTTTAATGAAATACTTTTTTTAATAATTTTTGCAATTCAATTAATTTATGCTTAAACTCCATAAATTAATTTTTTAATATTATTTGGTTTTCACTTTTTGTTTAATTTATTTTATTAAATTTAAAATATAATAAATTATTTTTTAATTAATTAGTTTTTTTATGTAATTAAGTTATCCCAAAGCTATAGTTATTTATTTTTTTATTATTTGGCTTAATTTATTTCATTAAAATTAAATTAAATTATATTATTTAAAAAATAATTTTAATTTAAATTCCATTTATTTATTCATTTTTATATTAATTTCAATCAATGCAATTAACATTCCATTAAGTTCCCACAATATTTCGCACTTCACTTTACTTTACAGCTGAACCATATGCGTGCATCCTTCACAGCTATTTTGCCATTCTTCAGGCTCAAGTTCATACAGTTTGTTATTGTTTTTCGCACACAAACGCTTTGTAACCGAAATCACAATTTTGCCGCAAACCACAACCTGCCATTACGAATTCACTGCTACAACTGATTAAATTTGTGTAGAAAGCGCGCGTTATCAAGTACTCTCAGACAGTAGTGTAGTACTTGGACGCGTCCTTATGCAATCGTACAATGTAATCATTGCCAATGCAGCATAACAATGTGCTGTTAAGCACCGCACACTCGTCGAAATGCTGTTCGTAACAGTGCGTATGACATTTGTTTGGTTTTTCTTGCAGTTCTCCGCATTCAGCGCGCTCACTGCGCATGCGCTGCGTGTAGCAATTGTGATTTTTTTTTGGTAAAAGCAAACAGCTGTTTGTTACTACGACAACATTGCTATTTGCAAATGTATGTACAGTTAGCTAGCAGAAGGATTGTATCATAACAAAAGATGGAAAACAAAGCAACCTGTTTTGTTGCAGAATAATTCATTCATATCGCTGGTTTCGCAGTGATGCACCCACACCTGTCGTGAGTGGTTGTGCTGAAGACGCGGCAGTTGATGATTGTACATATTTTTGCATTTTGCAGAGCAATACTACCGTGTTGTTTGCGTACTTCCAGTTAAGCCGCAAATATTGCAAAATATTTATACGCAACTTCAGTATTTTTTCGCATCTCTGTTTTTGCCTTTTTCCAGTTTGTTAAATAGCTGTCCGTTTGCTCGTCTCACCATACGTTTATCTGTGCGTACTCATATCTATCTGTCGAGGTTTGAATTTTACGCTCATCCACATTTGCGTATGCAATTTTTTCTATTACCCCCCTTCTCTCCCTCTCTTCATCTTCTATGTTGTGCCTGTTGGCTGCCGCCCATTTCATAACAACCGTTCTGAAGGCCGCACGGGGATTAATTTTGTGGCCTTAATTTTCATGGTATTGACACACCGACAGACATTGTGAAGTATAAGAAAGTCATGTTTTTTTGGCAACACAGTTGTTTCTCATCATGTATCATGGCTGCAAATGAATAAAAATACAGGGAAGCAGATATAGATGTGTGAATGTGCAATTTGGCGGGTTTTTTTGCAGTTACCTTAGGGGGAACTGAAAATGTTTAATATGACAAGGACAATGAAATATAATTTTATTCATTTGAGAGTGTTATTTTGTTGTTGCTAGAAATACAATTATAGGGAAAGGGTTTGTAGAACAACCACCGTACTCTCCAGAAATGGCCCCGTGTGACTTTTTCCTGTTTCTAAAACTCAAATTACCACTTCGATATCATTGAAGATATCAGAGCTAATTCGCAACGAGAACTGAAGGTACTCCCGGAATATAGCTTTAAAAAGTGTTTCTATCATTGGATTGTCCATTGGAAGAAGTGTATTTTCTCACAAGGGGCCTATTTTGAAGGGGTTATAATAAATTTAGATGATTGATAAGTTGTTTGTCTTTTATTTCAAATTTCCGGGTACTTATTTGACCGATTTTTCAACAAATTTATAGTCACACCATGCTTCAAATTGAAATAATTCTCTCCAAACCTACTTTCCTTCATATAAAACTCACAGTTATAGAATTGAAGGCCACTTGACCCACTATTCTTTGCTAATATGTATAACTATATAAGTCTTCTCAAATTATTTCCAAATATAGTGATTAAGTCCTCTCGACAATCTAACCATATTTGACAACAATATTTTCCCATCAGAACACTTTTATTAGAACACATTTATTGTGTCAACATTTTGCCCTACTATTCACAACTAATATGTAGCTAACAAGCAAAAGATATTATAACGACAAGAAACATGAAAACTTTTTTGACAACAATAACAAACAAGAACAAGATAAACAAAAAGCAAAAAAAAAGGAAATGTAACCACAGCAGACATTGATGATATACAAAAGTTTTTGTTACAACGAAAGGGGCAACTTGTCGTATACGCAACATTTGAGGCCTATCGTTGTACCTGCGCTTCCGCCATTTGACAATGCAACGGCATAGATATGTATAAAAGGTAATAGTGAGTGAAATAAGCGCTGGCATATGGGTATATCCTGTCTATATATAGACATGTATGACGCTATTTGTTATTGTAAATATAAATAAAGAAATGTCCATATATTTGCATATATTTCATGGACAAATATTTGTTATTTGAAAAAAAAAAGAGTTTCAGTGTTTTATTTTCATATTTGAATATGGAGTGGGTTGACGTCTTGTTTTGTGAAACTTTTAAATTACATTTTCAACTCTAGGGAGAAAATATAGGAAATAAAATTCGTTTAGAAACAGATTTTTTATATTTTATTATAATGTATTTCAATCTTTATATAACCTACATTTATGTTATTTTGGTGATTTTAAAGCAATTTTATTGTTTCCTTCAAGTCAATATTTATGGTAAAAAAAGATGTTTAATGTTTTTATGCAATAATAGGCAACTGTCGATAGCATTAGTTTTGGAATCTCTTTTTTATGGCAGGTTTTTTTTTAAATTTGTTAAAACGTAAAACATGGTGGATCAAAAATATTAGTTTCGGCTTGTCTTTTATTTATGATGCTAGGCCCATATATCGTATCTACAGTGTCATGGATCAATATGTCCCTTCCGCGATTTTGACTTTTGAATTTCGTAGCTACGTATAAAGAGCTACAGAGCTCGTATCTGGCAATACTATACATCTTTGAATGGTCTTGATATAACCTATAAAACGATGATATGCCTTAGTTTGGATATTGCGTTCAACAGTTAAAGACATGTACACATGGTGTTCACTAATACCGAAATTCGCGCTATTTTAAAGTTTTCCTTCGTTAAAGCCAAATCCGCTAGAGAAACGTTCCGTGAGATTAATGGTGTTTTAGGAGATGGTACTCTATCACTTCGAACTGCGGAGGAATGGTGTCGACGATTCGGAGCGGGTGAAAACGACACCATGGACGAATACCGATCAAATCATTGAAAACAGCGAGTTAGACCGGCATGTGCCATCTTGTGACATTGCCTAGGAGATGGGAGTTAGTCACCAAACCATTTTAAACCATCTGCAGAAGGCTGGATACACAAAGAAGCTTGATATTTGGGTGCCTGCAAAAAAACCTTCTGAACCGAATCAACACCTGCGATATGCTGCTGAAACGGAACGAACTCGACCCATTTTTGAAGCGGATGATGACTGGCGACGAAAAATGGATCACATACGACAATATCAAGCGAAAACGGTCGTGGTCGAATCATCCACTATGAGTTGCTCCCATATGGCCAAACGCTTAATTCTACCATCTACTGCGAACAACTGGACCGCTTGAAGCAGGCGATCGACCAGAAGCGTTCAGAATTGGCCAACAGGAAGGGTGTAGTGTTCCACCAGGACAACGTTAATGACTCGTTAGAAGCTACGGTAGCTCGGGTGGGAGGTTTTATCGCATCAACCATATAGCCCGGACATAGCGCTAAGTGATTACCACCTGTTCCTGTCCATGGCGAACGGCCTTGGTGATGTCCAGTTGAACTCAAAAGAGGCTTGTGAAAAGTGGCAGTCCGAATTCTTCGCAAATAAAGAGGGGGGCTTCTACGAGGGGGGTATTATGAAGATGCCACCTAGATGGAAACGGATTATCGAACGAAAAACGGAAGGGAGATATTGGCCAACCTAGTATTTTGAATAGCACCGTATTACCTTATGAATACGAAATGCCTCTGAAATGGGTCTTCCAGCAGTTCAGTACTCTGAAAAAAAAACTAGTAAAACCAAAGTATTCTGCATTTGCCACAAATACTTTTTGCATTAGAAACGTGCCCAAATACTTTGAGTATTTGTTTTAAAAGTGCGAGCACTGTTGAAGTAAATGCGTCAAGTATTTAAATTAACAGTGGAACACTTTTGATCGAAATACGGGGCACTGTTGTAGCAAATACTTATACATTTATGTTAACAGTAGAAGTATTTGAGATTAACAGTAATTGCTCTTGATTCAAATGTAATCGTATTTGTTTTATTGTTGTGTTTAACACCCCCTCCCACCTCTCTCCGCCCACTTCCCTATGCACAGTCAAAATTTCAATATCAATTTACTTTTTTCATAAAAAATATATTTTATTTGAGAATATACAGAGTAAAGTTTACAAAAGTGACAAACTACTACTACTACTGCTTTCATTAAGATTACAATTAAAATCATGCTTACTTTACTCATTTCGAAACTAATACAAGTTTTGAAAATATCTATTGCATTTCTGATAAAGGCATAAATACTTAAAAGTAATTGGAGTTCGATGTAAAATCTTAAGATGGTTAAAAAGATTTTCAAATAATATAAATTCATTTCCGCATATAGAGCAAGTATGTGTGGGTCTTTCTTCAAGTGCATTTTTATTGAACATTATTTAGCTTGTTTAAAATATTTTCAATTTTGGGAAATTTTTCCTTAGAGGAAATATCATAAATATATCGTTGAAGGAAAATCGACACATATTTGCTCTTTACGGAATATTCAATGTTGAATACAAAAGACATTTTTACAACTAAATCTATAGCCCTAATTAAGCTACCTACTTTATATTTAATGTTGTCAACACAGACATAGAATTCCTTCAAGTTTTGAGGACTCTCACCAACAACAAAAACTCTAGGTTGCAGTGTTAATCCCTCGTTGTGAGCGCTTTCATTTAGCTCGTCAAGTTTTTGCTGGAAGTTATTAATATTTATAAGATGCACCATCATATCCATTTGTGCATCTGTAATGGAGGGCTTTATGTTTTTATTTACTGCATGTAGTAAGTTTATAAGATAATAATGCCTGCAATCTAAATAAAAAAACCTGAAATTAATAACAAAAATCACACAATAGAAGAAATCGACATTACTTGCATCAAGTGCTCCAAGCATGGCGTCGTAATACGTCAGGTTCAGTTTATCCACAATAATGCGAACTATTGCAGATTGGTCACTTTCTTGGAGGCAACCACAGTTTTCGTACTTCTTTATTATGTCGTTACCTGCTACTGTTTCTTTTAAAACCTCTTCGACGTTGGGTTCGTTGTTTGGGGATGTTGAAGGTGTGCTTGCAGAGCTCAGCCAGCTTCGAGTGGATGAAAGGTTTGTTATAGTTCTATCACCACTACAGTACGTGAGCATATCGAACTAGAAAGACATTAATATAAATAATTTATAAGCGTGTTATAAATGTGTGCGAAACCCTCAATGTGAAAATTTAAACGGATTTGCTTACATTATATTCTAAACGCCATTTTTGCAAGTTGTACCGGAACTTAATTTTGTCCGCAATTAGTTCTCTGGCATTAAAAATTTCGTCAATGTCGTGGGAATGGATCATCTGTAAAATTGCTACACTCTTTAAACCACATCTATTGAACTGTATCAATGCATTTGACGACAAATCCCACGAACACAATAAATTAATTAACTGTTCATCACTATCCAAAATTACTACGGACTCATTGTCGACATTTTCCGTTGTAGGGGACTCATCTCCCAACGGACATTGCTCGGCAAATAACGACAGCTCAGTTGATGGTATCAACTCCTCACTCATAGTGTAAACTAAAATGCACAAAAATTGTTTTTAAACACATATTTTTGTTGAAATAAATGTGTATATAAACCATAACATACCTGCAGAGTAGACTTTTCGCAAATGTCGTCTTTTATATAAAAAAATCTGTGGAAGTCCCTTTTAAACAGCCTCCGTAAGCAGCGGGCGATGCGGCAGGTACACTAATGCAAATGCAAACTATGTAAGCTCCTTTTGCGCAGCTTCACTAAACGCGAAATGTCTTGAAGTAATCACTTTCACTTAAATTAATACTTTCCGCACATATATTTACCTATAAAACCCAAATTAAAGTATTTGCGCACGCAACACGTGTTTCTGTTAGAATGATCGATGGAAAAATGTAAGCGTCAACTTCTCTGTCATCGTATGGAGAAACAGTAAAATTAAATGCGAAATGGTTGTGACAAATACTTTTACATTTAAAAAACTGTAATCAAAGAAAATTAAATACGAAACCTTTAAAACAACTATTTTTATATTAGATTTTAATAAGATGATTTTTAAAAGCACAGCCGCTTTTGATTCAAAAGTGCCGCATTTAAAAAAAGTATTTGAATCAAGAGCAAAGTATTTCCGTCAAGAGTTTTGCTGTTGAAACAAATACTTTTGTTTTACTGTACTTTAACTGCAAAAAGTATTTGATTTAACTGCGGTGTTTTTTTTCAGTGTATCATAGGGATTTCGGTCATGCCCTGGCCTGGCCTGCGCAATGGTCCGACCTCAATTCCATAAATAACCGATGGGGTAATATTCAGAAAAGCCAAACCAAACAATAATCACGAACTTGGGTAATAGTGATGGATTCTTGGGAAGAAATACCTAAAACCCGTTATGAAGGCCTAATCAACTCTATGCCTGTAAGACAATTTTATATAATAGGGGCTTTTCGACATGCATATTTTTTAGATTTACCTATGTTTCAGATAATTTTTTTAAAAAACTACTTTTTTTAACAACGAATTTTCGAGCCTTTTTGGTTTTATTATCGTTATTGAAAAATTTTGCCGTTTTATATTAATAAAAGCCATAAAATATGTAAAATTAATGTTTCTGTTAGAATCGTACTCAGTTTCAACACAGAAACATTTATAAGACGATAATAGCGAAATATTTAATTTTTCTCAATACTCTTCATTAATATTCGGATTTCTGAAAATATAAAATATGTAAACGAAATAGAAAAATAACAATAGATAATATCCCGCCCTTCTTGTTCAAAATATTCTCTTAATCAAAATAACAAGATTACTTAAAAAATCTCTTTAACTTAAGCGCATAAAACTTAGCATAAACGTAGGCGCCTAGCTGCTTATGTGATTGCATAAATTTTCTTAAGTTTTATTTTGTTTGATTTACTTTGTTTCCACAAAAGTTGTGTTCAAACATAACAAGCTCGCTGCATGTCGTGCGTTGATTGTTTCGCCCCCAAAAAATATACGCGATTACCCGTGGACTATGACCATCCCTACCGCAGAAATCTACGCCAATGATTACTTACCTGCGCGGATATGCGAGCATATGTTTTGCTTTTTGCTGCTGTCAGCTAGCCCAAAATAATCATTAAAAGCAACAATGGCGAACCAGCAACAACATGAGATAATGTACAACAAATAGACATCTTCCGCTTAGACCAGCTGTCACCTGCTGTCTCTACCGCTATATACAAAAACGCCTTTCGACTTTATCTTTTTATGTGGTATTTCATCTTTATTGGCGCACAGCGCCCACCAGCAGACAGACCAAGTAGGAAGGAAGTAGGCTGCAGCACAACGCTCAGCGCCAACTGTCAGGTGCTACAGCTTGCCATTTCAGCTAACTGTTGTTGCTGCTGTTATTCATCTCTGATTTCCCTCAGTTGGATGCTGCGGTGTGGGTGGGGGAGTGTGGTTTGTGTGCATAAAAGGTAATTTAAGGCGTGGTTGGAGGTATAGATTAGTTTAGTCTGGGTTAGCGCTGTGTGACGTGTCTCTAATGGGTCATATAACGATGTTTGTTTATGTGTAACGGTACCTTTTTGTATGCTTCCTTATTACCTAGTTTTACTTGTACTGTCTTGTCTGCTCGTTTCGATTTCCAATTCACCTACATTTTGGTGTAACTCTGTATGTCAGTTTGATTTGTTTGCGCCAATGCGAAATGTGTCTACAATTGTTGAGACACAACAAAAGTGAAATCAACGAAAATGTGTAGGCGAAGGCGTATAACAAGCATAAAGAGAAACTGAAAAAACAGAACACACAGTCAAGGGGAAGTATGCTGCTTCTTTTCGACAGCACTTGATTGGGCAAAGGAAAACTTTGTTGTCACATGAAAGCCTCGACGAAACTTTTTATAGATTTCTTTGTATTTTTTCTTATTTTTGTTTGCTTTGTTTATTCTTTGCTGCTTATTTCAATTTTCTTCTTCACTACGCATTGCTACGCAACTATGACAACACGAGCAGTATATAGGTCAGACATTTTAGGTGCACGTATTTGCGGTCTACGCTTTGTGCGACCGTTGCGGTTGTGGTTTAAGGCAACGCAGAATCTCTGCTCAGGCTCACACATATATTGTTTTGTGTTGTTGTTGTAGTGGGCTCAATAAATCATATTATTGAAATATTGTGCGTGTGTGTGTGCGGCGTTGGCAGATAAGTAGCCCCAACGGTAAATAGTAGAACAGGTATAAAATGGTTGGAGGCGTTCTTCCACGCAGGCTTACAGCCACCCTCACGCATTCAATTTTATTAAAACGCACTTTTTAATGTTGTGCTTCACTTGTTATTCTGTGGACTCACTTATGTTTTTCTAACATACCCACTTGTGTGTTGTGTACATATCTACACATCATCTACACGTGTGCGTGCAATTCATTCAATTCTGTTTACCATAAATATTTGCAATGTAACCAAATGTTGTTATATACATTTTATTCTTATTCCTCTTTATAAAAAATATGCTTAGCTCCACTCAGATGAGTGGGTGTTCGGAAATGTGTTTACGCTTGCATTTTTACTCCGTTCGCTTGGTATTAGTCACATTGTTATTGAATTCTCATGAATCATTTATTTATTTGTGATTTATTTTCTTGCCCCAATTTTTTAAAATAAATACATTTGTATGAATATCAATTTATTTCACACGTTTTTAGGCAGCCATATCAAGTAGTATATTTTTCAGCGATTTTTTTTGAGAGAGTAAAAGTGTCAACTAATGTTTTTTTAACAGTTATTCAAATTCATGCTAAAATATTAGTGTCATTGTGGCAAATGATTAATTTTGTGATAATAAAATAGGTTGTAATGTTAGTGATTTACGAAAACATATTTGAGGCATAAAACCAAAAGATCTGTTTAAAAAAGTACTGACATACTAATGATATAAAGTTCTAACATGACTAACCTTAAAATCGTAACAGTGCACAATTCTAAAGACCGATTTTTGTACCTTTTACTTACACAAAAGTAAAATTATAACAGAATAGAACTAAATAATCAGAAAGAATGATAGAGCCTTGTCAGAAATGGTATGAACTAAAACTCTCATAGTAATTATAAACAAAGCCTGCATCTCACTGATCGGCGACGTCATGAAAATTTTGGCGAAAACACTCAAAAATGGTTAACGAGACGAAATTGTTGCCATTTCTTTTTCTATACTTATTGATGATCAATAAATTATTGTTAGTCGCAATAGTTCCATCTTCACTTGTGTTCGCGTACAAACTAGTACAACAATATTGAAATTGATCAGATTAAAAATTAGGTCAGAGATCATTTACATTTTCAGCACCTTATCTCACTCGCTACTAATTTTTTCTACGTAGAAATGATTTTCGTTAAGACTTTGAGTTGGTCTCCTTTCAGATAATAACTTTGCCAATTGTATCAGTCAGGCAAGTGGTCGTGGAATTCGGTTCCCCAGACGGTTAGTTTGGCTTCTGCAATACTAGTGGTTATATACTCCGGTTCTTTGTGAACACACCTTTCTCGTAAGCATAATGTAAAGGGTTTTTTCAACTGTTTTCTAGTATAAATCGGTCGATACTGCTGCAATTTTGCGTTCGATATTCGTACGAAGTTCATCAATCGTCGCTGGGTTGTTGCACGAGCGAGGCGGTCAATTGACTGGGACATTTCGTGAGCTAACCCGTTCACCAAACTTAGTTTTCAATAAATCGATTGTGACATTCGCTGTATGGTTTGTGGAGCAGTCCTGGTTATGTGGTTCCAATATTGTCCAAATTCATATAATCCAACGTTCCCACTATATTTTGTAGTAGTGAGAACCATGTAGATGCTAGTCCTGCATCCCAAGGATTTTCATCCACTTTGTCATTATTTTTCTGGAAACATGAAATTTCACTATTTTTTAATCGCTATTTTGGTCTCGCCATTTCTAGTAGTCTATTGTAGCTTTTATCATCAATTGGCACTACAGCCGGGTGTTGGCACTACAACTGGGCCGAGCCCATAAGCCTTCACCAGTCGTCTCTGCATTGCGCACGACGGCGCTAGTTGGGGATTTCAAGCTTGAGTTTCGCTCGTCTGTTTCTTCGTCGGGCGCCAGGGAATACCGTATCGTATATTTTACGTACTGGAGTGTTTTCTTCCATGCGGGCGATATGCCTAAGCCAAAGCAGTTTCTGAATGTTTATGCGCCGCTCTGATTTTTAATTGCCTACTGAGCCAGTGATACTACCTCGAAGTTATAACTGCCAACAGTGACGTGGTCTCCTAACCTCTGAGATCCTTTGCATGATGAAATGAGGTACTTTGTTTTGGCCTCGTACCCTACTAGATCCATTTGATTTGCTTATTTTTTCAGGTTTTACTCTCACTTAATAGTATAGTCTCTCTGACTATGTATTGTTCGAATCATGTTCAGAAAATGGCGGATTGGCGTGTTAATACATTCTGCTGCTTTCGATATATCCTTATACCACTAAATGATGCAGCTTTAGAAAGTAATCCTTCCACTCAGATTTGATACTCAGACTAGTGGTAAATTTCCAAGTTATTTATATTAAATTATGTAATGGAGATATTTAGGGTCCAAGTTAGATCATTGCTTATTATTTTATGATTTTCTTAATTAATTAATTTTATCTGCTTCCAGTTAGTATTAAATTTCCAGAATCAATTTCCAATGCTTAAATTGAACCTTACTTAATTGGTTACTAAGACGCACAACTTTACCTACATATGCGATATATTAGAAATCACTCAGCTGATCTACGAGCTTTTCTTCAATTTCATATAATTTTTTTCCGCACAATACCAAATTTCCTCAGTCTTTTAGACATTTAAGTATTAAAGTCATTGATTGATGATGTCGGTGAAGTCAATGGTTTTGTGATTGCATAAAAGCCAATAATACCAAGTATGTAACTGTATTCGAAATACTAATATATATGTAGCTACATGTGTACTTATCTCGAGTTCAATGACTCTTCCACGTGAATAGAAAAATACTTTTACAGCACAAGTACACATGTTCTCTTATTTGCTCTTATGTAATGTAGAATTCTATACAAATCCTTAGTTGAATGACACTGTCATTATACAAACAAATTCTGAGCCAATAACCGTAAAAAGCGTCAGTAAGCGCAATCTAATGGCAATTCGTCATTTAGGTTTTCACACGGTGTCAAAGTTAATCGTTGACTTTTTATATTAATTTTTCATTCGATTTTTGTCGCTAATGGTGCTTGTTACAGTTATTTTATATAAAGTTTAAACATTTTCAGCTTAATTTTTTAGCTCTAAGTACATATCTGAGGCTTGACTATCTGGGGATTTTGACTATCACAATTATCATTTATCCATTTATAATCCTAGAGGACAGTCGAATAATTTGATTAATCAAACGAGTTTAAATTATTGCTGTCTTTCTTCCCTTTTGTTTTTGAATGTATGAGGGATATACTTATATTATACATTATCATATACCATGGAGATAACACTCGTATGCTTCCAAATTCATTTTGTAGCAATTCAGCGCGGTCCTGCGACATTGCGACGTGCTTGGCATTTTGAGTCATAACACATTACACACACACACACTCTCTCACTTCTCTGAAACTGCAGTGAGTTCATTTGTGTGCAGACGTGAAAACGGTATAAACTATAACGGTATGTATATATGTATGTATGAGTCTGCGGTTGCATTTGTAAAATCAAGGGCATAACGAGATTGCAAGGATTCCACGTACCGAGCGCTTACATACCAACTTATTCTTGCAACGGTATACATATTTATATAACTGTAAGCGCATGTACCTTCAACGTCTGCGTCAAAGCTTCAATACGAGTCTACAACGCGTATATAAATAAATATATATTTGAACATGAATTTCTGTTTTATAAGCTTAATGCCATAAATTCTGCTGGCAGCCGTGTTATACAAACATATATCCACATAGTTCGCTCAGCAATGCAGACAATCTCAGCCCAACAGGTGTTCAGCACCCCTCAACTTCGCATAGTTCATGGCGCTTCCTAGTTGGCGCCTGTAGGCAGCCTGTTTGTGGCTTGTTTGTTGTTGGTTTGTGTGTGTGCGCGAATGCCGTTCAACAGGACGCTAATATTGTGCAGCTGTTGCCAGCGCCACGCTTGAAGTCCTTGGCGGCTAGTGTGTCGAGTGTTAAGAATTTTAATATTTCAGTGTGTGTTTGGTAAATATTTTACTTGTATTTATAGATATAACTGTTTAAATACACACGCAACTAACTGTATGTTGGTACATAAATATGATCCCTTCAAGTTTTCAATAGGCGAATTAAATTTTGCATTCGCGTTACTTTTAGTTTGAATTTTATTTTTAAACACCATTTTACCTCGTAGCCCATCAATATTGGTTTAATTATTTATGCGCAGTGAGCGAGTATAAATAAAATTTCTTGGAAATACTTGGCATGAAAGCTTTTAAAGCTTACGGTGCCAGCTTGTGGTTGTTTGTTTTCTACAAGCGACTTTTATAGACATTTACATTTAATTAGTAATTAAAATGTTGTGAATAGTGAGTGCTATATTTGGCTGATATTAAAGTTGTTTCTGAGGGCATCGGAGGAATACTGAGAATCAGTATCAGAACTTTAATAATTATATAGGGTTGATTTTTTTCTTTGTGTAGAGAGATCTCTTGACCTATTTTGATTTACCTTATGTTAATAAAGCCTATCGAGCATGCAAGTTTATATAAAAAAATTTAATTGATTCTTTGATGACTATTATAATACTTATAAACGTTTTGAAACATTCTAGCTCTACGCTAACTGTTATATTATTGATAACTGTGATATATTGAGGTGGTTTGGGATTCGTGTTGATGTGAAAAGAGACCACTACCATTACTTTCCACGAAACTTTATTCAATTTGCATATAAAGCGTGGTGGTGAAGGTCAACTCCTTCGATTTACTTTGGCTGATGGACATTCACCTTACGTTCTTCCCTTCTTGACTATCGTTTGACAGTATGCAACTGTTCAATTGTATCAATCAAAAGGAAGCGATCGCTTGATCCAACATACATATACTCACGTTATGTACATGCATATTCCCATGCGAGTACACTAAAATTCAAGCTTACCGAAAAACTATTTCCACACTTTTATGTATGTTGTTTATTCTCAAAACTGGATGGGTTTTAAATATTTTATTATTAAACATCCTCAATAATATCTCTAGTCCTAACTGTCTGTGAGTTAAATGATAACTGACCCACATAAAAGTGTGCGCTGAGATAAGTGAATAGCGAATAACGGGACCTCTTATGTGGACACCGGAAATTATGTACATATTCATTCATGACATTTCGCTGTATTATAAACTGGCGTGTTCATGTCCGCGTCTGCTTCTGACAGCGTTTCAATGAAGCAATTTTTTCTATAGCCAAGCGGGTACAATGGGATCGAATGGCTTAAGTCAAAAGGTCTACGGACTTTTATACGTCCCAGTCCAGTAATCATGAGCCGAGATTTCCTTTATTGACAGCTATTCAGCGATAAATCGTTTGCTTCGAGGAAAGTTTTTTGGGGTTAGTTTTTAAGAGAGTTCAGAAATATACCTACGAATACAGTCACGACTCTGAGCAGAAGATTCCTAATGAAATATCTTTTATAAAATTAAGCCTTTCTAAAACGAATTGAGGGGATAGGTGGGTTTCAGATTCTAAAAACAAGGGTATTTTTACATTTTTTTTTACCATCATAAATTCCATTTCAACAATTCAGCGTATCAAAGATACATGTTTAAACAGTTCTTTGGGACATTTTTATTTAAAAATTAAAAATTAAAAAACTCAGCCGTTGGCACCTCATCTCCCATGACGTTTCCAAAAAAAGGTCTTGAGGTGGACACCATAACTCATTATTGGTTCATCTGAAACCAATAAACCAAAAATATTTCGGTAGTAGATGGATAAATCTAATTAATGAACGAAGGAAAAATGAAAATATTGAAATTTTTTTTATATTTTTTTTTTTCGAAAATAGTTATAATAAAAATATAAAAAATCCTTCGTTCATTAACTAGATAATGTTATTCCAAAGATATGTGCAAAATTTGAACAAAATCGCTTCATAACTTTTTGAGTTATTGTGCCCACCGACTTGAAAAATTGAGTTTTGAGATAAATGCGTTTAAAGTTTTACATTCATATTGAGGTGACCTGATAGGTGGAACTTCCAAAGGGTATATGTATCTCTTAGAGTATTATTCGGATTGATTTAATATTTTTGGATAATATTTTAAACAGATTGCACTATTTAATAAGAATAAATTTTTTTTTTTAATTTTGAATATTAAGAGAATATAACACAGATTTATGCTATTTTCTTATGAAATAATGAGGTATACAGTTGGGCGCAGTAAAGTATACATTTAGGTGCAGTAATATCAGTTATAAATAATAATAAAGTATTCATATTTGTAGGTTAGTAAAATCAGCTGAAAATGTCAATAGAAAGTGTATCATAAATCGTCGGAATATAAATTATTTAAATTAAATAAATTGGACATATTCAGTTAAAACCGGAAACACTTTTTTTATAGTAGGCTCTCGGTAGCCTATGTAGGTACAAATTATATGACACTTCATGAATGGATGTTTTTTGTTTAATCCCAAATATTAAACAAATTATAAATTTATTTTTACTTTTCACAACGAGTACTTGCTTATAGTTTACCAGATTTTTATTATATTCATAATTAAGCTATAAATAAGCTTACATACATTTTGGAAACGGTTAATGACCTTATTAGCCCCCAAATATGTATATATTTTAAGTAAAACTTTTCTGTATTGTATGAATCAGAGCGCTTTATCGGAAATCCGCATAACTAATATTTTGCATAGTTCATCTAATCCCCCCCCAAACTGCTAAAACAAATTATGTAAAGTAGCTAAATTAATTTATATGCACACAAACAATAGTTTCATTATCAAAATCCAGTTAGGAAGCTAATTGAAAAATAAGTATACAAAATCACTAGCGAAGCAGGCGTATGTTCATATATTTTAACCCCGTCCCCACTAAGCAGAAACCAACACAAAATAAATCTGCGCTAAATCGTAAAGGTGTTGACCTTTTCGCAAAGGGCTTCAGTTATTCAACCATTTAATAGCATATACGAAGCCTTTACGCAATATTTTAGTTCACCTTATATAGGAATATACACACTACTGTATGAAGTTGCGTTGAACACTGTTGAATGTGGCAATAACATTTTGTTGAAAGCCCGCAGAGGTTAGTGACCTTATAATTACGCCGCAAATCACCACAACCCACTCACAGGACAAGTATACATGCATACAAACTTCTGCAGAAGCACACACACACGCATTCGCATATGCAAGTATTAAATGTGTTTGGTAATTAGGCTCGACTCTGAATCAACGCCTGTTGAAGTTGAGTCGAGAGAAAAATCCAGCAACAACAACAATGAGTTCTCAACAACATTTTATAGCAACATAAATATTTTATATTAATTGTAGTCACTACCTGTTTCGCTTCCATGGTGATTTTGCGGCAACGGGTTTGCTGCTGTTGCTTTGAGTTGTTGCTGTTGTCATTGCAGTTGCTGTAGCAAACACCTCCCAAACGACTACTTGTGGTTGGAAAATAATTAAACAGTGATATAACGCTATCTACTTACATACATATAACATATTTATTTACTGTAAAAGTTTGATGATATTATGTGCGTTCGAGTTACATATATAGAGGGTGAATTTTTAGGGGTATTGAATTTTGTTTTTTACAACAAACGACGCCATACTCTCTTTTTTGACACATCTCTTCAGTAAGGTTTGTCATTTCATCATGGAAAAATATACGAAAATATACTACCGAAATTCGGAATCAGTGGCCTCAACTTTAAGAGCGGATTGTCATCGAAAACTCATCTTCAGCGATGAGGCTCAATTCTGGTTGAATGCCTTCGTCAATAAGCAAAATATGCGTTATTGGTCAAGCAGCAATCCACACTAACTCCTTGAGTCACCATTGCATCCCGAAAATTACGGTTTGGTGCGGTTCATGGGCCGGCGGCGTCATTGAGCCGTACTTCTTCCGTGATGATCAAGACCGGCACGTTACTGTGAATGGGAATCGACCACTCAATGATAACCAAATTTTTTTTGGCCCAAATTGCATTATATGGACTTGGACAATATGTGCTTTTAACAGGACGGCGCCACAAGCCACATAGCGAATGTCACAAATGGCCGCCTCTCTTGTGCGATTTGACGCCGTTTGACTATTTCCTGTGGATCTACGTGAATTCTATGGTCTATGGCAAACAGCCAGCGACGATTGATGACCTTCGTACGAATATCAAACGTGTAATTGCAGCAGTATAGGACTATTTATGCTTGAAAACTTTAGAAAACTGGGTTCAGCATTTGGACTTCTGCAAGTGGGCAGACTTCTGCGTGGTGGTCATGCAAAAGAAATCGAGTTCCATACATAAAGGCTTTGAATGTACTTTCACAGAAATAAAGAATTTCAATGATATCTGTTTTTGTTTTATCTAAAAAAGCTCTCTTTTTGTAAAACCTTTCGTTTTTAATTTTTACGTTTTTAATTTTTTCAGCACATGTCTCGGGTTTGGAAAATAACTTACTCTCCTGTGAATTTAAATATCTTTAAATAAACACCCTATATACATATAACAAAATGATATGGTTGTGTATTTTCTAAAGTTATTCCTAATATATTTCGCAAGAGCCATGATACTTTTATTTTTCTAAACAATGTTATCTCGAAAAATAATGAAAAAATTATTATTTATAGCCTGTGTGCTCAATAGTATAGAATAACCCAACAGTTTAAATATAATATATGTATACATAGTTCTAAAAAAATAAAAAGGACAAGTCTTTAAGTTTTAAGAATTTTCATTAATTGAAAATATGCTGCAATTATTTTGCACATTAAGTTAAGTCATAACAATTACCACAGCAAATAATTTCGGTACTATTTTGGTTTTATGACAACATAAAATCAGTTGAGTGCGGAATGTCAGCCATTAAGTCATTTGTAAAAGTGCAAGTTGGTCATTCAAAATGCTATTTAGAATTAATGATTCGCATTTGAAGACTATTTACTTGAATATTTGAATTTAATTTAGTTGGTTTCAAATAAAAAAAAAAAATTTTATATTTTCCAAAACTGTATTTGAAATAGTTCGAGGCCATCTAGTACATATATTTAAAGCTAGAAGGAGCATGCTTTTTTGAATGTTCCAACCTTCGTTGTAGATCGGATATTGGCTTCAAATTGTTAATATTAGTTATGGGTCGAATAGTCCCAGAAATTTTTGTTAAAATTTTCTAATGCAATCTCTTCTTAAAGATAATATATTGTTTTCCCAAAATTAATAATATTTTCCTTCAATATTATAATTTTATGAAGGTTGGTTTTCAACATAGACGGGATTATATAAACGATTTGAACATCAAGCAAATACCTGAGATGTAGCAGTCATTAATTTAGTTACAAAACTTGAATTTGGTATCAGAGTAGAAATCATCAGTTAAAAATATTTAAGAAACTTATATCAAAAACTACTTGTTCGTTTGTTTCGAAACATTTGTAGTCCAACCTTCTAACTTAAAATAATTATGGAAATCCATTCATGCATTTCCCTTTTTTTCATGTATCAAACGTAATGGTTTCCAGCTTTTCGGTTGACATTAAGGGGCTATACCAGTGTGACATTTTCAAAAAATCGATTTACTTTCAAAAATATCCTGTGAAATCAGTAAGGTCATATCTTGATTAATTTTTGAATGGCAGCGTTCTAAAGAGCGACCGCGTTTTTCTCGACATTTTTCAAAATGGCTGACATCATCACGCAACGAGAAATTGACCGATAGACTTCAAATTGAAACAGAACGTTCTTGAATATAATAACTATACAATGATCGTTTTGATTGATTGAATATTGTCAATTTGGCATTAAAAAAACGAACAATTTTTTACCTTAAAGACGACAATTTTTGTCAGAACTACGCCATTTTGTTCGATCAAGTATTTTCTTAAAAAAAAAAAATCACGAAAATCGCCTAATTTTTCATGGGTTAGACTGGTATAGACCCTTAAGTCTGTTTAAACTTATATTTGATTTTTAGACTTGTTTAACAAAGTACATTCTCCTGAAGACTCAAAGAAGTTATGAGTAAATGAGAGATATGAAGCAATAATTCCCTTCAACACTAATATTCATATATTGATTCTGTTTTTCAGAGCAGAGGTTAGGGGAAAGGTCAAGAGTTCAACTCATCTAATATTTTTAAATTTATGATATGCTATATCGACTATTCATGCATTGACTTTACATAATTACTCGGTAAATCTAATTGTTCTTTCGCTTAATTAATAATATTAATAATTTACTAAATCAGTCCTAAAAGTACTGATTAATTTTCGTATAAAATGATAAAGCTTCCATCACAACTAAATACCCATGAAGTGGTATTCTATAATATTCCTCTGCATACAACTACCACGACTAGTCTTCTTCACAAGCATGTCTCTCAACAACACTTCTCGTTCACTCTAAGAATGCCAACCAGTGAGTATCATGCAAATGACATTTATGTATTTACGAGTAACTCGTAAGGCACAAGAATGTCATTTGAAAATTTTATTCCCTTGCTGGCAGACGCTTTTACACATTTATTATATTATTATTATTGTTGTTGCTTGCGACTGGCGGCCAACGAAGGATATCATTGCACTACAGAGTTACTTATGCATAATGTGTAATGATGACACAACTATTCAGGGGGCTAGAGATAAACAGCCGCCAGCCGTCGGCCAAGGGCCACTGTTGCCTCCGCCGGTGCAAGTCTCTTCATTTTCAAGTTGCTCTTTGCAACTGGTCGTTCGATTGTTAGCTGGTTTGCTGTGACGACGACAGCATAACGGCAAATACATTTATTTGGTTATTGTTGTCGACGCAGTTGTTGTTGTTATTGTCAGTTGTATTTCTCGGTTGTTATGGTTTAGATGGCATAGTTCTGTTTGTGTTGTTCACTTATTGTTGTTGTTGTTGTTTTCTCACACTAACTGCAGAATTGCCCTTGTCAGCAGCTCTGCGGATGACACAGAGGCGTTTATTTGTTTGTAGGTTGCTTTCCGCATGTACGAGTGTTGTTGTTGTACTGTGTACGAATGCATGTAACGGCATAGTTCATTGCTGCTCATGACATTTGGTCGCCAACACTAGTCGCCAGCCGCCATCGGCCATTTGCCAATTGCTTGCAGCCTGAAACAGGTCCAAATACCCTTTGCTTTGTTGTTGTATTTATGTTTTGCATTTCTTTTGGCACAGGAAGTTCGCATTGCTGACTGAAGCTGCCGATGAATTATGATATAGACCCAGTTCCAGTTTTAATGCCAGAGTTGGCGTCAGCCGAGACCACTATGTGGTGCGTTTGTCTGTCGCTTGTTGGTCAGCGGTTGACGCCAATTTTATGTCGCACTTTTGCCATATTTCCGACATGCCATTGTACCGCAATGCATTGTTCATGGTCCCGGTTGCATTTATATGTATGGGAAGGAATTCGCATAGTTCATGTTTACTCAATGCCCCCAATGTCTGGTATTTAGTTCATGGGCAGCACTTACAAGTGGAGATTGTGGTGCATTAACTCTCAGACCGCCTGATGATTATTTAGAGTGAGTTCTTATGTATTGTAAAGCGAGCAACTCTTTCCCTATCTAAGTAATTTCGACCGAAGATGATAATTATATTGGAAAAACTTTCGTCAATTTAAGCACGTAGGTAGGTTGGTATAATGGATGTCAAACGACGCACCTAGGCCTTAGGAGGCCCATTAAGTTACCACAGGAACTGAAATCCCCTCATCTCACCTACCTTGTCCTCTTTGAACCACTCAGTGATCTTGATGAAATTAAATAATTCAAAAAGTGGTATCTGTGCCGCTTGCGAGATATCGTTGAGGAAGCCACGACCGATAGTTGCCATTCTTTTCCAATATAAAGTTTTGCATCCACATAGAGCATGTTCTACAGTCTCTTCATCTTCTATTTCTTGACAGCTTCTGCAGTAATCATTGTATGGTGTCCCCAATCTGCAGGCATGACTCCCAATCCAGCAGTGTCCAGTTAGAACTCCTACCAGAGTTCTTATATCGTCCTTTTTGAATTTTAATAATCGGCAAATACGGCCAATGTTCCATTCCCTCTTTATCGGGTTCTAATTGTAACGTAGTGCCCAATCTGGCAAGTTCGTCTGCTTCACAGTCACCTGGAATATCGCTATGTTCTGGAATCTATTGCAGATTTATGGTAATCTTATTTTAGCTAGCTCGATTAACAGCTCAATGCTTTCCTTCACCAGTCTCGAAGTAACCCTTAGAGACTTTAGTGATTGAGCTTGGTTGTCTGTGTACCTTCTTTGTCAGAACAATAAGGCCTTCTTTAATAGCAGTAACCTCCGCTTGGAATACACTACAGTAATCTGGTATTCGGAAGGCGATTCTGGTATCTAGCTTTGCTGAATAGACACCTCCTCCTACTCGTTTATCCAGCTTGGAGCCGTCGATGTAGATGCTTATCTCTGTGTCTTTATCCACATCGCCTCTTTCCCACTTCTCTCTGGAGGGGAAGGTAATATTGAGAGCTGAATTAAGATTTAATTCTACTGGATTACGAAAATCCGTCTTACCAGCTAGAATGTCCTTTATTACCGGTAGCTAGTAAGAAGGATTCCTTCAGTTATTTATTGGTGTTCGACCTCCATCTAATAATCTTCCATTAACAACAATAGTAGATTCAATAGCACTTCCGGAACTACAGACCTCAAGGCAATTGATTGCTCATCAAAATGGAGAATAATATTCCCTGCTAAGCTACCATTGGGTCCAGCTAGTTAGACTAAACTAATTTAGTAAACACATATTTTTAAGGATTTCTTCCGATAATTCCAGAAATAAGAGACGATTTCAACCGTCGTTTAGTATGTGCAACACCAAAACCCACAATAATCATGCTGCCAATAAACAAAGCCTCATGCAACACCCCACTATCACCGCATACCATTGCATCCGCAAACTACACAAAACTTGCGGTTAGTTGACAAGGAAACGTAAACACTGCGGCATGCAACGCATAATCTCGCTTGGAATTCATGTTGCCATGAAATTGGCCAGAAACTTTGTACAGCAAATCATAATTAATCAGCAACTACTCACCATTTACTCACAATCGACTTGATTCGCTCAAATCACGTAACTGTGATCTGTCAACAATTTCAAAATAACTGTAAACAAAGCATTGGTCGGTATGTAAGTTTGCTGCAACAACGACCACAACATCGAGGACACACGCTTGAGTGTCGATGACTATCAAAATGCGGAAATTTCTGACAGCGGAAATTCACTTTGACATTTACCGTTCTCCGGTTGCCTGTCCTACTGTCACAGTGCTTGCTTAATATTTGTTGTTGTGCTCGTTAGGTAACGGCCACTTGCTTTGGGCTTTCGTTATCAACTTTTGCTTGAGCGTAGTGGAAAATTGGTCATTAAGTTAGTAAGTAAATGTTGCTGGAGTTTTAGAGAATTTTAAGATTACTTGCTGGCACAATTTCTGTGTAGTTAATGTTTTGTGTAAGTTGCTCTGTAAAATGGTAAAGTTTTTAATTAAATTTGTTCATTTAAAAATTAATTTATCTGAAATTACTTGGTAGTCTCTCTCTGTCTGTCTCTCTGCATTCATTTTAAAATAGTTTGTTTGCAATTTATTTGTTTTTATTATATATTCAAGGGCTCTGGTTGTGCTTATTTGGAAGAGAAAATATTGCAAAATATGAAAATCATTAGCAAATTGTTTTACAGAATTAAAGAAGAATAATTCTAAGAAGTGGATATTCTAAGATTTCAGAATGCTGAATATAGCTTAGCTCCTTTGCCCATTTGCTAAGGCCAGCAATGGAATCCAGGCAGTAAACTGGTTTCTAGGTTAAAATTATTTAATAAGTCCATATTAAGGATATACTGATCTATATTAAAGATCTCATCTTAGCTCATATCTGCAAGAATATTGATTTCTACAAGTACTTGTATACGACTAGCTTCACGTAAACGTAGTTCTCACCATACTAATTAATAACACAGCCACAAACAAATTTTTTTATGACCTGGAGGTCTCCAGCGACCCCGAGAACACCGAGTAACGAGTTTAAAGCGATGATATTTTCATATATCCGCCATATTGGATGCGCCATTTTGAGTTTTGAAAAAACCGACACCGAATTTGTAATCAGCTTCGGGTTCGCCAACAATGAGTTTGAAGCGATTCCGATGAATTTGAAAAATCGCTGCCCGTCATATTGGTTTTCTGGTGTTATCTCAAAACCCTGATCTGATTGAAATCGTTTTATCCACTTATAAAAAATGCGGTCCTGTTCTTGGATGCTAAGTTCATTAAGTCACAATAACGCTCAATCCTAAGCACTAGCATTTAAATCCCCATAAACCATCATTGTTCTCCCAAGTTAGGCCTAACTAAGCATCGTTTGAAAACTCTGTTGGTTTTCCACCATAGTTGCCTAATGAGATTCTTGGAAGCTATCCCATCTGTCTGAAAATAATGAATGCTCTACCGCATGCCGATTCCAATTTATAAAGTTTTTGAAGGTAATATCTCAGGGGTAAGTGCCATAAGTTGATCCTGACAAAAACCCAAAAAAACGTCCATCAACGAAATCACTGCAGCCCTGAAAGTGTTCGATGCAGTACAGAGCCGATGACGAGGAAGAGGGAGGCCTGCACTCCGTTGGAGGGATCAGGTGGAGAGCGACCTGGTTACACTTGGGATCTCCAACTGGCGCCGAAAAGCGAGGAAAAGAGAGGAGTGGCTATAACCGGCTAAACGGTTCCCACGCCAATCACACACACGTCCATCAATCCATTATATAACTACGAATTGCTTCCGAGTCCGGATCCTCCGGATCTGTTCCCTTCGACTTTATTCTGAAGACTGGGTTATGAGAGAAGTAATAAGCCCGAAAGAAACAAGTTTGTGATTATGTTTACACTATAAATTTTGACCTTGATAAATTCACTCAAACAACTATCTTGCACGAGCGAATAATCTTAATTATTAATGGAAGTACTAAACTAGAAAGATACGACGAAATGATGACGATGACAGCCGAAATGTTAAATGAAGAGCAAAACAACAATAACACTATCTTTAAAATGCATATGTGTAAGGAGTCAGCACACCAACCAACTTGACTGCCTTCAAAGTTAAATTACCCACGCAAGAAGAAAGCTGGGGAGGAGTAATGTTTTAACATACACCGGAGTAAGCAGACCACAAAAATCATTACCGCAAAGATTACGACCCAAAGGGCAGGCAACATGACAGTTAGTGAAGTTAGCTAACGAGTAGAGGTAATGACATAAACCCATTGGGTAACCAATTGTGGGTGAGCCACTTCGAAAAGCAGAACGATGAGCGCTAGTTAATAAAAGGAAGACAACTACGACGACGACGACGACGACAAGGGCTGATGGCTTTCGATGTCAGACACATTTGTGACTTTGTGACGCGACAAATGCCATTAGACGCGGCTCAAAGTGGCGGCAGGCCAAATATGTGGTGCAAAGCATATGCGACAAGCAGATGAGTCGAGTCGAAATGTGTCAGACGGCAGTAAGGCACGTCCATTTTGGCGGCACTGCCGTGGGTGGTGTGGGTGATTGGTTCAGTGCTCGCAAGAAAATAATGCTCTACATGGCACTCGGCACGCAACAAACACGCCAGCAAAGCAGCGTTTAACAACATTTTTATCGATTTCAATAAAACCAATATGAATATCCTTATGCTTTTAATGCAATGCTAAAATACCAATTTCGTATTTATTTGCTCTTCTTCTGGAAGTGCCAGCAAGCTGGAGGAAGAAACAAAAAACTGAAAAGAAATGGGTCAAACTCGGCAGGCATTAATGCGGTAGTACATCGCAACTTCCGTTGAAACTTCCGTTCTGTTTTTGATGCTCTCCAAATGCTATCAACGTCGATTCTTGCAGCAATTTGTAGCTTTAATGTGAAGACACACTTAGTGAAGAAGTTAAAGTAACTTGTAACTTTTGTGCCGCCCAACTAACGAGAGTGTCTTATTTTCCAACAACACCTCCTTCCCCTCCTCCTCCTTTCTCTGCCCAACAACATGCCTGGAGCGGTTTAATAAATATTATTATGAATTATATTTATAGTCTGCGTTATTTTTAGCACATCGCCTTGGTGTGAAAGTCAGCGGAAACCGGAAGATAGCGAAAGACAGCCACGATAGTTGGAGTGAGTGTGGCACAGTTACAGCCAGACAGTCTCATCCCCTTGAATTGTCGTTCGTACTAGGTACATATATACAAAAAAAATTATTGCAGTAGGCTGTCATTAGGGCGAAAAGTGAAAGCATAAAATACATTTGCAGCGTAATATTTCAAAGAGGCCTGTCGCGGTCGTTAGGCTTCATATTTATTATTTAGTTATATGCTTGTTAGTGCTTAAAAGACAGTATTTGGTATTTTTGTATAATACTACAAGGCCAAAATGTAGAGAATAAGTCGCATGTAAATCGTTGAATGAGAAATTTATCGGGCTCTGGACTACAGCAACAAGATAAAGATTTTACTATGAATCTTTGCCATCTGAAATCTATAGCCATTGAAATGGTATCAACGATTGGAAAATGTGTTTAGTTAAGCAACATTAAAACAAAGGTACATTGCTTCCAATCATATATATCCAATAACTAGTCTCCAACTAGTACTCAATGTAACTAGTCAATAATTAGTTGAAGAAATATAAAACAGATGAACTTCCCTAATCCAAATCACCACAAAAAAACTTCGAGTTAGCGAGACTTCGAGTTATGGCAGGTAATTGGTATGAAATTTCAATTCTACTGCCAATTCAAGAGCTCGAGTTATGGAGAACTTCAAGTTATAGCAGTTCGAGTTATGAAAGTTCAACTGTATATCCAAAAGCTGACTCATTATTTTTGCTGTACCAGAATTGCTTGCAAAATTTATTTGCAAACATTTCGTAGTTTCTACAGGGTCTGAATCAGCACAATTTATATAAAGTTTAGCATACTTTTCGGAGTTGCTGAAACACAAGAAGTTGGAAGCTTGCAAATTTTCTTACAACCACTGACGCCCATTTCATGTTTTTGGCATTTTTATTTCACTGCACGTATCTAAAAAACGCTCTATCTAAAGAAACTGTATTAAAGGCATACATACATACCTAAAGTATATAAATATTTGGCCAATCGCTTAAGATATTTGTTAGACGTTTATGTGCGTGACGTTTTCAAATGCGGATAAGCAAATTACCCATTAATTTGATTTGAGAAGGGTATTAAAGTATTTATAATTTTTTATTCCTTTTTAAGGGAGCATGACTTTTACAAGTGCTGAAATTTTTTACTAAGGGTTTATTAGAACTTATACGTCCAACATAAATTATTATTAATTAATTAATGTAAGAGTGCTGTTGGGGAGGGCTATATTAACAGTACAAAGATCTTCAGACTACTTTTGAATTTTGTCAGTCATCAATTACTATTAAAACAAGGCAAGCCAATTTATTGGCATCTTAGTCTTGCTGTTTCCCACACGATGGACTATAAAAGATAATACTTTGTGATGCCAAAAGTTACACCCTTCATTATATTTCGTCTGGAACCTATTATAGGTTTTGCACTTCAAAAAAGTGAAATCTAAGAAATGTTTCCCTAGATCTTGGCGTGGTATTCCAGAAGGATTGGTTGGGATAATTTCACGTCGTCCTCCTCCAAGCTGCTACTACAGCTCGTTACAATTTTTAGAATTCTTAGGATAGAGAAAGATGAACTTTACTGAGGATGAAGAGTTCCCTAGACCTCTTTTCCAATTTACCTTTGCCAGTGACTGTCCATCCGACTAGTCAAGCGAGTGTCTTTTTTTGAGGTTCTACGAGATGTTAATTGTCAAATATTCGTCAGAAATATTTTACAACTCTCACACCAGTTCAATGACTTTTACAAGTGCTGAAATTTTTTACTAAGGGTTTATTAGAACTTATACGTCCAACATAAATTATTATTAATTAATTAATGTAAGAGTGCTGTTGGGGAGGGCTATATTAACAGTACAAAGATCTTCAGACTACTTTTGAATTTTGTCAGTCATCAATTACTATTAAAACAAGGCAAGCCAATTTATTGGCATCTTAGTCTTGCTGTTTCCCACACGATGGACTATAAAAGATAATACTTTGTGATGCCAAAAGTTACACCCTTCATTATATTTCGTCTGGAACCTATTATAGGTTTTGCACTTCAAAAAAGTGAAATCTAAGAAATGTTTCCCTAGATCTTGGCGTGGTATTCCAGAAGGATTGGTTGGGATAATTTCACGTCGTCCTCCTCCAAGCTGCTACTACAGCTCGTTACAATTTTTAGAATTCTTAGGATAGAGAAAGATGAACTTTACTGAGGATGAAGAGTTCCCTAGACCTCTTTTCCAATTTACCTTTGCCAGTGACTGTCCATCCGACTAGTCAAGCGAGTGTCTTTTTTTGAGGTTCTACGAGATGTTAATTGTCAAATATTCGTCAGAAATATTTTACAACTCTCACACCAGTTCAATAAAATGATATTAATATGAATGAAAGAATTTATTATAAAACTGTTGACTGGTTGTTATAAGTTTAATGTTGGACTGTCTAAAAACGCCGCCAAAAAGGAATTTCAAACAAAATGCGACTCAAATGGAAAGTACCAAAAAATAATATTAGAGAAGAGCTTTCGCACCAACCCACTTGGGCTCTTGGAAGCATTGTAGGCGTTTAACATCATACTTTTAAGGGGCTATACCAGAGTATACATGAAAAATTATGCGATTTTCGTGATTTGTTTTTTAAGAAAGTATGTACTCGATCGAATGTTTCGAAGTTTTTTGGACAAAAAAAGCTTTAGACAACAGCTATATTTTAAGATTTTTTTTTTATAAAAATATGGAATTACAACGGAGTTATGTGCTGTTTTCTTAGGTGCAAAAATAAAAGTTCCCCTACTGCTGGCATGATTCGGGCCGAATGAGCAGTTGAAACAAATAAAATCAAAAATGTTATTAAAGTTGAAGGTTGAAGGACCTATGATATTTGAAAATATCAGAAATTAACAAAATGGCGTAGTTCTGAAAAAATGTCGTTATTTTGAGTAAAAAAATGTTCGTTTTTTAATGCTAAATTGACAATTTTCAAAAATTAGAAAGAGAGGGTGTAGATCACTATATAGTAAATATACTCAAGAATACTCAGTTTATCGGTTAATTTCTCGTTGAGTTGTGATGTCAGCAATTTTGAAAAATGTCGTTTCGAAAAAAACGTGTTCAAAATGTACGACTATAGCGGCTTATATCCGCGAGCGGTTGCTCTTTAGAACGCTGTCATTCAAAAACTTTTCAAGATACGATCTTGCTGATTTCACAGGATATTTTTTGAAAGTAAATACTATTGAATAACCAAAGCAAAAAAATCGATTATGGAAAGTGTTACACTAATTCCTTTATTTAGCTTTCTTTCAGGTTATTTTTTAATCTCTTCTCAATAAAATTTCAATAACTATTCACTTTTTTTCAATTGATTGGAGTTTAGTTTATTTTAATAAGAAAAGTATTATATATAAGAGCATATCTTAAAATAAAAAACCTCAGTAAATTTTGAAAAGATATTGTTCAAAAAGGAACTTTGTATACATTGCTGAACCGAAATAAATAATAAGGTCCTGCAAACTTAAAAAATAAACTAAAAATTAAAAATATATATTCATACAAAATATTAAAAAAAGTATACTTGTAACAACATAATTTACGGCTATTTCCAATATTACAAAATTATCAGCACTCATAAATTTCACTTTTCAGCGCAAAAAATGCTGCTGAAGGATATTTTTTTATTGAAAAAATAGTTCACTTGTTGCAAAATGCACCTTTATGACAACAATACAACAAAAATTCCAAACTTCACATCAAAAAAGCAAAAAATGAACTATGTGACTCCCAAACTGATATGTGTAATTTACATACAACACTTTTAATATTCACGTATCAGCGGTGCTTGACATGAATCTTAATTCTACATGCCACCAACACTTTATTTTGCACATTTCCATTTCACTCCATGCCGTTTGCTCTTTCGCTTACGCCGGGGTTTTCCGATTGCCGCTACTTAATCCGTTAGTGCTGCATAAAATCCGTTGCAACCGCAGTAGCAGAGCTTTAGAATGCACAAGTGGTTTTAGGTGTGGCATTTACTAGTGTCTGCTTAGATGTGTGAGTGTGTGATTAAACCACAAATCCATGCACGTAAGGATAGTGCGCTGTCAACAGTGCTTACAGTGAGTCTTACGGGCGCATTTTAGTGTACTACTTGGTTTTTTACGCTTACTGTTGTAAACACACGCACACAAAGTAAAGTGTGGGTATGAATATGGTTCAAGTAATGGTAAAGATGCTAAGTGCCGGATAATTAACTATTTGAATGATCGAAATTGCTTTTATTGAGAAATGTTTGCATTGAATTGAATAGAAATATTATAATTGAGTCAATTATACATATATCCACTGTACGCAAAATTTCTCGAAATCCATTAATTGCTCTCCGCAAGTCATCTAAATATAGCGTAAAGGAATTGCAAGCTTCTTGTAGCGCGTTCTCTGTAACTCAATTAAAAGCTACACCTCAAATGTCACTACTTCATTTCACTCCTGCTAAATGCAGACATACAGAATTAACCAACAACAACTTTCGTTTAAGACAAACACCAATTTCCTTTGCGTGTGTTTGATTTGTTCTTTAGAGTTTTTAATTAATTTTCCGCCTATTTTTCCATACAAACGCCACAGCTGGGGGAGTCATTGAACTTTTAGAATGATTTCCTTGCCGTTTTCGCTTGCGGGGCCTCCAAATCGAAACCCAACTCGTTTTAAGACAAAAAGCTAATATTGGCTCACAGCGGCAGCTCTCATTTAATGTGCGCGCATAAGAAATAATATCAACATCAGCAGCAGCAGCAAAAGCAACAGCAGCAGGCAGCGTTGAAAGCCCATAAGTTCACACATTGGCCACAAACCAGCTGATGAGCCTGCGAACACATGGAGGCACTTCTTATATTCTACAGTCTACATATATAATTGCCAGTATATGGCACGTTTTCGCTTAACCGCAAACCAAATCGATTTCAATGGCACCTGTGGCTCCTTTAAGTATTGAAGAGGCGGCCGTTTTTGGCTACTTAGTTCGTGCTCTTAGACTTAATGCTTAGTGTATCCACTTGAAAGGTTCCAAGAATGCTGCTGCTGTTGTTGAATGCTATTGCTTTGTATAAAAATATTTGCGCGGTTGTGGGTTACTACTTATACCTATGTACATATACAGTCGTAGGAATTTAATGTTTTAAATTTATACTTTTTCAAGTGCTCTATAAAAATATTTAAACAACAATTGGAGCTTAAACCTCGAAGAGAGATCGGCTGTAATTTAATATCATCTTGAATTCAAAACTTTATAGTTTTTATGAGTCATAGTCGGATCGAAAATACCACCAAAGCCACTGATTTTCATTCAACTTAAGGACTAGACTAAGTTAAGGATCCATTTAATGTTGAACATGTGAGAGCGGCCCGATGAGTTCGATGGCGTCACCATTGTGATTAATATTTACTATTATGTAATACATTCTCAAAGATGGTAACGCCCATCCTTGTGTGAACAAGGTGAGTCCGCTGATTTTAAAAATCTGGAAAAAGGAGCACTATTAGCCAGTGATTTGATTGTTGTTGTGGAAGGAAATGATCGCTCCTAGATATAGACCGCGTGGATCATATCTCGTATGAAATAGTAGGAAAAAAGGCGGCGAGTTGAGTGCCTCACTACATCACTTTCATCATTACGCGCAGTCGGAAGGAGTTTCTGCGTCATGCCTTCACCTTTGACGAAACAGGAATCCGCGGATAGAAAACAGAGTCGAAACTGTTGCTTACACCTGACAAGCCTGCGCTGAATTGCAGCAAAGACTATCCAATCGGCCGGACTTGTGAACATCACATTTTCCTGGGATTGACAAGGTGTGAGCTACATGTACCATCTGGGCAAGACGGTCACAGGACTCTACTGTGATGAAGTATTGAGCCAATTTGACGTCGAATTTGCAGAAAAAAGCGACCCCATTTGGCGAAGAAGAAGTATTAATTCACCACTAGAACACCACAACTCACACCATCGTCATAACCACAGCAAGCTTTCATGCTTATCCAACATGTTCTCTTGATTTGTACTAATTTTTTTTATTTGCAAACTCAAAAATGTCTCTCACTGAACAAAAATTTAAAGAAAAGGTTATTGCGGATAAGGAAGCTTACCTTACAGATCTTCAAAAACGTGATTGCCAGAGTCCGGTCTACCGAACTAAAAGTAGATTATGTTAAGAAATGGCCGTCGTTTTTATAAAATTTTCCATTCTAGACTAAGTACCTATCAGATTGCCCTCGTGCATAAAATGCATTACTTCGGTTATGTCACTTTATTTCTCGCTTACTCGTACTATGTAACGCACAGACTGTAGATGAAAATTTATAATGCTTATTGTGTCAGTAACGTGAAATTTATATAGACTGACAGCGAAATTCGAGTCAAGAAAAAACGGATCGCATCCTTATTTCAGCAGAGTTTGCTTTTTGTACAAAATTCATGACAGAGCTTCTTGATTTTTCCGCGGTGGTTGGCTAATGGCAGAAAGTAATTTTCCATGTACTATTCGTGGTTATTATTTTGTTCGGTAGTAAGATATTTTTTTTATTTTAACGCACTTCTAACTACAATTTCCTAGCATTATTAACTATATAACACAAAATTAATTATTTCTCATTAAATTGTTCGCTTTTCTACACTCTGCTCTACTGCTACGATACACTCGCCTCGTTTGCTCTAAATTTTAACAGACTCCAATTTCAGCCGCAACAACCACTTACCAAAAATTAGCAAATGTAGACACATTCGTAATTCAATTCCAGTTTATATATGGATATTAGGGTGGGTTGATTTCATTTTCTTAGACTTCATATTTTTACGATTAGATCTCATCGTTCTTTAAAATACTCACAAATATTTTAGTAGAATGCTATCTATCAGTAGTTTGCCACTGTCTTGATAGAGGACCCTAAACCATATTCTCCTATTATAGTTTGAGGTTTAAATTTTAATTTTTGTGAATATATTTCCTACCTATTTCTAGAGAACACCCTCATATAAAAAATTAAACTGGAATAAAGTAAGTTCTCTATCGAATTTGATGCGACAACTGGCATCTGTAAACCCAACACACACATAAATTGCGTTTTAATTTAATGATAATTGAATTTGATTACAGCGTTTTCAGACAGCCAAATTAATTGATCAATTAAAATTTTTATTGTGAAACTATCGTACGTCTTTGTCGGAGAGTTGCATTTGATTTTCAAGTCGATTTATGGTAAATCGAGCTTAATAAGCGTTTTAATCGAGCAGAGGCCGGTTAATAGATCAATTAGCTCCTGTCTAAAAGCGCTCTTAATTAATTTTTTTTAAACCTAAAACTATGACTACCCTAGAGCAGTAAGTTTTTTAAATTACAAAATGCACACTGGGTAAACTTGAGTTGTGTTCCACACACACATACACATTTATCACACCGCAAATGGTTTAAATTAAGTGTGTGCGGCCAAGTTGATGGTCCAGCGCGACGCTTGAAGTTAGTTAATGAGACAATGAGTGCTGGCCACATAATTTATATTAATAATAGCTGCCATCGATTGGTCACTTCTCTGCTCGCTATCTTTGGGCGCTGCTCGCCTGTCAAAAATTTTACATGTGAAAGCAACAACAAAGATATCTAGTTGAATTCGTGCTGGAGACTATGCGAATACCTCATTAAAATTTCAATAGTCGCTTGCTGAGTGCTACCAAGTTTTGTTTTGATCATTTTAGAACCATTTTACTATTGTGAACGGCTCAAAGAACAAATTACTGTCAAAATAATAAAAATTGGTATACACAAATTTAAAATTGAAAAGGGCAGGCGAAGAAAAATCGTTAGTATTTTTGTATTGAATTTATTGAATAAAAAACTTTAACAAAAATTAAATTTGTTGCAGAAAACGTTAGACATAGACGGTGATTGAAGAGTTCAGTGCGACCATGTATATACAATTCGATTTCAGTGCTGCCAGTTTGTATAGAAATTTGGAAAGTTTGTTCGATTGGCTTGTCTATAGCAGTTAGCCAATCGATGACAGCTAATATTACCACACAGAACTGACAGCAGCTGGCGAGTGGAATAATGCAGTTTCGTGGCCAACAACGAACAGCAAAAGGCAGAAGGCAAATGATAGCAACTATTTTTTTTTGTTGAGAGAAATGATTTAAGCAGTTATTGCGCTGTCAGAAGAATTGGAGAGCAAAATTTAAAAGCTTTTTGCAAGAAACTGTCGATTTTGATATTTGATGTGGTAGTAAACCTCGAGCTATTTTGGGAATATTATTATAAAGGAATAGTAGAATATATTTTTTTTTATGAGTTCCATGGTTTAGAAATAATATGAAAATATTTAATGGAAGGCTTTGAATTTAATCTAAATAAGGTCATTGAAGTGTTCAAGCAAATCACATACTCAATTAGTTCCCTTCTCAATTTTGCTGATAAGATCTTAAGGGCAGAACCCTAGGTAGGTAGGTAGTCGGTAGGTAAAGTGGATGTCTCAAGACGCACTTAGGCCTTTAGGAGGTCCATTGTGTATCCACCGGGACTATAATCCACTCACACTAGTATGTCCTCTCTGAACCATCCTTTGGTCTCGATAAACTTGTTCAATTCAACAAGTCTTATAAATGATACCTCGGAGAAAGTGTCAAGCAAATCATGTCCGATCGTTGTTGTTCTTTTCCATATTAAAGGTGTCTCCTCTCCTCTTCTACTTCTTGGCAGCTTCTGCAATAGTCATTGTATGGTGTCCACAGTCTACTGACAATCAGACAATGACCTGTTAACACTCCTACTAGATTTCTTATGTCGTTCCTTTTAAATTTCAACCAGCGGCATGCGCGACCTTTATTCCATTCAGACCACGTTTGTCTGCTTTTTGAACAACTGAGTATTTGTTTTAGGAGACTCGGTTATGTCTATGACATATTTGTCGATTAAATATCTACAAGTGGCCAGAGGCATGTATATTCCCTCTTTTTCGAAAATTATTTGTAAGGTGGTACCTAGTCTGGATATTTCATCCGCTACACAGTTTCCCGCAATGTCACTGCAGAGTGCTAGCTTACCAATCATTTTGACAGTTTTAATCTCAAGAGCAAGATAGGCTCAGATAAACGTTATTGACATGGATCCACTAAGAAAAGAACAAAGGATTACTTACAGACAACTATAATCCGTTTTCTCATAAGATAGATATTTAATAGCAACAAAAGTTTATCAATCATTTCCCAAAAGTCCTAACGAGTTAATACAAATGCGAAAGACTACCACTTATGAAATTAAATTATTTATTCTAACCACCGCTCCCACAGCGCAGTACTTAACCACTTTTCACTTTATACATATTGACTACAAAACGAGTAACTTGCTTAGACTCCGTAGAGAAAAGAAATAACCAAAAACTCCAACAGAGCGATACAAAGTAGCACCAGCACAAACACCAGCTCGGGTCAACAACTATATAAGGATGGTGATATGGACTAGCGCTAATATAGCGGACATGCTGCGCTGCATTTAGATTAACAGCAAGAATTCAACATGGCGTGTCGCCTTTGGCAAACCGCCTGATTGCAGTCAAACCAAAGTGAAAGTGACAGTTATTACATCGAGAAAATTTCGCCACTTATTTTTAAAATACCCAAATACATGCTGAGGAAATTCTTCAGACACACCAGGTGTTCACATGGAACTCTCAAAAGAAGCGTTGTTATATATTAAATTATTTCTAGTTGAATACTGAAGCTTTTCACCTCAAAAACTTTAACAATATTCTACGAATTCGGGTGGAATTTTGTGTTATTTAAGCTCAAGGCGATTAAGCGATTTGCTAATCCAAGCGCTTAAACGGAGCACTGCTGAAAAGGATACACAAGTATAATTGTAATAAAAATGAAATCAACCGAAATACACAGCTCACCCTTGATTAATAAAATTCGCAACTTCGCAAACACTGCTGACTCGCATAAAGACAGAAAGAATGTTAGTCGTGTTCGTTGCAAGTTTTGTTGGGAGCAAAATGACTGACTGCTCCCTAGTCACCTATTGCTTTTGGCTGTTATGATGTTGTCTACTAATAATGTGTGTAAATGTATGACCTCGGCAACTAACACGTCTACAAGACTGATTAAAGGTTACATGTATATACTGATCATACCCTGTGAGAATTACACAGGATGACTAAATATTTAGTACAGTATGAACTGTAATTTGAATATTTACTTCATCAACTTTTTCGCACTTGTTTGCTTTTTGTCATTGGCCTTCGTACTAGCTTTGAACTGTAAAAAAATTAAAAATATGTAAATTTTTAAAGTTAGCGAGTAGCGAATCGAACAAGCTATGTCAGCTGTACAAACAGATTGGCATTGTTTGACAGTTACACCATAGTAAACTAACTGACTTAAAATCGATAACATCTCTATTCAACTCACTAACTTCGATTACTATTTACTATTCATTAAGAGAGCAAGTAGTCCCTCAAAATACCGAATCGAAGTTGTCATTTGATTTCCTACAGGGATTATATGAGCAGACTACAGCTGACTGCTGTCTGGTCGTCAATGAGCTATGGATTTTCGCATATAAGGCTACGTTCACACACACACAAACAGCACGGAGTCAACAACTTTTACCCTAATAAAACGTAGTCAGCTGATTATTGTTTAGCGCTTTTCGAAGTTGTATCGGATTTTGCTACTGACCTAATTTTTATGTTTTTTTTTTGCGAGTTTTATGAGCGTTTCACTAAAGTACATAATGTATATCTCATATGTATATAAAAATTGTTATATATTTATTTTCCATATATAGTTATTCGTATCAGTGGTCACCCCAGTTTGTATAAGTAGCTTCAGCTTTAACCACAACCCCAACCATTGTTGCGGCTGCAGAATTATTGAGTTTTGTTTGTTTTCGTCATTTCCCTCTCACCACAATCGAACTTTATTTGCGGTTAGCGTGGTTTATTATATATTATACTTGGATAACCACTGCATATAAACAAGTAAAGTAGCTTCAAATCGCTCACAAATTCAACTAACTAAATTAGTAAATTTTCGTATGTTACTTCATAAATAAAATATTTGCACTTGTTCTTTCGTACATATGAATATAAATAGCGAAACAAACAATGGTATATTGAGATGTTTATATACCAAAGTAAGACCTTACTTATCCAAATGGATTCATGTGGAATGTGTTGGCACAGTGTTTCAGGGTGTGAATGATCTATTGTATATAGTAGTTTAGTAATGAAAAATAGTGAAAATTGCAAATTTTTTTCAAATCTATAGAAAACCTGTACATTCTTATGAATATTGATTCGTCATGAGTACAAAGAACTTCCGTATAACCAGACAAAATGTCATCTAGGTTACGCTGCGAAAGTTACACAGCCACACACAATTTTTTTTGTTATGACCTGGGGATCTTACTATATGTACTATAAGCTTTTGGGGTCGCTGAATCCGAGATCCATTTGACCCCATCATATCAGGGTTTGAGATAACCTCAGAAAATCAATATGGCGGACAGTGATTTTTCGAACTCATCGGATTCGCTTGAATGTCTCTACTCGGGGGTTTTCGGGGTCGATAAATAATAATACGGTGTCGATTTTTTTTTTTTAATTCAAAATGGGGGCCAATATGGCGAGCGTTTTTATGAAAAATTCATCGGAATCACTTGAATCTCGTTACTCGGGGGTTTTCGGGTTTGCTAAATACGAATCCGGTGTCTATTCTTCAAAATTCACAATGGCGGATACAATATGGCGAATTTTACAAAATTTCTCCCCATATTTGTTAACCATTTTGAATTTTTAAAAGGTAACGTCAAATTCATAATTAGCATATTATATACAGTAGAGAACAACAGCCCCCAATTAAGAGAAGAGATAAGTTTGCAAAAACGTTCGCATTGAGGTCTTACGCATATTAGAGGCTTACCTTCCTTAATGAATAAAAAATATCGACCGCTTTTTTTTCGGTAAAAAGTTTTTAAAGTAGAGAAAGAAGAGAGCTATTTGATACGACGTTTCAGTATATCGATCCCTTTCAAATTATTATATGTAATTGAATGTAACTTGATCAATTGACTGAAGTTCTAATCAACTAGTTTAATAATATGCCTGAGATATCAAAGACTCTAATACTAGACTAAATGATGGGCTTTCTATATCTTAAAAACCATAGAGATATCAAAAATGGTAAAATGCCTTATTAGAAGTAATACAATATATTGATAGAAAAACCTTATCTGCATAATCTATCCAATTCTAATTCGAAACACTGTACCATGTTCAATAAATGCAACTTCTATATTGAATATAAACAAAAGACTAATGGAAACTCCCAACTACGCCCAAAAAAATATAGTTTTTTGTCTGTCTGTCTCCCTAAAATTGCAGTCAATAGCATATGTGTGCTTATCACTTTATTAATTCCACATTTACGGTTATCCCACAGTTTGATAAACAGCGGGATGCAGTGCAGGGAAACCCCAAATAAATAATCACCAGTGGGAAAATGTCAAATGTGATTTAATGTTGATTGAACGTTGGAGTTGGTGGACAGTTGTCGCTGACAGGTCATACAATGAAACGACAGACAACACCATATTTCAACTTCATGCTCCAGCTTTGGCAAATCGCCTGCAATTTCAGTGTTTCACTTCTTTCTTTCGAGTTGCTTCCGTGAATTGCCGTCAGTTGTTGTAATGGCAGCTATCATTGGTTTAGGTGGAAAAGGGAACGGTTAGTCAGCCGTTATTGCGCTTATATTGATGAGTTACAAATTTCATTTGATGAATTGGAGCTTGAAATATATATACAATTGTGTAATACTGAAGGAGCATAAAAAAGCATAAGAATACTTTATATATTACAGCAGCATCATGCATAATATAATGGAGGCAGGGAAGACTTGAAGTTTGCGGTGTTTGTGTAGATAGTTCTCAGATAGATTTGTACCCAGCGTCTGTTACGAAAGATTACTATTATTTTTATTTGCTTAAGCGTTAGTTCGTAAATAAGATTTTAAGTGGGGAGTGTTATAAAGCTGTGACCTTATTTCTCTCTCAAGGGTTTGCTGATCTGATATTCAGATTGTTGAAATAAATATTGCTGGTTTATCAAGGAATGACATCAGCTCCTTCCGGAGTAACAAAGTCAGAGAAGAGAGAATCTTTCAGATATTTCGATATCGAGCATTTTTGACCTCATGGAATGTCCCTGGTAAAAACTATGGATGAGGTTATATTAAATGATTTATGAAGAAAAGATGTGACGAAGCGATCCGATAAATAAACTGCGAAGCCGCAGAAGTTATACTTATAATTAATTCGGTTTAGTCGATGAGAGTTCTCCAATGATACATAAATGGAGTATTCTAAAGATTACTATAAAATAATTTTGGCTTCATGCGAGCACAGTCTTCCTTACCTGTTCATCTATATAACACCACTAACACACTCCCATTTATATACTTAAAATATATGTCTGTCGCCCATGGCTTACTCCCATTTACTCCAGTTAACCACTTACAGTCACATTTATTGTTCTTTTGCTTACGCAGCATCAATAATAAAAGTAAGCCACGTTAGCTGAGACGCTCATATAAATTTACTCATATGGGTCTTTGAAGGATTTTGATTTGGTTTTATGTTGTACTTCTTTGTGGGTGACAAAGCATGCCACAACAGCATGAAAGACTTGAAAGAAGAAGCTTTTCTTTCATACATCACATTTATACTATACAGACATATTTGAGTATATACATATGTACACACATATATACATAGATACAAAATTTGTATATGATGACTAGTCAATTCAAGGGTTAGTGATACTTTTTTGGGGTTTTACTATTAAACAGTTACATTGTAAGTTAAACCCTTAATGGCCATACAAAAGGATAGCAATTTTAATGCATTATAACAAATCATAAATTATGTTAATAATGTTTTATTGCATTTGTATTTACATATTGGTTTTGGCTATGAATATAAAATTTGGAAAATATAAATCAAGGCTAAATGTGATTTATAACGGAAGAAATATAAAGGCAGTTTGAATTATATTTTTTTATAGTAAAAAATAAATTAATAAGGTCGAGGAGAAATAAAAGCAATAATGAAAAATTATTCTTCAAATAACAACAACAATAATACATGAAAAATCATTTTTATTAGTAATGCAATCATGCTTGGTAATATAATTATTCGATCTAAGAACTTTGAACTAAAAATTCGCAATAAATTATGCTAATTTAATTCCATTAAAAAATTCCCCGTCTTATAGTAGGTATAACGGCATTCGGAAGCATTGTCGAAGCTAGGTGAATTTAGGACGGATTATATAGTTATTTTAGGGGTTAGGTGAGTTTCAGAGGCTAAAAACAAGAGTACTTTCACATTTTTTTTTATATATATACAATCATATATTTAATTTAAACAATTTAGCAATTCAAATATACATGTTTAAACAGTATTTTGTGAAATTTTTATTTAAAAATTCCGAAAACTCAGCCGTTGGTAGCACATCTTCCATGTCGCGTCCAAAAAAAGGTTTTGCGGTAGACATCATAACTCATGATTGCTTCATCCAATATCAATAAACTAAAAATAAACATGGATTTATGTTAATGAACGTAGGAATGAAGAAAATTTTGAAATTCGAAATTCACTTTTTTGGTCAAATTTTCGGCATATATTGGCTCAAAAACATAGTTGCAATAAAAATATAAAAAAAATCCTTCGTTCATTAACAAGATAATGTTATTCCAAAGATGTGTGCAAAATTTAAACAAAATCGCTTTACAACTTTTCTATCGGGTCCACCGACTTGAGAAAATTACTTTTGAAATAAACGCGTTTAAAGAGTTTTACATACTGTACTATTTAATAAGACAAACAAAAAATTTCAAGTTTTGAAACCTACCTTAAGGTGCCTCACATATCAATTTATATATATGTATGGTAAATAGTCAATCATTTGGACGAAAATTATTTCGTACAGGAAGATCTGAACCAGTTTCGACCCGTTTGGACCTATATCATTCAAAATGGTGCAATATTTGTAAAAATGACTTGCCCTTATCTAAACTGTATCTTAAGGATTCATTTGAACTAATTTAATGTATTTGTATGATGTATTGAAATGAATATAGAGGTATTGAGCCAATCTATAGTCAGTTTTCGCAAATTTTAGTAATGTAAAGTCATTCACGCAACCATTATATGTGGTAGCTATTCATTTGTTTTTTTCTGTATGAAATAATATTTATTAAATTTTGAATTTTTTGAAATTTGAAAAATCATAACGGGATTCGTAATTAGCGATCCCCAGAAACCCAGAGTAACGAGTTTCAAACGATTCCAATTATTTTTACAAAATAACGTCCACCATATTGGAACCGCCATTTTGATTTTTTTAGAAATCGACACCGGATTCGGTTTCAGCGATCCCAAAAACATAAGGCTCACATAGAAAGACCCCCAAGTTATGACATACATTTTCTTGTGTTATTGTTAGGGATAACGGTTAAAAATTTAAACCGTGAAGATCTTATTGATAGCAATATTCACATATGTCTTTAAAATGTATTATAAACCCTTCCCAAAGAGTATCCTACTCTGTTCCTTTTTTTAAATCCAATTTAAATCGCCTAGCTGACAATACACGCGTATTTAAATGAAATGAGAGAAAATCGCATGCCATCAAACTGTCATGAAATTTTAATAAAAATCTATCAAGCTTTTTGCGGCACTCAGTGTAGTCAAAAATAATTCCACTTAAATGCAATCAACGTTTTCGCCCATCAAAATCACACCGCCAATTGAATACAATACAATGTGAATTCGTTAACAAAATCACCAAAAAACCGTTAAAATACTATTAACAACAGTTTTATACTCAATGCATCAATGGCATGCATACGAAAATAAATTTCAATTGGGAAATTACATATATAATACATACATATATGCGCTTTAATGCTGATAGTATGTACATAGATATGTGCTCTTGCGCTAGAGAGCACGTATACGCCGTGGTGCACATGCATTTTCGCTGTAGGCGCGATGCTAACGCGTTAAAAGGCCGCTTTAAATCGTGCAATTGAGAACAATTTAGTGGAATGTAAAGTGTCCACTTTTAACTATTCTTAATTGAGTTTAAATTGTTGCTGTTGTTGGATAGGAATAATGATGAGAGTTGGGGAAATGAAATTTTGGCAAAGATTGGCATTTAATATATCGAGCATTCGTGTAAAAAAATCGCATATATATAATCGCATTTATATATATACAAAACTTACATATCAGAGAAAAGTTTAAGCTTCCACCACATTTCCTGGCAGCTCATATTACCCAAACGAAGCTCTCATAAATGAAGACTCTTGATTCAACTAATTCACAGCTTTGTTTTTCATGCGTTTACACTTAACTTAATGAGGTTTTACTTTCTTCACTTCCTTCCCACACTTCAGAATATGTATTTAAGCTCACTTTCCTGTGTCAACAACATTTTTGTCACCTAACTAGTTAATATCGAAAGCAATTTTGCTAATCTATTTATAGCATTGTTTGTTCAACTGCCGCTAGATATTACTAAATATATCCGTATACACTCAGGGTCATTTGTTTAGTCACACGCACACACTTCCATTTCCTTTACAAACATCTATGTATGTATGCGTAAGGCGTAAATATTTTGGCGCTCAGGTTTCAGCGGTTGAGCCAAGAGTCAACCGAACATAACAATTGTTCGGCTTTTGTTTTCAACCATTTAGTCGTAGAAAATGTTTATTTTTTTTCCTCGAAAACAAAAAAAGAAGATTCGTAACTGCGTGTGTCGCTTTGTGTGTGTGAGTGTTTGGCGCATGCTTTGCTCCGTAGACGTCATGACCTACTTGGCAATTGGCATTTAACCCTTTAACTATGTTTTCATTTCTTTCAATGTAAATGTGTTGGCTTGGCCGTCGGCGAACTTATTTTGTTAACCTCTCATATGAAGAAAATCTACATTTTATTTTAGTTTTTGGCGCTGCTTATATATTTTTGTTGGCCAATACTAAATATGGCTTTTAGTGGCATAAATAACAATTTAATAGAATACAAACTATTTAGAGTGTTCTTTAGAGGTGATTAAAGCTATATCAGTCAAACTCGGTGAAAACATTTTCTTTTGGAACCTCATTGCATATTATAACAAGTAAGGAAGGGCTAAGTTCGGGTGTAACCGAACATTTTATACTCTCGCAATTTATTTATTTAACTTAATTAATATATATATAATACACAATTTGACCTACATATTCGTCATATATATTGTATAAAGTCCATTGAAAGTTGGAAACCCTAATATTAGGTTAGAAGCACCGAGGTCCTCATGTTCGATATATGGGGCCTTGAAAACCTATGGTCCGATTTCGGCGATTTTTAGAAATGGGCTGCCACACTATAAATACAGTATTTGTGCAAAGTTTTGCACCGATATCTTCACTAGTGCTTACTTTATATATTGTAAAGTAAACGATTCAGATTGTCTTCTAAGTTCCGGTATATAGGAAGTAGGCGTGGTTGTGAAGCGATTTGGCCAATTTTCACAACATATTATTGGGAGGTAAGGAAACTATTACAAACCAAGTTTCATTGAAATCGGTCGAGTAGTTCCTGAGATATGGTTTTTGACCCATAAGTGGGCGAGGCCACGCCTATTTTCCATTTTGTAAAAAAATCTGAGTGCAGCTTCCATCTGCCATTTCTTATGTGAAATTTAGTGTTTCTGACGTTTTTCGTTAGTGAGTTAACGCACTTTTAGTAATTTTCAACCTAACCTTTGTATGGGAGGTGGGCGTGGTTATTATCTGATTTCTTTCATTTTGGGACTGTATTAAGAAGTGGCTAAAAAAACGACTGCAGAAAGTTTGGTTTATATAGCTTCATTGGTTTGCGAGATATATATAAATAACCGATTTGGGGGCGGGACCACGCCCACTTCCCCAAAAAAATACATCCAAATATGCCCCTTCCTGGTGCGATCCTTTATTCCAAATTTTACTATTATAACTTTATTTATGGCTTAGTTATGACACTTTATGTGTTTTTGGTTTTCGCCTATTTGTGGGCGTGGCAGTGGACCGATTTTGCGAAAGCAACCCTCTCACGGTCCCAAGGAACATGTGTTCCAAGTTTCATTAAGATATCTCAATTTTTACTCAAGTTACAGCTTGCACGGACGGATGGACGGACAGACGGACAGACGGACGGACAGACATCCGGATTTCAACTCCACTCGTCATCCTGATCATTTATATATATTTCTTGGTGACACAAACAACCGTTATGTGAACAAGACTATGATACTCTGTGCAACAGGTTGCGAGAGTATAAAAATAGGTGAAATTTAGATAATGACCAGCTGCACTCTAATTGGTATCGTGTCCAAAACTATATTTCAGGAATCATTTAACCAATTTCAATTTTAATTTGGTCCGTCATATTTCTCGATATTCAGATGTTATGGCTTTAAAATAGGCGAAATCGGTTCACACCTGCAACTACTTCCCATACTATAACTTTTCAAGCCCTCAGATAACGAACATGAAGATCTCAGTGCCTCTGCCTTCTTGATCAAATAGTAATCCACACGTACTCCATGAATCCGTGATGTTTGGTGCGGTTTATGAGCCGGCGTGTGGGGCGTACTTCCTCCGTGATGATCAAGACCGTCACGTTACTGTGAATGAGAATCGCTATCGCTCAATGATAACCGAATATTTTTGGACCGAAGTGGATAATATGGACTTGGACAATATGTGGTTTCACAAGCCACACAGCGAATGTTACAATCGATTTATTGAAAATCCAGCTTGGTGAACGTGTTATCTCGCCGGCCCTCTACTAAGTTTTTTGTATATATCTCGTAAACCACAAGAGCTATATCAAGGAAACTTTCTAGTAAAAATGCTTGAATTCAGTAAGGAAAATCAGCAGAAACCTTAAATTTCATTATAAAGATGGTACAGAAGAGCTGAACTCAAAATGGTATATAAAATTTTAAATGGGCGTGGTTCCGCCTTATGGGTCAAAAACCATATCTCCGAAACTACTCGACCAATTTCAATGAAATTCGGTTTATAATATCTTACTACCACCTTGTGAAAATAGTCTAAATCGGTTTATAGCCACGCCTACTTCTAATATACCAGAACTTTGAAATAGATCTGAATCGTTTACTTTACCAAATATAAAGTAAGCACTAGTGAAGATATCGGAACAGAACTTTGCAAAAATCGCCGACATCGGACCATAAGTTTTCAAGACCCTATATATCGAATATGATGACCTCTTCTAACAATAATTTTTACCGAAAATATAGTTAAGTCTCTCAGATATTTTGAAGACATTGAGAGGAAATATGTTTCTTCTAATAATACGAGTATATCTCCATGCCAAAAATGAGTGATATACTTAATATTAGGGTCTCATGAATAATTTGGGGATTTCCCTTCCAACTAAATATACAACCGAGTTTTCTAAAATAATTGTAGTAGAATTGTTTTTTCTTTTAACAACATCGTAGTGGAAAACCCAATCAACAAACAATAATATTAAATGACATCATATACTATTGTTTACCTCTATGCTTGTCAATCCGAAACAGCTTCAATACCGCTGGCTAACTCATGACGCTACAGGTGTAGTCGAACGATAACGGAGGTTAAATTGTGCACTCTTGTTATTATTGTTTTTAATTGAAAGATATAATAATAATAAATAATAATCACGTCTGCACTTTTGCATTACGATGACTACTCTCTTGTGAAATGGAAAATAATCCATGATGTCAATATAAGTACATGCATATATGTGTATATATACTCGTACAACATAGAACATGAACTAAATACGTGAAATTGTTTTCGAAATAATTGCAATAGTTTCTATACTACTGATAAATGAGATATCGCATGACAACAAGCACAAAAATAGTTTTAAACATGAACTGACCACGTGCAACTTTTTCGAAGTGCTTGTTACATTTGTAGATTGGGAGAGAAGACTATATTAATATTATTAACAACTCGTCATTCGGTGTGATAATGTATGATGTCGGTAAATAGGTACGGCCACTCCCAATGGGCCTGGCACTGAACACTTTTTGGGTAAAATCTCATAACTGAGAAACTACTCGTCAAAATTTAACCAAATAATAATGGTAATTTTTTAAGGACCCAGGGACTGAACATGAGGACCCCAGTGTCTCTGTCTAATTTTTTAGCGAAAATATCGGTAAATCTCTTATATATTTAATCCGCTCGGGAACTTACTAGGGTTAGTATGTAATTTTTGAATTTCTGCTTACAACTCATGACTTGAGATATTGCAAAAAATAGTTTAAATCGCTTACATTTCGTAAGCTGCTTCCAACGATTACAGCATTACTAACCTTTACGTCGCTAATGTTTACACTTTTTAAGCATTACACTAGAACTCTTTTTCCATTATATCCTCCATTATATTTACAGCTAAAGGTAGCCTTTTCTGCAAAAAATATAAATATATATAAATCAGTTTGCACATATGTATGTATTACTACTTGTCTGGTGAGACTGCCTGCAGGAGACAATGAAAGATTTATATACAACCATAAATCGTTCGTTGAAACATGTTTGTCTCAACAGCAAAGTGGCAACACCAACATAATGTCTTCTAAGCTGATTGATGATCAATAGTGTGAGGCATGCAACTTAATCTATCACTGTGGTCACACGTTAACTGACAGCGAAAGCGACGAAAAACGAGAAAAACTCACTCACTCGCATACATGCTTACATATACCACAAACATACATGTATGGCAGTCTAGAGTCGGAGAAGAAAATTCAGCTTAACGGTAAGCATTACCAGTATTAGCTAATATGATAAAATGTGCATATAACTGTATACATATAGGGATTGGGTTACTCACGACGACACGTCGTATAATGCATGAGTGTTGCCTTGCGTTGACATTGACGGCTGTTGATGGTGCTGTTTCCCATTTGTTGGTAATAATGTCACTCGCTGATAAGGGTTTTGGGTTGCTGCGCGTATAAAAGTGTAAAATTTAATTTTTTTTGTAGAATTGACTCTGTATCCCTTTTTAAATTCTAACTTTTTAATCCTAATAGAGTGAAATGTACTTTTAATAATGTTTGATATAGAAAACAAAAACTGGATTAACATTTTTGGACATTTTATTAAATTTAATGCAAATGAAATTTAGAGACTTTAGGTTGTTATAACATAAATTTATTATATTAGTATATTTGCAAAGAACTCGGACAGCCAGTTTTCACAAGCCTCTTTTGAGTTCAACTTTACACCACCAAGAGCGTTCGCCAGGGACAGGAACAGGTGGTAATCACTTGGCGCTGTGTCCGGGCTATATGGTGGATGCGATAAAACCTGCCATCCGAGTTCCCGTTACTTCTGACGAGTCACCAACAAAGTGTGTGGTCTGGCGTTGTCCTAGTGTCCTTCCAATTCTGGACGATTCTGGTCGATCGCCTGCTTCAAGCCGCCCAGTTGTTCGCAGTAGATGGTAGAATTAAGCGTATGGACATGTGGGTGCAGCTCATGGTGGATGATCCCTTTCCAATCCCATCAAACACACAGAAAAACCTTCCTGGGCGTCAATCCCGGCTTGGCCACGGTTTGGGACGATTCACCGGCCTTCGACCACGATCGTTTTCACTTGATATTATCGTTTGTGATCCATTTTTCGTCGCCAGTCACCATCCGCTCCAAAAATGGGTCGAGTTCGTTCCGTATGAGCGCATATCGCAGGCGTTGATTCGGTCCAGAAGGTTTTTTTGCGTCAAATCATGCGGCAGCCAAACATCAATCTTTTTGGTGTAGCCAGCTTTCTGCAGATGGTTTAAAACGGTTTGGAGACTAACTCACGAGATGCCACATGCCGGTCTAACTTGATGTTTTCCATGATTTGATCGGTATTCGTCGTCACAGGTCATCCGCCGGCTGGCTTATCAATGGTGTAGTTTTCACTTTAAAATACTGCGAATTTTGGCATTAGTGAACTCCATGTTTACACGTCTATAACTGTTGAATGCAATATCTAAACTAATCATGCATAGTGTCATAGGTTATGTCAAGACCTTTTAAGTCGCGTGAGGTCCACATTTAGAGGTCTCTGTTGTGTACCAGTAGATTCATTTGTCGTTGACAGCCTTGGCCCGACAACAGAACTCCTTCGAATTGTGTGTAAATAGCTCTGTGAACTGGCCCCACCATTGCGATCGTTGTGGGAAATATTTACACCTTCAATCAGCAGTCTGGCGAACTTATATAGTGTTATACTTATGGCAACCATTTCCGGGACATCTGGGCGCGAATTATCCATTTTTCTAAGATCCGCGAAAGTGGATTGATGTTAAGCAACAATTGAGGCTCAGATATTCGGAATCTGCCCACATTTTGAATCCATGCTCAATTTTCTGCCGCTGACCCTTCCGATGGTTCTTTGTCTAAGAGGAACGGTGAAGTTGATAATATGGAGTATTGAGCATTTCTAGAGAATAATAAAATCTCTAAAAGGGGAAGTTGATAGGAGAACCTATTAAAGGACTCTCTTGTTTAAGGTCATGGTCTAAGAAAATCTGTGAAGTTGATTGTAGTCAGCATTTTTAAGGAATAACAAAAGTTCTGAAGGAGAAGTTGGTGGGAGAATATATTGTAGAGTAAAAGTAGAGAACTGTTACATGCCTCTTGTTTAAGCTGAAGGGCTGTCTTTATGGTAACAATAACATTACTGCAGCCTCTTCAGAGAGGTCGAAAGAATCGATATGATTTACCTTACTAATCACGAAATAGAGACGAAAAGCTGGTATCGGAATCACCTTAGCCGATTTCTGCCGCCCTAGTGAGATTCATGAGAGGTTCGAACTACAAAACTAAGTAATAAAATTGACTTTGGGATCCTAAAGAGACAAGTTTTATATTAGTAAAACGCAACGGTAATTTTTTTATTACATAAACATAATTTATTGATTTAAATCGACACATTAAAATTGAATATAGTAAAATTTCTTTGGTTAAACTACTTCATTTTCTCTTACAGATATTATTCAAACATAATCGTTTAGATAGATAAGATACACTAGATTTTTATCGACATTTACTTTATTGGTTAGGTCATTACTAAGGAAATCTAATCTAGATTAAAAAGGTCATCCAAATCATTTGAATACTCTGCTTCTTCTCGCATCACATCTGCCAATTTTCGATTTGGCAAAAATTGTTGTTGGTGTTTTCCTGACCGAAATCATTGTAGATACCATTCGTAAAGCTATTGGAATCTTTCCAGGATTCTTGTAAATGATTATCCGTGTAAAAAGTTATTTGTGCCCATTTCTCCATTCTATGGAAGCGTAGCATCTCATCTTGAATTACATCATTATGGAGTGTGGCCGTCATATCATCCAATCTTTCTGATACTTCTTCTGTAATCGGGGCATAAAATAGGCTGGGATCTACCAAATATGATAATATCAACACCATTGCATTTTGTTTTTGTTGATTGATGGTTTCCAGTTTCTCTACATTATTTTCCTGTTGGCATATTTGGTTAGTTGGGATATGTTCAAATTTTGGAACGTTTAATTGCATCACTTCCATATTACTTTTGCTTCCATGATTTTCTTTATCTTTTGTTCTCCGATTTTGGAACCAATTCTTTACTTGACTGTCTGTCAAGCCGAGATTTCTGGCAATAAGTACGCGCCGCTCTCCTCTCGCAAATCTATTGCGAATAAATTCGCTCTCCAAATATGCAATTTGCTCTTTTGTATATTTGACTCGCCGGCAGGATTTATTTACATTTGTGCGTGCCTCTAAGCTTGTCAAAACTGGTGTCGCCATTTTTATAGAAATGTAAGAATTTACTTTTGTTGATGTTGTCGGTACGATGGTTTAAGTTAATACTTTAAAAAAATATGTTGTAAGCTCTTTTATAGTACATGTACGCAGGTATACGTATGCTTTCCAGCTTCCGTTATCCAAAGCCCTTTTTATTACGGTTCATGCAGGAGGTCAGGTAGAAAAGTTTCACACGTTATCAGGTAAGGGATTAATTACTATAGATAATCCTTTTCGTTAATCTCTTTAGGTTTTTTTGTTATCGAACATTTTTATTGCGAATACATAGATTTGTTCGTTTGTAACAGATTTTGAAAAATCTGTATTGAGCTGTTTTATCTCTGGATAATTCAATCCCCTTTCCGAAGGCCAGTAGCACGCCATTTTATCGCTAATCTATAGTTTCAAAATATTCAAGGTAAAATTACAAGAAGCAATAACTAAAACAAAGGGAGATATTCTGTATGTATCTCAAACCCCTCGCTAGAAGGCGTAAGAAAGGCTGGCATTGCGAAATTAATTGCTTCAATAATCTGCACTTCATGCATGAATACATAGAACTGTGGAAATTTTTTGCTATGAATAATTGTTTCTCAATAATAAATTTTAAATATCTCATACATTTCTGAAATTTCACAAAAATTAGTTTAGAATTTTATTTTGAAGCCTTCTAAATAGTTTCAGTAGTGATACACGCGCATTTTTTATTTGAATATTTTTTTACCGATTTTTTTTTTTGTGGCTTCAAGTTTTGATTTGTTTGAGATAAAATCTTAAAACTTAATTTCACACAATTTACTGTTTGTTGATTTTTCTGCTCCATTTTGTCTACGTCAAATGAGCTTTGTATTTAAATTAAATAAATACAGAAAAATAAAGTTTAAGAGCGAAGAAATACATAGCTGTAACGTTTTTAAATAATTTCCATGTATATCACTCACACACATACATATATACACATGCATATATATATATATATATATAAATTTATTTTGTACTTGTATTGTATCCTGGTTTTGTCGACAGTACGTGTGCGTTGGCATGCGTTTCACTAGCTAAATATAAGTAGAGCACGTATTTCAATTTCACTTATTTTAAAATTACATTCATGTTGAATAAAATCATAAGGATGTGTGAACTGAGGGGAGTAGAAAAAATATTGCTAACTTATATGCAGCTTGTTTCAGTCTAAACGATATAGTATGTAGGGATGTGTGTCTTTTGCTTTGGCAAAATAGAAACAAATAAATATTTACATATAAAAAAGAAATACATATATATATATGTATGTACAATTATTAAGGTGGGTCATATAATTGTCGACCATTTTTTGATTATATTGAGTAATTCATCAAAAATGCTTTTTAAAGCATGCTACTGAGATTCTAGAAACATTTGTCAGATTTTCTTTTTATTTTTGCATAAAATTGATAAAGATATTTGAAGAAAAAGTAAATAAATATGCATAATTATGATACCTTACACATCGCCCTTATTTTGGAAAATATTCTTACCTGAAAATTTATATACCGTTTACTTGGCTGAAAATATAATATTTTTTTTTCAAATTCTTGGGTTGATATTTTCATGTTAAGCATATAAATTTTTTGCAGGCCGAAAGGGGTTTATGTCTGGTATATTTTTAATAACTATTTTGAATATACAAAATAAAATATTAGTTCGAAGTTTTTATTATTTTAAAGCGATTTGATTGTCTCTTAAGAGGTTAGGTGGGTTTCAAAATTTCAGTATTAAAAACAATTATTATCTTATTAATTAGTGCATTATGTTTTAAATATTACCCAAAAGTATCAAAAAAAATCAGAGTAACATTCTAAGTGATACATATACCATTTGGAAGTTCCACCTATCAGGTCACATCAATACGAATGTAAAACTTTAAACGCATTTATCTCAATACTCAATTTTTCAAGTCGGTGGACACGATATCTCATAAAGTTATGAAGAGATTTTGTTCAAATTATGCATACATCTTTGGAATAACATTATCTATTTAATGCATTTTTTTTGTATTTTTATTATAACTATTTTTTTCGATCCAATACATACATATATGCTGAAATTTTGAACTAAAAAGGGAGTTTTTTGGTTAAAACTCTGTCAAAAATTCAAATTTTAATATTTTCTTTTTTCCTTCGTTCATTAACAAGATTTATCCATTCGCTATCGAAATATCTTTGGTTTATTGTTTTTAAATGAACCAATCATGAGTATTGATGACCACCGCATGACCTTTTTTGTTGGATGTCATGGGATATGAGGTGCCAACAACTGAGTTTTCGGAAGTTTTTAATAAAAATTTCACACAATACTGTTTAAACCCGTACCTTCGATATGCTGAATTGTTTAAATGAAATATATGATTGTACACATTTAAAAAAAATTTAAAAATACCCTTGTTTTTAGCGTCTGAAACCCACCTAACCCCTTAATTTACCGAAATTTTTGAAGAAATTTATTAAAAACTCTATTATTGTGACGTCATTTCCTGCGAGCCCTCGAGGATAAGGTGTGTCCGCATTGACATTATAACTGCTATCAAGATCATTTGAAGTGAAAATAAATTATACTGTTTCAGTTAAGACTTTAAACTAAAGTTTGGAGGAGGAAAAAGTGAAATGAGAATTGGATTTGGGCAAAATGGCTTTTTGGCATGTCTAAATCGTTTGAATAATTCTCCAAAAAATATTGACAAGCGACCTTCAAACCATATTTTTGAGAACAACACGAAAAAAAAAACAAGTAAAAATCCCAGCTACCCTAGAGTCTGGAGAAGTTCAGGCTGTATCTCCAAAACTATTACTCGGATCGAATTAAAATTGAATAGAACAATATTCAAGAGATTTTGTGGAATGTAATAAGCTAATAGATAATAAATTTAGTGATGTGAAACCAATATAACCCCATAGATTCAATAATTTAAAACGCGCAAGAAACAGACGCACCCTAATACATACATTCGCGTATGCGTATTTGAATATCAAAAAAGAAAAGGCTGCATTCGCCTCGTATCATGGAAGACACTCATATTCAGTGGAATCTGTCTGCATACTTACATTTGTATATGAATATGTACATATATGCATATGCAGACAGCTATTTGTATTGCGTGTATCTTCTGCTTAGAGAAGCGCATTGGGGGAAAATGCAATTTTCTTCGTACTTCATTCAAATTCATTTAAAGTCAACCGAGTTTACACTTTAGATAACTCTACAAGCGCACGCATGTGTATGTAAGTATGGGTGTGTTTGTGTTGATTTTCGTCGACTTCCTAGAAATGTACAAGTGATCTGCCTTGACAGCAACATCCTTAAAAGTATGCTTATTCCGCTTGCTTCAGCGAAATTTTGCAGCAAACACATATGCGCACACATACAAATGCATAAACAGAACTTGCAAAGCCAATCGTTGTTGTTTTAGCCTTGTTTAAGCGTAATTTTTTGTATTATTTACTCAAGGTGTGTGCTTTTTGCACATACACACGCACACGTGTACTTATATGGTGTAGTCTGTTGAATTGAATTGATATCATATAACATTTATTCAAGACGATACAATAATAAGCATGCATGTGCACTTGGAGACACTCGGAATATGTTTAAATACATATGTATGTATTTATATCAAGAGCTGACAACAATACAGATGTTAAATGTTACCACTTGTTTGCTAGTTTTTTATTTGTTCAATCAGATATACAAGTAAATTTAAATAAAAAACTAAATGCAGATTTTTTTTACAATTTCAATTTTTGTCTTTATTAAGTTTTTTCTATTTTTAGATATAGATAAATTTTATTTCAATTTAATTCATTTCAAACTGATTAAAATTTGAAAATTATTAAATTTTTCGAATTTGAATAAAAATTCAATCATGTCAGACCATTGTGCCTATTTCCAAAATCCTATTCGCCTAATAATCACAAGATCAGTTATTGATATGACTTGGTCTCAAAAAGTTTGTCCCAAAAAAGAGATGGTTTAATGCGAAATATAGCTTCTAGCGCTGCGGAAACATTCAGCATGGAAACTGTTCATGTGAGAGTCCTATAATTCGAAAAGTGTGGTAATTCCATCCAATTTAACAATTTGAAAAAAACTATAGTGATCCATACTTCTTCCTACCAATTTTGGAACATCATCATCTTTTTTCATTTACTTCTATACTGATATGTTCTTCATCGAGAGATGTAGCTAATTAAGAGTTTGCTTTAAATAGGTGCAGTAATATATGTATATCTGTATTCAGCTGACGATTTCGTCGTCTATTTTGCAAAACATTGTTGCGAAAAAATTCGTTAAAGCTTTAGGTTTTAAGGGATAAGGGTAGTAAGGATTTTCAAAAAATCAATTTTTGTTTTTTTTTGCATTTATATCTTAAAAATATTTTCTGATTTAAAATTGATCCGATAATTACTTTTAGAGTTATTCGACAAATAACAAAGAGCTTGGGCACTCCCAGCTGATAGTGTGAAACTTTAAATGCGTTGATTTTTCCCCGAAAATCTAGAAAAAAATTTCGTAAGGCCGCCATTTTGTTAATTTTGGAAAAAAAGCTTCGATCAGGCTCAGGATTATCTATTTATAAAACTAATTTTTCTTATCCGATCGAACTTAGATGAATATCCAAGGATTATGATTGTCACCGCAAGGACCTTTTTTTGGAAGGTCAACATAACAGCTATAACTTTAGAAATTACAATTCTTCTTTTTTCAAATTTTCGTGACTTCAATTCAACATATAGTGTAATAATGCCATATTATTACTTTTGTAAAATAACATGATTTAATAGTAAAATAAATACTGAAAATTCTTAATTTTTCGTGCCTCTGACTACCCTAATCCCTTAAGCTACTGACGCCAGCGTCTCTCCACAACATCACATTGGACAGAAACCATTTTTTATTTTGTAAAGTATTACAATTACAATACTTACAATAACTGGGTCTAACGCGATAGGTTTCCAAGCATCATCACTCGAATCATGAAATAAAATATCTACAAACTTCGCTGACTTGAATGATAAGAATGTTCGATGTACATACATCTGTTAGGACTTGTATATAAAAATAACCACGTTCAATTTGGGTAGACAGTTATTAACATAGTAAAGTAAGAAATAACCTTGAATTATTCTCCACAACCATTTCCACCGTTTCCTACTTTATTGCAAACGAGCCACTAATTAAATTGTGCACTTTCCATGCGTCTACTGTACTGCATTTAAGAACATTCATATACATATACAAACATATATAATAAAAGTAACACAGATGTACATATGGGTATCTACGTTGTGTATAAAGAAGTGTTAAATGTTAAAATTAAAGGTAAGCAAGTGTAAGCACTTTTACTCTGTGGCTAAGCAAATGATTTGATTAATCGTTGATGGTGACAGCAGTAACCCGTAGACTAATTCATCAAAATCAGGCACAAGCGGGTTTGTATATTACATGAATTTGCCGCATTTTCGAGGAATTTCACCAGCAGTAATATTGAGTAGTTGAGGGCTTGTGTTTAAGTGAGCTATTATGGACCAGTAGTAGTCGTTAGCTATAAGAAGGACACCGGGAAATATCGTTTTGAAATTTTTAATATATTGATACTATAGAAGAGCCTTAGAATTATTTTACAAGTATAAATATGAATACGAAAATGAATACGTATATGAATATGAGTGTGTTTATGAATATCAGTAAGAGTATGAATATGATCTTGTAATCTGGATCAAAACAAGGAAAATGTGTCGAATTGGATCTCTTTTATTACCCAGAAAATGGGTTTAGAGGCAAACTATCTTGCGACTTAAACTTTTTTATTAAGATTGTGGGCAGTCATCAAGTCAAAGTCAAACTTGTGCGCTATTCTTTTGACTGTTGGGTACATATGCTTTTGTATAGTTTACGCACAAATATACAACTGTACATATCTACATATATGTAGTGCAGACTATTGAAATGTGCACACAAGTCCTTATAAATAGCTGTAGATGCTTAGGTAAAGTGTGAAAGATTGTTAAGTAGGATAAAGAGCTTACATGCACTATTTTGAGTGAGCTCTCACATTCTTACAAACTTATATTGTTAAATACAGCTTGTGCTTTTAAATGTGCGCAGATAATGCTTGCACTGAAACACATATATCATAATTAATAATATTTAATACTAAATAGTTATAATTAAAATTACTAAACACCACAGAAATGTGGAAGGAAGTTCTGTTAGCTTCAGTCATTTGATTAAATTGTTTAATTAAATGTTTTAATTTCCTCTTAAGAGAGCACTTACATATGTGTGCATTCAAAGTTCGCACCACAGACTAACCTCCTGTGTGGAATTTAGCTTCTCATACACTGAGAACACGAAAGTGTAGTATATTTTAATTTCTAAATCACACATTTGAAATTAAAATTTTAGTTAAGTGGATATATAATAGGACTGTTTGATGTTTCTTGGATAAGGATATTGATGAGAATAAGTGGTTTACTCGAACAGATTCACTCCTTTAGATATCATTTGAGGATAAACAGTCTGTTTCGAATTTGGAAAGTCGTTTAAAGAGAGTTTTATATTTTTATAAACGTCACTATCGCACTTTTATGTTCTTAGGTGCTTCCTGATATCTCGCCAAATAATTAAAATATGTATTACAGTTACCACTTTATTATTAATAGTATGAGAATCAAAGTGAGTCACGAAACCGCTGAATTTATATTCCTTATAAATAAAACGGATGTTTTGATGTCTAAACAGTTATATTAGAGTAAGCTTATGGTTAACTTGTACTTAATGATTCATGTACTCAATATGAAACATTAGCTTGTTTGCTTATATCATATGGTGCGCTGTCCAACTGGTTGTCGGGATTAAGCAAAAACTAGTTCTGTGTTTTTGTATCCACGATAAGATTTTTCGGAAAATATAGATAAAAAGTGCATATCTCTTCAACTACTTGAGCTATACCACCAAAATTAGCAACTAAAAGTATTAACTTCCAAAAGTGACCGAACATCCTTTGAAATTTATTTGTATTTCTTTTTGTAAAATAGTATTCGAGGAAAACACATACTTGTCAAAAAGACTTGAGTCTGAAAGTTTCTAAAATATTATAGTTTATTTGCTACTCTTCAATAGGCTTCTTTATGAACCAAATTTAGAAACCCAGTAAGTTATTTTTAAAAAATGTTATACTGGTCGAAAGCCCAAGTACTTAATCTATTATTCAGACATATATTAAATATTTACTCAAGTTTTCGAAGCTGATGTGTTCCTATTCGGAAAGCTTTTGCTTGTTTATAATATCCCTCAGTGGATTTTCTATAAAGTTTGTATGTGCATATATGGGAACGTGGGTATTTTATATGTATATATGTATTATACAATATTTGGAGAATGAATAATGGTAAATTTGTCTGACTATAGGGTCAAATATATTCTGTAAAATACAAAAAAATCCTTAATGTCTTTTTGCAGTCACATTTTTTCAAAATTATAGCTATAATATGTTAAAAAAGGTATAGTACATGATTTTGAATGCTTCAATATTACTTCTATTAACTTTAAACAGAAATTCAAGTTAAGTCATGTATATTACATTATAGCACAATGTTTCTAACGAAGATCTAAGTATAATTCCTTGCGGTCTGACATTATCTGGAGAAGGTTAACCAACCAATCAATTATTAAAGGAAAGTCTTTTATTTAAATAAATTCTCATTTAATACTTTATAGGTACTCAGGTATTTCATATTCGACTAGTTTTCATCACTGACACAAACCAATTATTGCTGATAACGAAAGTAGAAAGGCTTGCGTCTGTGATATTTACGCAAATTTTACGTTCATGCACATAACGTATGCGATTTACGTTCTCTGCGTGTGGGTTTATGAATGCGATAAGTACCTTAGCCGAGGTTAACACCAAAGAGCAAACAAATATGTATGTTATGTTCTGGAGCATTGCAAAGGGGTGCGTATATCTGTGTTAAACAAAGTTCGCACAGAATAAATGTAAATATTGTTAGACAACCTTAAATAAGCATTTTAAGGGGTTATATTTGTTGAGGTGCGGGAAAATGGAGAAAATTTTGATTTTCTGTAGAGACTATGTCTTGCGTAGTACAATGTCTAATCTGCAAAATCAGCTCAGGAACATAAAAACATACTAATAATTGTCAAAGTTATGACATTTTCCGCAAAACGCGTTTTTTTTCAAATAGGCTTGTCATGACTATGATTCCAGTCCATCAGCTCAACTGAAAGCATAAAACCAAACCCAATTTTGTTAGTATAGAGACTTGTGGTGTCCTTGAATGATTCATTGAAATGAAAAAATAAATTCTGCGAACGGGAGCGATTTTCTCAAAAAGGCTCTCATTTTTTCATATGATGAAATGTATTGAAAATTAATATTTGGACAAAAAAATTAAATCATTCAAGGACATGACAAATAAATTACGAATTATTTGAAAGAAAAATAGAAGTCGGTTGAAAACTCTTTCAGCAATTCAAGTCACCGCAACCATGTTTACGAAAAAAAAAGATTTCGAGATAATCGTGTTTAAAGATTCAAGTACATTTCTGCCTAGTGTAGCGGAGGAAGATGCAAAACGCTATAACTTTGCTTCTACTGCTTAAATTTCTATAAAAATAATATATGAGATACTTTTCTGAAGAATGTATACTTTAAGATTAAAGAATAAAAAAATTTAAATTTTTTAACCGACTTTAACAAATATTTATAACCCCTTAAAAACAAAGAGTTCAAACTCAAACTGTTTGATGGAGGGTTTTCTATTCTCGTTTATGTGGGGACATTCCAGCTAAATCCAGTGAATTTCAATACAATTCAGGTACCAGGTACCGGAAGACCTAGTATTTATTTTCTTGGCTATCTTTAAGGGACCTGTTGAGAGCTTCAAGTGAAGTCCCAGATAATCTGGAAAATATTCGAAATCGACAACAATTTATTATTTATTAAATAAAGAATTTTAATTGGACGAACAGCTGACGAATTGAGCGACAGTTATATTATATGGTTGGATAAACACTCACTAGTTGACAATTAAGTTGCAACAAAGTGTTTTAAAATATCTTTATCAAATCAATATTTACTTAGCCCACTCATTCATAATACAGAATTTAATCTCAATTGAGTATGAGTACTTTGTTGCCACTGTCTTCACGCGCCTGCTGTGTGATTACAAACAATAATATTGATATTTTAAATACAAAAGCGATTAGTTAGCTTACCACGCATGTGATCGCTTCGAGTGTGACACATTTTAATTGATTTGTAATAGAATTTAAACAAGTGTTTGTTTATTTTATAAATACTATTAAAATTTATTGACAATAACTAGATTTCGCATTACAAACATACATACTTAAGTGCTAAAGCGTCTTTCATGCAGTCTGGCGCATTCATAAATAATGTTCGTAACAAATTTGTTATTCTTGTATTCGTTTCTAAGGCTTAAGTTATACATATATACATTGTTTAAGTGTTTGTTTTAATAATTTAAAAAATTATTAAATAATTGAGTGGGTGTATATATGTACATGTTTATATGTTTAACTATGTATTTAAATAAATAAATATTATATTAAGCAGCTAATTAATCACAGTAGGCATAAAATCGCACACTAACTAGTTAGCATTACAACAAAATTCATTTTAATACCTAATAACATTGTGTAAAAAAATTGTAAAATTTGTTAAGTGAGCTAACTAATTATATAAATATTTTATAAATAAATAATACAAAAATAATAATTACAATAAATACAAACAACTTAGTTACTAAATGGTTGGCTGGGCATGATTTCAATAAATAATTTATTTTAATTTTTTTTAAATGTAAAATGCGCTTATTTCACTAAAATGAGTGCAATAAATAAATAAATAATGTGATGCATACTTTGAGGAACACTAACCTATCACTAGATATTGTGTGTGTGTGTGCTTAAAAACTAATGGTATGTCTAAGTATTGGACGTTCATATGTATGTATGTATGTATGTATATAATACAACAGCCGGCAATGGTGGCGCGCTTAGTAACACACACACACCTTCACCTACATAAAGGCTACAGCTTCTTTTAGTTACACTATTAATGGCACATACTGGGTTTAAATACTCTTCACTTCCACATTAAATCGACGCTCTAGCGTTTTCACGCCGCCAGCAACAGCTCCTCACTCACACCGTGCGACGCCGGCGCAGACATATCATAGCCCGCGAAATCGTTCAACTCCAACAATTGACTGTAATTGCTCTCATCACTGTAACTGGCTACCGATTTGGCTGCCGCACGGCCGCCCGTCTTCTTCAATGCCGCTTTCAGTTGACGACGCAAAATTTGCAACATATGTTGCACGTATTTGTGATAACGCTGCTTGGCGAAACGCAAATCAAATGAGTTCACTCCCTTCTGGTCGACAAGCGCCTGATCTTTCGAATGGAAATTCAGTTTCTTTTGCATTTCATCGCGTGTTATGGTGCGTATTTTCGCTTGTGGATTTATGGCGAGTATGACGCTTTCCAATTCGCAGAGTGAACGACGTGCGCTGAGTAGTAAGGCGTTGAGTTCGCGTGTGGTGGCGCTGACAATTTGCAGAGTTTTGATATCGTAACGATATTGTTTTACACCCAATTCGGTGAAGGAGGCAACAAATTTCTGCATGGCGCGATGCCAGTGATGGAGTTCAATCTGTAAGGAGAGAGAGAGAGTGATAATTAGTTGGTTGTTGAGAGCGGGTATATATAATATAATTAGTGACTAAGTTTAAGCTAAAGTTTCGTAGTGTTAAAAGCTCTTGAAAAATCGAAAAAAAAAAATATTTTCAAAAATTTAACGGTATAATTTTTAGTATTTGAATACCAAATTTTATCTAAATATTATTTAGTTGGATAATTGGTGTTTAGAAATTGTTTAATTGAAATATGTGTTCTAAGCTTGAATCTAGAAAAGTTCAAAAATGCAAAAACTCTATTTATTAATCAAATAGGGTTGCCAAATCATATATTTTCCAAAAACTTTTAACTCTACTGCTGCTTACGCCAACTACTGACTCAATTCTCTGCGAAAGTTATTCAGCTTTCATATTGGGAAAATCCATTCTAACAACACCTGAAGACAAAAAAAAATTGATTGTGGGGAAAATCCAGAGTGACATTTGATATTAGGTAGTGTAAGCCGACAACTTACGGAAAGAAAAGTTTTGTGTATAGAAAAAAAAGCAAAAAGAAGAGGTAAAAAGTAAGACAAGAAAAAAACTAGAACAACAACAAACAATAAAATACAGTGCGAAACTAACAATCAAAAACCAACAATAACAAAAAAAAAATCCAAAACAAAAACGGCTGCTAAGTGACAAACAAACAGTACATGGAGCTCCATGAATATGAGCGCCAAAAAAACACAAGAGACGACAACAAACGAACGCTTTATATGCGTTATACATTTCATTCAGTTGTATGTATGTGTAAATGTATGTGTTTGTATGAATTTTAATATTGTCTAGCGGTCTGCGGTGGAGCATACCCGCGAACACTCTTAAGCCGATACGAAGTGACTAAACTTTCGGATTAGTCATCGATGTGCTTGTTTGTCTGCATGTATGTATGTATGTATGTATGAAAACAATACGTCACTACGTCACGCAATGACAAAAACAAAAACAAAAAGCTTGTGTTTTGTTTGTATAATTTGCTTATTAAGTAAATGATTGTCACAGTTGGCGCAAGCTTTACAACGAACAGCTGGCTGCTTGATCGCCTGGTCAACTGGATGGATGGTCGATTTAATTGGAAAGCGAGACTCTTGCTTGAGCGCGCGCGTTCAGCTTAAAAATATCGGTCAGCGGCGCAACGCAAAGTGTTTCATATCTCACATATACATACATACTTATAATTTTGGTTTTTGGCGCTTATTCTTGTTATAATTGTTTTAAAAAAATTATACAATTTAATTGCTATTTTACAGAATTTGCTGCGTAAGTTTCCCAGTAATCAATTCAATTTAATGACGTCTAATAAATTCATGCTTTTACCGCGTGAATAATTATGTTTTCTCACTTATTTTATATATATGTATGTATTACATAATTTATATAAAATATACTCACTTTGGCTGTCCCATTCAGTGTTGGCAGAAATTTGTATTTCAAATTGTGTAACCGAAAGCTGGTCATATTATCGATATCGATTGTGTGTAGCGCATTAACTGCTGTATTTTCTGCACGTAGCCCTCTTCTAAGGTCTTTCATCAACTTCTTTTTGTCCAACACAATGTTGATGCTCGCCGTCGCCGCCGCCGCGTTATTAAACTTTTCATAAGCGCATGGGTTCACCCACTCAAGTGCCGCATCGGCTTCGTTGGTCGCACCTGCCAAGATACTTAAGCGCATATTGTTGTTGTGTCGTTTGCGCAGTCGCTTTCGGCGTCCGCGTTCTGCACCTGCCGTGCTGTCGATTAGCTGTTGGAAGACGGCGCTTTGTTGATTGCTGAGCGCTTCGGCGGCGTTTAACGCCGGTAATGTTATTTTGGCATTGTTGTTGTGCATTTTAGCGCCACCAATGGCGGCCGCTGCACTTTTTCCCGGCATTTGTGTTAATACTGTTAGCACTGTTAACATTAATACTGTTAATGTTGTTAACTGTTTGTTGGTTCGTTGGCTTGTTTGCGCCATTTTACTGGATATTTGTTCGTTTGTTGTCAACTGAAATTAAATGGAAAAATTATTTGTTAGATATTTTTTTATATATAGCTAAATTTTCAAAAAATAAAAATTAATTATTTAAAAAATTAATAATTAAAAAAAATTTAAATAAATATAATTTAATGTTATATTATTTTATTATTATATATTTTTTCCATTTATTTTAATATATTTTTTTAATATTTTGATGCTAAAACAGTTAACTTTTGTAAATCAAAATATTTAATTTTTTTTATAATGACAAAAAATTTTAATTAAAATTAATTAAGTATTTTTTTCTAATATTATATTTTATATTTTCAAAATATTTTTTTTTTAACGTTGAAATAAAAATTTTAATTAAAAATATTTGTTTTATTTAAAGTTAAATTTTTAATTTTTGTTAATTATTTAATTTTTTTTTTTTGTATTATTTCTTAATAACAAAAATATTAAATATTAAATAAATAAAAATTAAATTTTTTAATTGCAGTAATTTAAATTTTTTTTAATTAAATTTTAATGCAGTTTTAATATTAATTATAATATAAAAATCAAAATAATTTTTTATAATAAACTTTATAGTAAAAAATTAATTTATTTTAAAATTTTTATTTTAATATTTAAATTCATTTTATAAATATATTTTATGCATATTTTTATTATTTTTTATTTTTTTTTATTTATATTTTATTTTATCTAATTTGTTTACGTGTTTTACGCAACTCATAAAACATAAACTTCACTAAACAGCAAACCAGTTACTGCGCTGTGTCTTCTTAAACGAAGCAAAATAAAATCTCAGTAGTTGACATTTACAACAACTTATCGCCTGCAATAAATCCTACAAATATGTTAATTAATATTGCAAAATGCCTGCAAGCCAACAAAATATTAACATATTACGATACTAAACGAGTAGTTGCAAACTAAACGGTAGGCAGGTAACTCAAACAACAACAACAACAATAATGACAGTAAACAAGTGTCATTCAAAGGCCTAAAACAACATGCGTGGCGCATGCGCGAAGATCAAGTCAACAAGCCACACTTGGCAGCAGCGGTTGCACGCGACTCAGTTGTCAGCGCAGAAAAATGCAGAAATTCCACACACTGACAGCCAAACACACATGCCTTGGTAATTGTGCGCAAGCATGCCGTTTTTGTTTAGTGTCTGCAAATTATAAGTTGCGTCTAATGTGGTAGCTCATAATCGCCAGTCGCATATTCATACATACAGACAGACATTCAAGCATACTCATGCATATGTATGCCAGTAAGTAGCTTTGCGTAAAACAATTTGGGGATTTCGTTTGTGGTACGACGCATGCGCGCCAAACGCATCGACGTGTCTGCGATGGCGTGCCAAAAAGTGGCTATAAAACTAGTTGATGACGTACCGGCATACCTGCTCAGCAGACAGGTGTGCATGTGCTTGTGTGTGTATGTGTGAGCGCGCGTTGACACACTCGCTCGTAGGCGTAAGCCAGCACCAAGCTTATAATAACCATGTATTTGTCATTAAAATGGTATGAAAGGTCGTTATTGTTTGGAAGTAACCATTTCATATTTGTTGTTATTGTGTTGCTTTTTTTTAATTTCTTTGATTTTAAACTTTTTTTTGGAAATTTTTTGAAGGTAAAGGTGAAATGTTGACCTATATACGCATATATATTTTGCGAGTGTGACGACATTGTTGTTATATTTGTTGCTGTTTTTTTTTATTTTCTTGAAAAATTCTGTAAGCTTTTTTGTACAAATTATATTTATTAAAAAATTCAGAAAATTATTTTCTTTTATTTAAATTTCTTTGTTAATTTATATTTATTTCATAAAATTTATATTTTAAACTATTTTTAGTATTTCACAACAATTAATTTATTTAAATCATGTATTTTAAATTTAATTAATTTTAAAAAAGATCCACAAAAATTTATTTTATTAAACTCAAATTTATTTTATGAAAAAATTATTTTTGAAGATTTTTAATATTTAATTTAATTAAAAAAAATAAACACTCAAATTTTTTTATGAAAAATCTTATTTTTGAAGATTTTTAATATTTAATTATTTAAAAAAACTGTTTCACAAAAATTTGTTAAAAAAAATATTTTTGAAAATTTGGAAAATATTTGTTTTTTTTTTAATAATCTCAATAACATTTTACACTATTCAATTTCATCGCATTTGTTTCAATTTATGTTGTCTGTTCAGCATTTATTTTATATTTTTTTATATTAAATATTCATGATTTTAATTTTTTTTTTTTCATTTTAAATATTTTTTTTTATTTTTATTTTTTATTTAATTAAACACCACACACAAAGCTTTTTAGATTAAATTAAAAAAATACTTCACATAATCCTGCAATCTTACCTTTGAACTCTTATAAAAAATACTGTTAGTTGCTGCTTTTGCAGTGGCAGTTACTTTACTGCTTCGCTTTTTCACTTGTACTGCGCTGATCGGCAGTGGCGTTGTATATCGAGATTTTTTTGCGATTTATTTAAATGTTTATCTTTATCGGAAGCACACGTGCGTTTTAACAAGTTAAAAATTTCGTTATTCTTGTCTAGAAATTCCTTTATATCACGTAGTTTACAATTAATAAATATATATAGTATATAACTTGTATTGCTATTAATTTCACAACGCCTTTGTAATTGTATTATTTAATAACGTGTTAATATATTTTCTCTTTTACTTAATGCTTATTTCGTTCGTTTCAATTACTATTATTAATACTTTGATTATTATTATTTAAATTTTTTTTTGCTCCGAGCTGCGTGTTGCTCATGTGTCGTTTTAATACTTAATAATAACGTTGCTTACGTTTCGCAGGCTTTATAGGCACTAACGTATAACATTTGAATGCTGACTCTCTTATGAGCTGCCGGCATGCAGCAGCGTTTACACACACACACAAACACATGCGCACGCTCGAGTACAAATAAACAGGCAGCGCGTTAGTCAGCGCGACACGCTTACTTTGCGACCGGCTTGAGTCTCCCTCACAATTACGAATAAGAGTTACTTACGAGCAATGAGTTAAACAGTTTCTAACAAGCATATGGAATTGAGTCAAATGTATAAATGAAAACAAAAACAAAAATAAAACAACAAATAAGCAGAGTAACAGCAAATCATAGCTGAAATGGGTAGGTGTTTATGGCTGCAAGCGGATATATGACTGTATATATATATATTTATATGTATATGTGTGTGCGTAGGTGCGTCTGCCTGTCTGTCCATCTATTTTAGCTAACCGGCGTCCAAAAAAATAATGCAGAAAAACGCGCGCGTATATTGCAATTACTCATCGGCATTTTCCGCTTGCAACGTCTGCATGGCCGGCTTTGTTGTTATACTCACACAAATACATACTACTTTATAGCACACATTTATTGCTAGGTAAATGTATGTTTCTTGGCAACTCAAAATATATGATTACCTTATAATCGCACTCTACTTACACTCAACAGCAGCTATCTATGGAGACGACACCCCCAGAGCACAAGCCTCTTGCTATGAGTAGAGTATATGTTTGCATGTATGTGTATAACTATTTATTTTGAGACCGTGCCTACGTTTATTGTAACTTAGCTGTGAGTATTGAGTGGGCTGGTGAGTAATAAAATATTTACTTAACCGCTCACTAATAGCTCCGGCCTACATATACATACATATCAGTGTGTAGTTTACGCTCTTTCAACACTTGAGTGAAATGGCTCGCTGTAGAAAGTTGTTGTAAGTGCTAGTTACAAGCATATAAATGCACAATTATGCTCAAGAAGCATACCTTTACCTCACATACATATAAGCATATACATATGTATATGTGTGAGTGTACTTGTTACCTGCGTTAATCATGATTATACGTGTAGGTGTTGTAATTGCATTCATCAAGTATGCACACACATACATACATAGGTATCTATATGTTATTGTTGTCTATTACATGCATTCCATTGTCTTGTGACGTCGCTATACTGAGCAGCCAATAAGCAAGTGAATAGCCAACAAGCAGCGGTTAGAGAGGGGCGGAGACATTTCAATGCATACAATAGTCTACATACATGTCTCTAACTATTTACATTAGAGTACAAGTATTGAGTGTAATTTAAACACATGCATACATACTTGAACACAACCATACATACCCACATCCAGACAAATATATCCAAATCAACTTAGAGTCAATGTTTATTTACTCTCTGACGTGTGCGTATGCAAATATCAATTGTAAATAAGTTCCCCTACTTGTAGTTATCTCCTTTCTTTTTGCTCTTTTTCCTTAAAATTTTTTAGCAAACATTCAGCACCCTCATATCGTCATTTATCATAAATTACCATATTTAGAAATTGAAGAATTTTCACACTTTCATAAAGTAATGACGTATGTGGTTAAAAGTTGACGAGTGTGAATTATGAGCTATGCAAATATTGGTTAGGTTGGGTCATGATATTCTAAGAAATATTGCTAAAAATAGCGTCATGGTTGGTTGGAAAAAAGGAATCCCTCTATCGGTTTTTCAAAACCGATTTGTTAAGCTGGCGTGTAGGCTTGTCAGTCGGCTTGACTATGACCATATATGGTTATATGTATGTATGTATGTAGAGAGAGAGTTGTCGAATGATATTCTATTTATAAATGTTTGGAATAAAATCAGGGGCTTAGAAGTGTGGCGTCTTGTTTTAAGTAGTATACCTGTATAAGTAAATGTAACTCATCTATTGAACCTCTCTGGTAAAAAATCTTTAGAGGATACTAAACCAACATTTTTTTAATTGATCAAGATTAGTTAAACTTGAATAATATGTTCACCAACTATATCCATCAATAATTAATTTTAAATGCAGAAAAATTATTATTAATTTTTTTCGGCAGAAAAAATATGTTTTCCATTTATTATGGTGTGATCTAATTCAGGAAAGAACACATTAATTTACTCTCGAAAAATATAATTTTTAACTATATTAAGCGGATTTATGATGACGCACAGTGTTGCATTTTCACGTAAACTGTGGCTAAAAAATGATTTAGGAACCGGATTACGCTGAAATTATCAAAATATATGGTTTTGATTTACATAGAAAAGTATAACCCGTTTGTTTAATTTTTAACTTATATAGAAAATAATAAGACGCTCTTTCTTCTTTAGGCAATTAAATTTATTCATATAATTCCGAATTTATATGAGTCTTAAAATTGCAGCTTGTTTCTTAATATTCAAATATATATTTTTATTTAATTTAAATCGACCGAGGCGATTAACACAATGTGTTTAACAATGGCTAATGTGTGGGTGTTTTTCGCCCCCTCTACAACCAACCTATCAATCAACTAATTTTTTTCTTCAAAAGATTCGTTCATAACCATAACAAATTTATAGAGATCGGAACAGTATTTTTTCGATGTTTTGACCTTGACCCTTTATATATTTTATGTAAAAAAAATGTATAGACCATAAGACGAAAAAGTAAATTATACCCAAATTTTTACTTTATAGAATCAATAAGTACGATTATAAGCTAAATTTCGAAAATCGAAGACACATATTTCGAAATTCGAAAAACTAACTTCGAACAAATAAGGGCTAAGTTCGGGTGTAACCGAAAATTTTATACTCTAGCAATCTATTTTTTTAATGTTTTTAAGATAATAATCACTAGAATAACAAACATCATTAGATTATATATATAATAGTATATGGAAGCTGGCATAATTCCTTGTCCAATTTCAACAATTTTATTACATTATATCAAAGATTTTACGTTCTCTTAATTAAGATATCTCATCATAGACCTGATTTTGGTCATTTTGGGCACAGTGGCACACTACTAGAAGAAAAACATCTCTTTTGAATTACTTTGGAATATCTGAGCGATTTTCTGATAATTTTTATTAAAAACTTAGCTACAAGCTTTAAGGTCCTCAGGATCGATATCTGGAGGTTTGAAAAGTTATTGTTCGATTTCGGCGATTTTTACAAAGACAGTTTTGTGCCGTTGTCTTCATTGGTGCTTAGTTATAAATTGTAACGTGAACGAATCTATTGGGCTTCAAAACTGTATCATAAGGAAAATAGGCGTGGTAGTAAACCGAATTTCAAATTATGAATAAAAATTTGTGTTTAGTTCTTCTGTACCCGTCTCCTGTCCTTACAATGAAATGTAAGGCTTTTGGGAAGTAGGCGATTTCCAACATTTTTACACTGCGTAGTGTAGTGGCTAAAGGAAATGATTCCAGAAAGTTTGGTTGATACTGCTTTTGTAGTTTAGTAGCTCAAGTTTTTACTCAAGTTGCAGCTAACACGGACGGGCAGATTTCTACCCTGATCACTTTGGTATATATAACCATGTATTTAACTCGTTTAGTGTTGGGTGTTACAAACAACCGTTATGTGAACAAAACTATTATACTCTCTTAGCAATTTTGTTGCGAGAGTATAAAAAAGGGAGAAATTATTTACTAATTATGTCTGTCGAAAAAATTGGGTTTGCACAGTGTTATTAAAAATAAATGTAAACAATATCTTTAAAATTTCAAACAGTTACTTTTAGAACATATTTTGTTTTGCGTAAGGAGGAGAGGGAAGCCGTATTTCTTTCTACTTTATCTTATAGTCATCGGTTCCTTCAGCATCCTTCACTGTCAGCAAATCATGGTGTGCTCGTTCAACTCAATCGACAATTTGGGCATAACTCATTATATGTATGCTTCGACCATGTTCTTGGTTGCATACATATTAATGGAAAAGTGAACGAAATGTCCTCAGATATAAATTGAAATATCTTAAATATTTTAGAGATCACACAGTGTCCAGAAGAAATTATGAGGGAACAATTTTACTACTACATATTTAGAAAGGCATAGATCTGAAAGACAAGGTAGTAGTTGCGATCTTAACAAGAAAAGTCACTGAAGATTAACAAGGTTAACTTGCAGGCTGACAATTGCAATAACAGTACATTGGGAGTGCCAGTTATGATTATCAGTTTGTGGTCACTCAATTATCACCTGATTTTTGATAATTTTTATTTTTAATTAAATAAACAAATTCATGTTTTTTCTCAACATAATTATTATTATTTGCATTACCACGTATTACAATAAATAACTTAAATAAATAAATACGGAATACAATTTTGATTACATATTTCAATTACACTTATAATTACTACATATTTACGTATATATGGCACATAATTTAGTATCACTTTAGATCATTTGACATTTTGTTTTGCTTAAAAGCTAGTTACAACAATATTTCACTTAAAATATAAATACAATAATTTATTTAAATCACAGTTTCTTATTTGGCTGCCTTTTACAGTTTTTCAATACTTTTCTTTTCATGCTTTGATTTCGTATTTTCTTTTAGTAATTTCAGCATTTGTTCACATTAATTAAATTTTTACTTTTCTACCACTTCTATTCCGCAGAGCTATCATCATCTTGGCTATTCAAAATGGATGCATCCTTTTCCAGACTTCTATCGAGCAGGTTCGGGTAAGTGTGCGTATCACATGTATAAACCATTTGAATTTGCTTGGCATGACGTGGTAGTGACTTCCACATTCTCAGCAAATAATTTTGATAGAAAAATTTAGCAAAACGCAAATCTATATGATTGACACCACGTTGCGACGTGGCGGCATTTGTACTCTTTGTATGGAAATTCATTTGCGCAAACATTGCAGTACGCGAAATGCTCGCAACCTGCCGTTGTGTGCGTGGAAAGCAACCATTGATGCTCGTTTCGATTTCGCAAAGTACACGCTTGGCGCTCTGCAGCAATTCCTGCAGCTGGCGTGTGATGCTGCTGTGTGTGTGCAGATATTGTTGGTCCCATTGTTGTTGGACTCTATGCAGATAGTCAAAGGAAGCGATGAATTTTTGTAGGCTTTGATGCCAGCAAACTGGAGCAAGCTAAAAATAACAGAAAATTGGTTGAAGTATTTAATGAGTGTTGCCATACTGGACAAAAAAAAATTATGTATTAATAAGAAATAAATAATTCATAAAAAAGAACCATGCATTCTGTAGAAGGCATGTCTCTTCATATGTTTGTTTGTATGAAATTTGGCCCGCAACCTTTGGCTTTGATTGATTTATGGTGCTATCGCAGCCAGTGCGCAGCAACAGTCGCCACCACTGCAACCTCTTTTGACTTATGCAAATCATCGCATTGCGCCTTCGAGCGCCAAAATGTTGCTGCAACTGGTTTTGTGCAACAACAGCACAAATTTTGCACATAAACCGCGTAGCAAGTAGTGCAGTTGAGTCCCCCTTCCGGCAGTATTTCTTCACCGCCATCGCCACTGCTTCACAGTTTGTCTTCGTCTCCTTCAAGCTTAAGCTTTTCTTATCTAAGCATCTCGGTATCCTGCACACAGCCTTTTGTGGCATCTAATGAGCGCAAAGGCGGTGTGGTAAGTGCTCGCGTCAGCACTCTCATAAAGCCCTGAGGGCGGTCATTGTCAAGTTAACGCTTCAGCTGCCATGCAACATTCTTGTTGACTACTTTGAACTAGAGGACAATCAATGGTGAGATTGGTAGTTGCGAGCAGTAAAGGGGGCTTTTAGGGTGAACGGTTTTTGGGATCTAACCGGTCTTTTTTGTATCATCTTCTCTTAAAATTTGAGTCCAGTTTGTGGTTTTTTTAGGTTTACCGTATTTTTTTACTCAAAATTATTAAAATCCTTGATATTAGCGTTGTATGAGCTCATTGGGATCTAGATCTCAAGAATAAAATTCAGAAAGCAAGCTTTATAGATTAATCCCAGATTCAACTACATATAATCATGGTAATCTCAGATGAGCTCTTCAGCTAACTCTTCAGCTGAGTGATACTCTGGCTTAAGAACTTCCATTGAAATTCCTCAAAGTACAAACTCAGAAACCCCAGCTTAAATTACTCATTGATAGACAAACCCTCCATACAGACGTGCCTTTATTCGCAGTTTTGCTCATAGTTTGATGCGTCACACGTGATTGAATGTGAGTGACCAAAAAATCTGGATTATCTTTGAATTGTTTAAACAATTTATTAGCACAAATGCTTTACGCACAAAAAGCTTTTCCATATTTGCATTATAATAATTTATATTTATTTTTAAGTACAGAAATGGAGCGTGCCATAGGTACTTAGAGAGAGAGAAAGGTGTGTAGAGTAGACAGGTAAAAAAGAAATCCCCTGAAGACACAATGATGATGATCACACCACACTTCAGAACGTTTGCCAGCTTATTTACTCATATAATCAGTTTGTTGCCGGGTTTTTTCGCAAAAGCCCCAAGCAGCGGTGTCGGTGGCGGTGATGAGTACACGTAAGTGTGGAGGAAAATGTTTTTTTTTTTTTTTCGTTTTCGCTTTGCAACAATTGTGCGATCATACGAGCGATCTGTGACGCAAATGAGGGAATATTTGAATTTCATTGCAAATCATACGGATAATTAGTATTGCTCTGCACAATTTGTCACACTTGTTGTGTGACGGCGTCTGATTGTCTGGTGATTTACTTTTCCATATAATAATTTGTAACTGCCCATTTGTGGCACTCGCCATTCATGCCCTCGTGCATGCACATGCACTTTCTGTGAATGGGGTTATTTGGCGCGTGGCGGTCGGTCGGTTTTCTGCCGAACTACGTATACGTCATGCGCTATGAGTGGCTGCATACATTAGAAGAATGCGTCTGGCGAGTAGCACTTAGTCATCGGTGGTTATGAAAGCGAGTGAATTATGTATGTTACTCTACAGTTTACCACACGCGTAAAGCCGCAATACCATTTCTTTGAAAAGTAAGACTTTCCTCTGTTTCTTGTTATATTTTTATGTCATTAATACGGGTTATTAGCTATTTATTGTTTACACTTACCGTTGCATTATGCTCCAAGGTTGGTAAGAATTTGTATTTGCGCTCATGTCGACGCCATGCACGCATATCGTCAATGTCGATGTCATGTAAACCGTTACTTTTAAGATTCTTATATTCCAGACGTATAGCTTGACGCAGATTTTTCATGTACTGCAAAAAAATTTGCAAATTCATCGATTAGATGTATTTCAAAAATCATACAATTTTTCAAATAAAACAAAGAATTTTGTCATTATCTTTATATTAGTAGCTGAGAATATGCTTTAAAAGTGTTATATCTGTTAAAAATATGAATTCATCGATCAGATGTTTTTCGAAAATGACACAAATTTTCAACTAAAACAAAGAATTTTGTCGTTATTTTTATATTAGTACAAGAGAATATGCTTCAAAAGTGCTCTAGCTGTCGAAAATATAAATCATCGAATTGATGTATTTCCTTTTTAACGTATTAATTGACTAAATCAGCATACTTTATACTTCAATATTGCAAAATTATGTTAAAAATTAAATTCATCGTTTGGATGTATGCTTGATGAATCGCATTTATGGCGAAATATTTGTATATATTTGCTATATTTCAATTAATTCTATAATTAGGCCTACAATTGTCGTACTACTTCTTGCTTTTATATAAAAAATTCTGTATTCATCGTTGGGATGTAAACATTAATTTAAGCGATATCACACATTTGAAAATAGTACAAATAAAAATGTAATAGTTTCCCACACATATTAAGTGCCTACTTACCAATTTAATGTAATCCTGACTCAGATCCTCAGCCAGCTCATCGCCACTCCAGGCGCTGTCATGTCCGCAAACATTTTGCCAAGCCGCTTCGTTGTTATGTGTGTCCATTGCCCTTTCGGCATTGTGTCGCTTGTAGACGCGTCGTTCATGTACGTCGCCAAACTCGCCTGCTTCATGTTCTCGATGTATGAAACGTGCAAGTTCGTGCAACAAATTGAAAGTGTCCTCAACCGATTCTAATGACTCGGAATCATCGCTTATTTGCTGTGGCAAAGCGGCGGCAGCGCTACGCTGTGGAATTTGCGCCAAAATCATCATAAAGAGAATGACAAACAGTGAATAGTCATAGTTGCGGCGTTTTGTGGCGCTGGTCAAGCGGCGTTGTGGGTGTGATTCATGTGTGACGCAAACATGTTGGTGCACCTGGTGGCAGCATTCTGTAAAGGGATTTTTTTGTTTTCAAAAGTGTTTGCAATGCAACTGGGAATTTTTTTCCCCCATATAATGAGAGAGTATAAATTGTGAAATCGTAACTAAAATTATGTGTAAAACTATTAAATAATATAGTACTGTGTACAAACACCTACTAGTAGTGGGCCAACATGCTAGTCTAGACGTCAGTTAAAAAACCCCCACTCAACTCGATTTCATAAGAATAATTCTTCGTTTAATATCACTGCGAATGTGTCTCTGGTTTATCAGCGTTCTTACAATATAGATATTAGATATGCATCAGTTAAACGGAGAAACATTACACCATAGAAAATTCCCAAGCAGGCAGTCAGCAGCAGCGGCACTATAGCAGCACCCATACACCCCACAAAATAGTGGGGCAGTAAACTAGCGGTAAATATTCGCTTGAGTGAAAGAGTTCTTGAGTCCGCTCGCTATTGAGCGGAAAGAAGGCAGTGAGACTCATACGCAAAGGCAAGTGGGCGCGCTGGAGGCCAAGCAAGTGAGCGCAGCTAAGAGCGACCATATGAAAGTATATTACTCACATACGCTCAGCGGCACGACACGCGCTTCGCATACACTTACATATGTAGCAATACTCAGCGTAAAGGCATTTTCATGAATGAAAATCAGCACAGCTGATCGGCACTATGGAGTACGTCGTGTGTAGGGGGAAAGGCAAGCGTTTATCTTGGGTATTTCCAGTACATACCTACTCACGTACAGAGTTTTTGCGAGTGCTGTTGTACTGTTATTTGCTCTGTAATTAGAGCAAGCGTCAAGTGTGAAGGGCGGACATGTGAAATTATTTGCGCTCACATTTAGCAGAGCAAATTCAATGAGTACTCAAATTTTGACTTGTTTGCTCATTTGCCTGACTCGTGCGACAATTCTTTTTTTTCGGTTATACGCACTTTGATATATATGTATAAAATATATAAAATTAATGATAAAATTATTAAAAAAAAAAATAAAAATAAATAAAAAATATTAAAATTTTTTTTTCTTTTTTAAATATATATTTTTTTCAAAATATTATTTTTTACATATATTTTTTTTTCCAAAAACTATTTTTTAAATATTTTTTTTTAATATTATTTTTTAAATATATAATTTTTTTTTAAATAATTTTGAAAATTTTCCAATTTTTAATCAAACCAGCTTAAAATTTTTTCGTTGTTTCACAGTTATTTATAACAAATGGAATACAACATTTCAAATTTAGACCATATGCCGACATTGCCTTACTCAATCGCCTACTTAATCGTAAACGAAAAAACAAACAAAAACAAAAACAACACATTAACTGTTGTACAAATTAAAGATGCTGTAGAAATCATCGACCCATTCAATCACTATGCCACTTCACTGCCAAAATTAAATCTATTACTCATGTATGAGTACACGCCAGTTGAGAAGGTAGCATCGAACGATGGCTAAACGACCAACTGTTGCGGTTGATGAGCCTGCTTTTATGGTATTTTCTGATTTTTTCTCCTCTTCAATATTGATATTTTCATTTTTTTGCATTTGAATCATCAATATAAGCCTTAATAATTGGCTTTATTTTTTTTACTTTAATCATTCGCTGTCTGCAGATTTTGTTTGAAGATTAGTGTACAATTGAACTTTGGACCGCAGAAAAAACAGAAAGAAAAGTAATTTGAATACGCTAAATTAAAAGTGGCAGCTTGCAATTGATTTAAAAAGTATAAAAAAAACTGAAATCACGGTTTTTATTAAATATAATTATGACTTCAATTTAGGTAAACTGAAAAGTTGAGGCTCTCGAGCTTAAAAGCTTTTGTTGCACAATTAATGAATTAATAAAAATATATTTTTAAGTCACCAAAAAAATTTGTCATAAATTTTTAGAGCACTTTTAAGAGCCAACATGAGCTTTTAAAAGCTCTGAGCTTAAAGCTTCCAAAACAATTTGTATATAAATTATGTTATCTTAAAGCTTAACACTTTTAATTATTTTTTTTCAGCATAATATGCTAATTGCAATTTATATTCTTTAGCGAACTTGTAAGATCCAACATGAGCTTTTGAGCTTAAAGCTTTAAAAAAAATTTTATTTAAATTATTTTATCTCAAAGCTTTACATTTTTAATTATTTTTTACACATTTAATATATCGAATTTGGCGAAATCTACTATGAAATATTTAGTGATGATGCCATACTTTTGGTAATTTTTCTTTAATAAAAAACTTCTTATCACAGCCGGATATTACACAGCGTTTTATAAAAGTCATCTCGCCAATATAACATTATTTAGTGTATTTATTCAGCGTTCATTTGTTGCTTCATTCACAAGTACTTGTGAATTCTTTAAAACAACAATAACAACAAGAGAACTACGAAATATTCAAATGTCATATTTAAAAATAAACGATTTTCGCAGTTCTACAGTTCTTTCACACCTAATTGATTTGCAAATGTTTAGCGACAACTTAGCTATTCATAAATAGTCGGTAATGAATACGCGTATGTTTATACACATGAGTTAGATGAGCGCATGTTGCCGTTTGTGAGCAAATAATTACTACAATTTCGCATGTTTAGGACACCGCTGATTGATTTATAACTTTGCTATAATCAATGCAATTAAAAAATTAATTGAAAGTTTGTTTACACTTTCATAATTGCATAACGATGAAGTGAGTGGGCATAGCATAACGCAATGGTTGAGTCAGTTGCCCAGCAACTTCAGACAATGGGGCGTGCAATCAATTGATAAGAAAGTTATTCGGCACGCGACATGGCCAACATAACAATGCGCACTTGAAAGAATTAAAAAATACATATATGAAAATACATATGTACATATGTACCTACTTCCGAAACGACAACATGCAGATAGGCGCATGTCACTCATACAACATGTAGGCCAGACCAACAAGCAACCACCTATTGGTAGTGTCGTTATCACTTCACAAAAGCACTCACTGCTGCATACATATATGTATGTGCTGTTATCAGTCACAGTTGGTTTAAGTGCGTGGTCTCTATTAGCCACTTTGCCGCCCACATTCGCCCACAAATGGGTAGCGTCATTTCGATTGGGCGCTGAATAAAATTTGCTTGATGAGCGCTTCGCGGAGGCAATTATCAGCGCGCAAAGCCAATTTCCCACATGAATTTCACCAGAAAGTCGCATTAGTCACACATTGGCATTTGCTGACGAGCGTGTTGTCGAGCAAGTTGCGGCTGAGAGTTTGTTAAAGCAAGTCAAGCAACCAGACAAGTCACAAGCAGTAAAGCGTGCGTACAGTTAATATTTTGTGGGCAATATGTGGTGGAGGGGAGGCCACTTGTAGGGCTGATGAAGATATTGAAATGTAACTTGTTTTTGTTTTTCTTTTTTGCTTTTCGACTGCACTTGCTTTGCGATGACTCGTCGCGTCGTTGGTGGCAAATTAAGCGAAAGAATTGAGATTGCGACAAATAATGCGTTAAGAGAATACAGTACTGAGTAAAATTATTTAAAAAAAAATTAAAGTTGAATGACAGTTAAAAAATGTTATTTTCGCCAAATCCCGAAAATTCGGGATTGTAATATCTGAATCTCGAAAATTATAGAAAATCTGTAAAAAATTGTAATATTCTTAAAATCTCGAGAATTGGGCTTTGCAAAATCTGAATCCCGAAATTTCGGGATTTCACAAAATTTGATCAAATTAATTGAAGACATTTTTAAATGGTCTAAATTAATATTAATTAACTATTTTGGCCGTGAAAAATTTGTAAAAGTTAAATATTAGTTAAAAAATTAAATATTTTTTAAGTCCCGAAATTTTTTTTTATTGAAATAACAGATTCTCGAAATAAATTTCATATACTTAGGTCTCAACTGGAAACCTTTTAAATAGGTTTAGGATTAATTTTGCTTTTGTAATGATAATAACTTAATCGAATATTAAATCGGGAGCTGTCATTAAAAAATACGGGATTTCACAAACTTAATTTAAAAAAGTAAAAAAATATTCGAAAATTAAATTTCAGTTGAAAATATATTTTTCTCCAAATCCCGAAAAATCGATTTAGAAAAACCTGAATTTTAAATTTTTATTATTATATATCAAATCAATTAATATTATCTTTTACAAAATATATTTTTCTCAAAAACCCGAAAAATCGTTATCGAAAAAACCCGAATTCCGAAATTTTGAACTTTTATAAATATTTGTATATCAAATCAATTAATATTATATATTTAAAAATATATTTTTCTCAAAATCCCGAAAAATCGTAATCGAAAAAACTGAATTTTTAATTTTCATAAATATTTGTATATCAAATGAATTAATACATATTATATTTTTAAAATATTTTTTTCTGAAAATCCCGAAAAATCGTAATCGAAAAAACTGAATCTCGAAATTTTGAATTTTTATAAATATTTGTATATCAAAATAATTAATATTATATTTAAAAAAAATCGGTATAAAAAAACTTGAATTCCGAAATTTTAAATTTTCACTATTATATATCAAATCAATTAATATCATATTTTATATGCATTTAAAGTGTTTACACAAATCTCTATGACACATTATTCCAACTCATTTATTAATTAAACAAATCAAATGGCAGCTATAAATAGCAATAAACAATATTTGGTCTAAAATTAACCAAATTGAAATTTAATGCTGTTGTCTGAATTCGATCGCTAAGTGCGTGGGCCAGCGCCCACACAAACATTTTAAATAAAAAATGCAAACAGTTACAAACTCTAGGTCGCCGCTGAAACGTCATCGTTAATGACGTGTTGATATATCGGTCAAATAAACCTAAATGTATGTGAGTAGGCAAGTAATGCGAGCAGTTCAAAATTCTGCGCCACTACTCATCACACATTTAAACGCCTACATTAATATTTATACCGTCTGTCACACACACTTGACACTTGTTGTGTGCGGCGTATTTTAATTTGTTGTGGGCGCGCATGCCAAAATTTGCATACTCAGCAAAAAAAGCAGAAAAGAAACAACAACAATACGGAACACGGCATCACTTTTCAAAATACTCAAATGTATGCATGTTTTTGTTTGTGTGTATGCATGCGAGCGCCAGTTGCTAATTAAGCTATTAAGCAGCAGCGCCAACGCTACCAAAAAACAGCACAAAAAACACAACAAAAATGCCGCTGACAACTTAAAAACTGAGCGCACACTCATACAACAAGTTTGTGTTGCTATCGGAACGGCAATGTTGTGATAGGTCAGCGACGTCATTGACTGCTTATATGGGGTATACGATTGTAGAACGGTTTATTTTAGTGCGATAACACGTTTAGTAGTTGGGGGAGATTTGTTGTTGTTTTTTATAACTGAAGCGAATTGTTGTATAAATTCTGTTTTAGATATCTGTATATAGTACAATTTGTATGTGTGATTTAAAATTTAATTTTAGGTAAAATATTTTATAAAATTTTTTTTGTTTAATTTTTTTTTGTTGGGCTGAGAATTTGTTTAAACATATTTTCATTTCATATTCACAATGTTAAGAATTTAATATGGTGTATTATAATTCTTTTGTTTTATTATTTAAAAATATTTTATAATTTTTTTTAGAATTTTATTTAAGAAAAACAATTTTTTTTAATAAATATTTTAATTTTATATTTTTTTTAGAATATTATTTAAGAAAAATAATTTTCTTTAATACATATTAAAAAAAATGTATAATTAAAAACAAAATTATAATTTTATAACATTTTTTTTTTTAATTTTATTTAATAAAAACTTTTTTAATAAAAAAATCTTAGAAATGTAAACCTAAATCAAAACATTAATTGCAATAATATAATTTTCAAATTAATTCAGCTTCGTCAATCACTTACCAGCAATAATTTTGGACTCCATTATTATTAAAGCACAATTTTTTTTTTTTATAAATATGAAAAAAGAAAATTCTTGTAAGCTGCGCTACTGTCACTTATTAGCTTGCTAACTTTCACTATTTTCCAACTCTTTAACAAATTTTCAATTATTTTCCGTATCAAATGCCGGCAAACAATATCGATATCGTTCAATTGACAGAAGTAGTTTATGCGTTTGATCCAAAGCAACTGTTGCCGAAATCACTACAGACCAATGTATTTATACTCAGATAGAATATCGATATATAAAAAAAAACGGTATATTTACTTTTTATGCCTCGTATTTGTGAGTTTTTTTTATTATCATTAGTATTTTTACCGTTGTTACGCTTTGCGAGTCCGCGAGACCAGCCATAAAATTCTTCGCACGCCCGTAGTCTTATCAGAATTATAAAGATTAAACGATAATACATAAAAATTGTTTGTATATATGTATGTACATATGTATGTGGCGAGTAGCTATGTTATAAGGTAGAAATAAAAAAAAAGACAAAAAAATCATTATTACGTATATACAGAAGATAGCTAAGCATACATGCATATATACCCATAAATAGACATTTTTTCTTAAAGTGAGGGCCGAGTAAGTTTATAAAAGTTCCCCGTCAATTACGCTAATCTTTATCAAAATAGTTGAGTATTTCAATTAATTGTTAAGGAAAGCGGGGGAAATGTCTTCTAGTATCTGCTAATATACTTTGTTATAATAACGGTAATTTCATTAATGTGGGCGTGGCATGTGAACTCAAATTCAATTATTAATAAAAAAAATTTTGGTTATTTAAATCCTTCTAATTAATCAATTATTGTTACTTTGTCGCAAATGAACATGGGCGTAGTAATATGTGGGTATTAGTAATATTAAATATCTACGAAATTCTCTATAATAAAAATACTTATAAGTAGGCTTTATGTGATATGAATTTATTATACCAATAGTGGGGTATATCAATTTCACCTATTTGTATACTCTCCCAATAAAGTTGCTAAGAGAGTATTATAGTTTTGTTCACATAACGTTTGTTTGCGAAATCGGATCATTGCTATGCGAAAACCGAAAATCTATGAAGTGTCGCAACTAAGCCATAAAAAAGTTATGAAAGTAAAATAACTTCCCATATCTCTCATACCCCTAATTATAGATTTGTCAAAAATACGATGGGCTTTATTTCGCATATATCGGTTAATATGTGAAATACCTTATCAGAATTAAGTGAGCGTATAGTCTTGGATATAGTGTACATTGGTGGTGTAAATGTGTTAAATCGGTTCAGGAATTACCTCAGCAGCATGATATGTCGAATTGTGTGTTAGTTTAATAACAATAAACTAATTTAATAACAATAAATATGAACTTACCCCTTCCTTAGATGTTGGAATATATTTTACTGTTACTAAGTGTCCGCTTGGCCGACTTTTTTATATGAAAACGCTTTCCAAATCGTAAATATCTTTCTATTACGTTGAGGTTAATAAAATAACCTAACTACTTAAACCGAAAGGTGGGCGTGGTTAATGCTTGATTTCGCCGAAACTGAGATTATGCTAAGTTATGATAAGTTTCGCCCATATTTAGTACCTATTTGTAAATTGTGTTCTTAACTAAGGTACGATAGTACCCATAGATAGTACGAAGGAAAAAAGAAAATATTGAAAATTGAATTCTTGATAGAGTTTAAACCAAACAACTCACTTTTCACTTTCGGCATATATTAGCATGGAAAAAAGAATTCATAATAACAATATAAAACAAGTAAGGAAGGGCTAAGTTCGGTTGTACTCTCGCAATTTATTTATTTAATATTATATAATACACAATTTGACTCACATATTCGTCATATATATGGTATAAAGTCCATTAAAAGTTGAAAATCCTAATATTAGGTTAGAAGCACCGAGGCCCTCATGTTAGATATATGGGGCCTTGAAAACCTATGGTCCGATTTCGGCGAATTTTAGAAGGGTGATGCCACACTATAATTGCAGTATTTAAGCAAAGTTATGTTCTGATATCTTCACTACATTATATTTGGTAAAGTAAATGATTCAGATCGGCTTAAAAGTTCTGGTATATAGGAAGTAGGCGTGGCTGTGAACCGATTTGGCCTATTTCCACCACATATCATTGGGATGTAAGGAAAATATTACAAACCAAGTTTCATTGATATTGGTCGAGTAGTTTCGGACATATGGTTTTTAACCCATAAGTGGCGGAGCCACACCCATTTAAAATTTTGTATACCAATTTGGGTGGAGCCCTTCTGTACCTTCTTTATAATCAAATTTTAGGTTTCTGGTGTTTTCCTTTACTGAATTAAAGCATTTTTAGTAGTTTTCAACATAACCTTTGTATGGGAGGTGGGCGTGGTTATAATCCGATATCCTCCATTTTTGGACTGTATAAGGTACTACCTAAAAGAAACGAAACTAGAAAGTTTGATTGATATAACTTAAGTAGTTTACCATATATGTGCAAAAAGCTTATTAGGGGGTGGGGCCACGCTCACTTCTTAAGCTTAAGCTTCTATATATACATATTGAATACAATTTAATATATTCTATATATACAGATTTGTATTGAATTGACGTTTAGACTTTAGATGTATAGCCATCAGTGATTATCCGTTAAAATTTATCATAAATACCATTATTTAAGCGTTAAAACTACCGAGATCCGCTTATAAATATGATATTTATAAAAATATCGATCATGGCGACACCTACCGTTCGAGTATGTTGAAGTTTACGACCGTTTGACAAGAGAACCAAAGGAAACAAACATTACTCAACTGCATTCCTTAGAATGCAATCGATAGATAGAATTGGCAAACAATTATGAGTATCCACAAGAAAGAATTGAGTATTGAGTAGCATGTAAGCAATCAGAAGTGTCATAAAACGTAACAAATAAAGCAAACTTATGTTGAGTTACTAATTTGTTATTAATTTTATTTGTTTAATTACAAATCTAGTTAAATATAATTGATTCTAATGATTCATTTCATTACACTATGCTTACGTGTTTGCTTGCACAAGGGTTATGCTTAATCATTTTATATTATTCATGTATAAATTTATAAAAACTGCATGTAAACATATGTGACAAATAGTAAATTGTAAAATGTTTACTTTGCATAGAGTCATAAAACTGTATAAGCCTTATATGGTATTTTTCAGAAGAATTATTTGTATTATATATTCTGCACAACCCTTGAACTTATATTTTATCAGCAACAACAAACAATTTCAAGCTCATTTTAGTGGTTTAAGTCTCCACGCATAGGGTTTGAAAGATAATCGTTCAAAAAGCGAGGTCTATCGGTGTTCAAAATAGAGAGAGAAATACAATTTTATTAACTTTGTACTGTATAGGGAGCAAATCCAAATGAATTCCCTCATATATAGAGCAGAGTACCTCACCAGTTTGTCTTTCAAACAATATTTTATACCCCGGTACCCTGGATCATTGCCCAATTTATTATCCAAAGCCAGGTATTACAATCCCTACATAAAATGAAACCCAATATATAATGTCAAGTAGTCTTACGCACAATATATGTTTATCATACGTCACCACGCTAAAAGCTAACGTAAAGAATACCCAATAAAACACCCTTTAATAGCATTATTGCAATTTATTGCTTATCCCACACCGTTTAATTCAATTAATAATTTAATACGTAAAACCTTTTTACAAGTTTATGCCCTCGAGTAGCTTTTGCATTGACCCTTCCATACTAAATCCGTTGACGTAGAATTTTTGACGTGTGCGTTTTCAATGCTTTCATGCGTGACGTATACCAATACACACCTGCAAATATACATACGTACCTTTTAACGCGAACCTATTGAAATTGTTGAGTTTATGGCGCATGCCGGCTGGTGCAATCGCTGATAATTCCATAGACAATTCAATAGAGATAACATACCTCAGGTATTAATATAAATATTGGCATATACATAGATATTTAATGAATTATGGGGGCAGGTCTGCTTATGTAAAGACAAAATTATGTATAATATATTGCACACCATCACGTGCGTAGTTAAATCGTTTATGCAGATTATCATATTAGCTGCGTAGAGGCTAACTAATCGCACTTAACGTGATTTAACAATTGTAGGAAAAATTAGGTTGTCAAATATTCCGCTTTTTTGTCTTTTGAGTTACGCGGCTATTTATAAAGCGCTACAGAGTTCGTATCTGACTACTATACATCTTTGAAATCTCTTGACATAAGCTACACGCTATGCCTGATTTGTTTGGATATTGCGTTCAACAGTTATAGACGTGTAAACATGGAGTTCACTAACGCCGAAATTCGCGCCATTTTACTTCTTTCCGTTTCCTTCGTTAAAGGCAAAACCGCTAGAGAAACTTTCCGTGAGATTAATGGTGTTGTGGGGGATGGTACTCTATCACTTCGAACTGCGGAGAAATGGTTTCGACGATTCAGAGCGTGTGAAAACGACACCATGGTTAAGCCAGCCGGCGGAAGACCTGTGACGACGAATATCGGTCAAATCATAGAAAACATCGAGTTAGACCGGCATGTGGCATCTCGTGACATCGACCAGGAGATGGGAGTTAGTCACCAAACCATTTTAAAACCATCTGCAGAAGGCGGGATATACAACAAAGTGTGATGTTTGGGTGACGGATGATTTGACGCAAAAAAACAGTCTGGACCGAATCAACGCCTGCGTTATGCTGCTGAAACGGAACGAACTCGACCCATTTTTGAAGCGGATGGCGACTGGCGACGAAAAATGGATCACATACGTCAATATCATGCGAAAACGGTCGTGGGCGAAGGTCAGTCAGTTCCAAACAGTGGCCAAGCCGGGAAGGTTTTGCTGTGTGTTTGGTGGGATTGGAAGGGAATCATCCACTATGAACTGATCTAATATGGCCAGACGCTTAATTCTACTGGGAACAACTGGACCCGACCAGAAGCGTCCAGAATTGGCCAACAGGAAGGGTGTAGTGTTCCATCAGGACAACACCAGAACACACACTTAGTTGATGACTCGTCAGAAGCTACGGGAGCTCGGATGGGAGGTTTTATCGCATTTACCATATAGCCCGGATATAGCGCTAAGTGATTACCACCCGTTCCTGTCCCTGGCGAACGCCCTTGGTGGTGTAAAGTTGAACTCAAAAGAGGCTTGTGAAAAGTGGCTGTCCGTATTCTTCGCAAATAAGGAGGGGGGCTTCTACGAGGGGGTATTATGAAGCGATCACTGTAGCATTTTTTATAAAGCATTGAATAAAGAGCAAAAAAGCGGAAGGGACATATATTACCCCAAAACCTAATATTAAAATTTGAATTTTTGACACAATAAATTGGTTCGAAAAAAATAGTTGTAATTAAAATTAAAAAAAAATTCGTTCAAAATTTGAACAATATCGCTTCATAACTTTTTGAGGCATCGTATTCACCGACTTGAAAAATTGAGTTTTGAGATAAATGCGTTTAAAGTTTAACATTCATACTGACATGGCCTGATGGACGGAACTTCCAACAACACTATTTAATAGACAATAATTTTTATTTTGTTTTTCAAATTTTGCAATTTTGAAATCCACCCTTCTAATTGACAAAAGGTAAGGTTACATGAGTTACAAAGAGCTCCTGTAAAAAAAATTGTTGTGTGTTGAAATTCAGGAAAAAGGACAGCTGATCATAACTT